>JADIIU010000001.1:0-520119 GCA_027603945.1 Terramyces sp. JEL0728 | reverse complement strand
GCATCTGCTTCGTTGATGAGCTTCACAAAAACTTCTTCCAAAGTAGTCTGTCCAACGATAATGAGTATTTGCATTCCAATGATAATGAGTATTTGCAGCCTAATTGCCAGCTAATCGAGCATAAGGCCATTTACGAATCAGACCTGTAATTCTGTGCATTGAAAAACAATGCAGTCACCATTCTCATGTCGACTGGTGCTCCAGCTGGCAGAGAAATGTGCTCTACTTGAACAAGGACTCTCCACAAGGAAGATTTAACAGCATATAGCAATGTTTCAATGGGCAGAAGCAATTTGATCCAGATCCACAGTTTTGAAACACCAGCAAAATTTAGCTTTCCCAGCCGCGATTTGATTGGCTAATAATTTTTTTTTTCAAAGTGTATTTTAGAAACAAAAATCCTATCTTTTTTAATGTCCAATAGATATCAACCATACAATAATTCAGGCAGAAACAACTCCTATGGATCCAGAGGTTCATATGGAAGAGGTGGAAGCAGAGGAGGAGGTAATAGCCGCGGGGGATTTGGTGGTAACCGCCAATTCAATGATGTCCAGCATGTCTATCAAGAAAATCCAGTCTGGAATGCAGACAACTGCCCTCCGTTTGAAAGAAAGTTTTATGTTGAACATGATGAAACCGCTAAGCTCACTGAATCTGAAATTGATCAATTCAGACGAGAACATCAAATGACTCTTACTGGCTCCAACATTCCAAGGTAATATTTTGCTTATGATAGACCCATCATGAAGTTCTCTCACAGCCAATGGCCTTCTGCCATCAGAAATCTATTTGAAAAAAATGGGTTCGACAAACCAACTCCAATTCAATCTCAAGGTTGGCCAATGGCTTTGACTGGGAGAAATATGTGTGGTATTGCTCAAACCGGTTCTGGTAAAACTCTTAGTTTTATCTTGCCTGCAATTATTCATATCCTTGGCCAGCCTCAATTGCAACGAGGAGATGGTCCTATTGCGCTTGTCCTAGCCCCTACTAGAGAACTTGCAGTCCAGATCCAGACTGTTGCCGCAGAATATGGTGCTCCAGTTGATGTTAGAAATTCATGTTTGTATGGTGGGGCTTCCAAAGGACCTCAAATCGGTGAATTGAACAGAACTCCGCATATAGTTATCGCTACTCCGGGTCGTTTATTGGATTTGCTGCAATTAGGAAAAACCACACTAAAAAGAGTGACTTACTTGGTCCTTGATGAAGCAGATAGAATGCTGGATATGGGTTTCGAGCAAGACTTGAGAAAAATTATGGCTCAGATTAGACCAGACAGACAATTGCTTTTATGGTCTGCTACTTGGCCAAAGAGTGTACAAAGATTATCAAGAGACTTCTTGTCTGACGACCACATCAAAGTTCAAATTGGATCCCAAAAATTGCAAGCAAACAAGAACATTAGCCAGCATGTCAGAGTTATTTCTGAATCTGAAAAAGAAGATGCTCTCTGCCAATTGCTGATTGATATTTGGGGCAAAATTTCTGGATCAGAAGAATCGAAAAAGATGGAGCGCACCATTATCTTTACCAACAAAAAATATCTGTGTGAAAATATCAATAACAGGTTATGGAATGAAAACTGGTCATCGGTCACAATTCACGGCGATAAAACCCAGCAAGGTAAACCATCTTTAACGATAGAAAGAGACAAAGCTTTGGCTGATTTCAAATCCGGTCACTCCCCAATTTTGATTGCCACTGATGTTGCAGCAAGAGGTTTGGATGTAAAAGAGCTTTTGCACGTAATCAACTTTGATTTCCCTAATAACATTGAAGATTTTGTCCACCGAATTGGAAGAACTGCCAGAGGTGCATCTTCTGAAGGAAACGCTTACACTTTCTTTACTACAATGAAGCAAGATAGAGCAAGTGCGCAAGCATTAGTTGATTTAATGCGCGACGCGGGCCAAGAAGTGCCTCAAGAATTGCAAGATCTTGCGTATCAAGCAAGTGCTGGTAGAAATGCCGGTAGAGGAGGAAGCAGATGGGGTGGTCGAGGTGGCCGCGGTGGAAATGGAAGAGGTCGTGGCCGTTGGTAGTTTGATTAAATTATACGCAATATATTTTTGATTCAGTTATATGCAAGATTATTTGAGGACCCATCCAAGTTGCAAACTATTCGATTCAGTGATTCATCATCAGCACATGTGTATGCATGGAAAATTACTCATGCTGACAAATCAAAAGGTATAAAACCATCCACACACCAGCTGAATCATCAAAATGGACACTCACCCACAAGTATTAAGAGATTCAATCAACAAGACTAACACTGCGGGGGCTCTTGGATCTGGGTCTGTACTTACTCTCCCACACGATGCACCACAATACGATTGCTACCCAGCATTGGTCAGAGAAATTGAAAATCATGGAACTGAACAAGAAAGAGAAGCGCTACATGTCTTGCAAGCTCGAAAATAAATTATACGTCTCTGACTGCATTTTCAATTTATGAATTAACCAGCCCAAACGATTTGTCATGGCGAATTAAAAAAGTTTACAGATTTATTCTTCCTTGAATTTAGGTTGAACCTTGGCAACACGCAAATCTCCCATCAATTGACGCGCACTCTTGCTGTGGTTATTAAGCACACCATGGAACGATTTGGTAGCATCTTTACCGAGATAGTTTGTCAAGAGCTTCTCACCCCCAGGATGTTCATCCTTGAATTCAGACACATCAACAGCAAATCCGTCAATAATGACAAGCTCGTTTAATTCGCATTCTTTGTGGAATTCTTCCAGTGTCCAAGTTGGGAAGGCAGCCTCGTCGCTCCAGATACATAGTTTTCGCAGCCTGTTGATCTCATCTTGAGCAGTGTTGATCCTTGCTAATGTTAATGTAAAGTACCTTTGAGAACTACTTGATCTGGAATAGTGGTGAGATTGTAAGTAGCTCCGAATAACGAGAAAAAGGCAATCGTCCACTTTGTTGGATCCCAGTCCAAAGCTCTGATACCGTTTCTGTAGTCTCTTGGGAATTCATGGTGATAGTTGTGATGTCCTTCGCCCATTGTGAAGAGCGCCAATATAAGGTTGCCTCTTGATGTGTTTTCATTGGAATATTCTTGTTCTCCCCAGCTGTGTGCCAAAGAATTAATGAACCATGTAGTGTGCCATAATATGATTCTGGTAATGTAGCCGCCATACAAGAATCCTCCTAGCGCATCACCCCAAGAATATCCCAAGGCAGTTGGTAACACCAGTCCCAAAACAAGGGCAAGAGTAGGAAAATGCTTGTGTTGCCACTGGACAACTTTGTCTTCATTCAAATCCGATTGGTCAATCCATTTCATTCTTGGATAGGTTTTCTTTTCAAACATCCATCCCATATGAGAGTACCAAAAACCTCTGGTGGCATCATAAGGATCATGCTCGGTATCAGTGTATCTGCTGTTAATATTTAACGTACCTGTGGTGCAAACGATGTCGAAGAGACCACCATTTAATGGATCCTTCAAATGCCAGTGTCCCCATAAGAGCTAGTGCCAACCTAACAGGGAATGCAGCCTTATATGAATTGTGAGACCAAAGTCTGTGGTAACCCATGGTAATGCCAAGTCCTCCAAACACCCAAGTCAAGAAAGTCAACCAAAGGGTAGCTGGTTTTGGAGTATGATAAATCAATGCATAGATGGAAACCAAGTGGACAAATGTGAGGATGATAACGACTTCGTACCACACTTTCTTCTGTGGCTTTACTTCTGGCCTATCCGCTTGTTCCTGCTCTGTTGACATTGGGGAATATCAATTTCTGTGCCTTTTATATTCTGAGCGCGGACGGAAAATGGAAAACTTTAATGAATTTCAAACAAATAAAAAAGTAAAAACACTCGATTTGCGCCAAATTTAACGGAATAAAAGCACTCTAGCATCGCTAGCTCAATGTGATTAGGTCGGTGGTGGCATTTTACCTGTAACTTTAATTAGTGCAAATTTTGAATTTTGGCTGAAAATCTCGCGGGCGGACTATGATTAAGGATGAGAATAAAGATGACCCATTGGTATTCATGCAACCATCCTACGAGACAGCATTGCGAATTGCGAATTTGCGAATGGCTTTGTGTGAATTTATCAAATTTCAACCACAGCGAAAAAATTCGAATATAAGCATTTCCCTTGGATTCACCGGCTGGTTCGAGCTTAACATTTCAAAACTTTGGTATGACAAGTTTAGGCAGCAGTAGCTAATATGCGGCCGACTGTTCCATCTTTCGCTTTTGTGCGTCCGTGTGAAAATATAAGAGGGGAAAAATTGGCGAAAATATCAAATGTCTGAAAAAAGAAGCTACGATATTATTGTATGGGGAGCTACAGGATTCACAGGCAATCAGCATACTCATAATAGGACGGCTAGTTGCAGAATATCTTACAGTTCATGCACCAAAGCAAGTAACTTTTGCAATCGCCGGGAGAAGTAAATCCAAGCTTTCTGAAATCGCAGATATGATCAAACCACTTGATAAAGTAGAGAGATTTGCCAACGGTGTTCCGACACTTGTTGCCGACTCTGCAGATCAGAAATCATTGGACGCGCTTGTTGCTCAAGCCAAAGTAGTTATTACCACTGTAGGTCCTTATGCCAAGTACGGTTTTCCATTAGGTTTTTTGAATTAACATTAGTGGATGCCTGTGTTCGTTTCAAAACACATTACTTGGACTTGACTGGCGAACCTCATTTTGTTAAAAAGATAGTTGATTTGTATCATGAAAAAGCTGTTGAAAACAAGACTTTAATTATCAATTCATCTGGATTTGATTCTGTCCCATCTGATATCGGAACTTTGCTGATTACCAACCACTTTAGATCAAAAGGGCTCACTACCAACAATGTAAGGTATTCTGCATGGAAAATCTCTGGCGGAGCTTCTGGTGGTACTTTGGCTTCTGGTACCAACATGATTGATGAACTTTCTCTCAAGGAATTGATGCAACTATCTTCAAACCCAGATTATCTTACTCCTAAACAACCAAACAAAACCACTTGGAATAGTGCTGGGCTGTACTATGACAAAGGACTCAAGGTTTGGCAATTTCCATTCTTTATGGAAATTGCAAACTTGAGAAATGTCAGAAGATCCAATTATCTCTTGGAATACGGCCCAAGCTTCCAATATTGTGAAGGAACCAGAGCTCCAAACGTTGTGGTTGCTGCTTTTGCTACAGTGATTTTCTACAGTGTCGCATTATTGATGTTGTTAAGACCAGCTAGAAGATTAGTAAACTACCTCATGCCGCCTGGTACTGGCCCAAGTGAAAAGGCTAGAAAGAACGGGCACTTTACCTGCAAATTATTTGGCGAAGCTACTGATGTAATTGAAATTTAATAATAGAACACCGGAAAGAATATCGGAGCATTAGCAGTAGTCAAAGGCGTTGATGATCCAGGGTACGCTGAAACTGCAAAAATGATTTCTGAAGCTGCTCTCACACTTGTCTTGGATCAAGGAAAGTTCAAGGATCCTTCTATTGTTGGACAATTCAAATTACACGAAGGTGGAGTTGTCACACCAGCTGCTGCTATGGGATTGGCATATGCTATCCGTTTAAGAAATGCTGGTATGACCTTTTCTGTCTCTGACGCTTAATCTCATTAATAAAAATCTCATTTTTACTCTATTGTGCAATCAGCCATATTATTTTATCAAATCGGATTGCAAATGATGGCTTAATACCAGAGTAAGATTGATCCAGCAGATGGAAACTCCTGGGAGTAGAGAAAGCTCTTTGGAGCTTCGATGTTGCTGGGACAATAAAATTTATTCACTTTACAAGAGGAAATGCTTGTACACCGGATTCATTCCTTCATCTACCACATCCGTGTAGCCTGCTTCCTTCATTTTCGTAAAGAATTCTAGTTTCTTTTTCACATCATATGTTCTGAATTGGAATCCAACCAAAACCCTTCCAAAATCTGACCCATGATTGCGATCTGAATTAGTTATATTTACAATGGAAAAGTGTGATGTTTGATTCGGAAGGGACAATGGCAAAGAAATCTTTTAGCGCACCTGGTCGTTCTGGTAACTTGAATCTACACAAGACTTCATTTTCAATATTTGATCTGCCACCTGACAGGTACCTAATATGTTGGTTAGCCATATCATTTTCACTGATGTTGATGGCCTCGTATCCTTCCATGCAGTTGATTTGATCAATAACTGGGAACGCCTATTTTAAATTTCGAATACCTCATCTGGAGTTTTAGTGTCAAACCCTAAAAATATATGGGCAAATTTTGAAGTAGAGTATCGGTAAGACAACTCGGTCACCGAACGTGGTGTAACAACATTGTGCAAATCACGAAGTGCTCCAGACCTTTCTGGGATTACTACAGATAATAATGCTTCCTTTCCTTGGCCCATGGATGCTCTTTCAGTGACAAATCGAAGTCTATCAAAGTTCATGTTAGCACCTGATGCAACAGCAACAAACACACCGCCTCGTAGCTCTGGGTATTGTATGAGGTATTTCTTTAACCCTGCTATGCCCAATGCACCAGCAGGCTCGAGGACTGCTCTACAGTCGTCAAACGCATCTTTGATTGCTGCACAGATTTCACTGCGGTTAATTAAATTTACTCGTTTGAAACTAGAATCATGTCGTCTACGCTTCGTTTGCAGATCCTTGCACATTCAGATCCGACAAGTCGTACGGATGTTCCGTCAGAGAACAGTCCAGCTTGTTTGATTTCCACTGCAGATCCTTTCAACAATGACTGGTACATACTATCAGAATCAATGGTGTTCACGCCGATAATCTTTACTTCTGGTCGAACTCTTTTGACATATGCAGCAATGCCAGAAATCAACCCGCCGCCTCCACAGCACACAAAGATGGCATCTAGCCTAGTTTGTCTAATCTGATTCAAAATTTCCATTCCAACCGTCCCCTGACCAGCAATTACGTATGGATCGTCAAAGGGAGGGACAAATGTCAAATCCTCGGCTTTGCATATTCTCATACATTCTTTTTTAGCTTCGTCAAAGTTATTTCCAAACAAGATGACATTAGCCCCCAATCTCTTTACGTTTTCTACTTTGATTTCTGGAGCAAATGTTGGCATCACAATTTTTGCCGAGATGCCTAGTTTCTGGGCTGCCAATGCTACTCCTTTTGTCAATTAAAAGTACCTTGCGCATGATTGCCTGCAGATACACAACAGACACCTTTGATCTTTTGTTCTTTAGTCAAGTTGAACATTTTATTAAATGCTCCCCTGCATTTAAACGAAAAAATTGGTTGTGTGTCTTCCCTCTTGATATAAATCATATTACCCAATCGATTGGACAGCTACATTAACAACCAAATACTTTGCGTGCATGGGTAAGCGGAGTTTCGTCTGCAACGTCGTATACCCTTGCATTCAATATTAACGGTAGGTAGTCGCGTTCGTTTGAATCCGGCAAAACGTGTTTAGGAGGTATAATAGGTTCTGGCCAATCCAAAACTGCCTCGCTATCTGAAACTTCAATCAATTTGTTTGCAAAGCTAAACTGTCGAGCGATATCCTTTCGTGACATGATGTCAGGTTGGAAATGGCCAGATGACAAGGACTATATGCTACTAATAGGATCACGAAAGGAACAAGCTGTGCAATGAAATTTAGTCCTTTTAAAGCAGAAAAGTAAAGTTAATGAGGCAGCTTACTTGCAATTATATTTATTGAACACGGATTTTTTTACTTTGCTCCATATCTTCGTTATCAAGAGTTCTTTTTGGAAGCGAGGGGGTTTCTTGCTTGTCATTGTAACACGTTTGATGATAATACTAAAATCAGCTACAATTACCAATTCATTGAACTTAACGGCACCGCGAAGCATCCATCCGTCATGATCATCGTCGTAAAACTTTTCAATAGTTTCTTTACATATCTCGCACTTGTTAATTGGGTCTGACGTGGGGATACACGCTTGTACTTCGACTTCTGGCTCTTTACTTTGATCAAAAAACACAGGAGCGGCTATTATTAGTAGTGCGTAACCTTGATTTTCAGTTGGCTCGATTGGCTGTTCGATAACCCATTCTGGATCGGTCAAGTACCATTCTCTACTTGAAGTTTTTTTTTTTTCATGCTTTCTCCTATTCTTTCGAAAGTGCCAATCAAGATGAGCTGTTAATTCTTCTTTGCCGTTTTCGCCAGGGAATCGAAGCGCGCACTGCTTGCACTGCAATCTGATATCGTCGTACAAAATATTATAAAGTTTCTTTATTGGCTTTGTGATTTCAGATTGTGTCATTTGAATCACAGGAACCGTTTGATCTGATTTTGTCATTGAAAGTAGTGCAGAGCTATTTAGAGTTGAAAGCAGCCCTGTTAGTGAGGATGAATTAAGATTTGAAAGTAGTGATGTGTTTAGTGTGCTTGATAACATTCCTAATCCTGATGTATTTGCTGAAATGCTTTGTCCTAATAATCCAGCAGTTTCTCCCGCAAGTCCATTCAAACCAGCCGTTGATCCTAGTTGCGCTACAAGTCCTGTAGATCCTAAACCAGCTATTCCATTCTTGTTTAGCCCTATCCCCAAGGTATTTGAAATAGGCAAATGATTACCGTTGCGACCAGAAATCATTGAGGATGTAACCAATGTGGCAGAAACTGGAGGTGTTTTCTGAACTGCTAGTGCCATATTATCTATTTTTGAATTTATTTGCCCTAATGTGTTTGGATCTAAAGCCGTGGATTGCACCACTTCTAAAAGCTACGGTTAATATTATCGCAACCTGTGTCAAAATATTTATTTCGTTTCCCCGCTGATAGTTATTAGGATTGCCTATCATCAGCGCATTCTTTTGGCCCAACAAGTTGGTCAATCTTTGCAGAACTTGAGCTTGGGTCAACGGAGGTTTAGCAGCCTGAGAATGCAATGGAGCCGGAGGTCTCTGTCCGTTCTATCGTTATGTATCAATTACATTCATAATGTAGCCAACAGGAGGTAGATTTGCAACATTAATCGCTCGTTCTATTCCAGCAATAACGTGCGATGGAAACAAGTAACCGCCAGGAGTCGCCTTCCAAGTCTGCAGTGTCCTCTAGAAATTAAAAAACATTTTATTCCAACCTGAAATCTTGCTTTGTCGGCATCATTGACTTTAGTATACGCATCAGAGAACACCCGAACCAGGTTCTTTTGAAATGCAGCAACGTAACCTTTTCCCACATTCTTTAGGATCGAATCCATCAGGTAGAGCAGAGGTATTACAAACCCAGGTTGTGCCTAGAATAAATATATATTTTTATAGGGAAACTGAATTGTAAAATTAAACATAGATTTCTATTAAACTACTTACATTACTAAGTTGCTGTTCTATCGCTTGTACAATTACAGGGGCATTGGCGAGATTTTCTTCGGCAATTATTGTTAAATTTGTGATAATTGGTTTGGAATTGAATGTAAGTTCCTGTAGTGAGCTGAGATACTGGTTCCTGAGTGCATCCATTTGGTATCGATTGGAATCTATTGTCAATTGCCGATTACCTTTTGGAAAAATAGAGAAAAACAATCCATCCACCAACGCCACAAGTAGAAAGCACAGCAAGTGAATCCAGTCTTCTACTAGTTGGTACTGCCATCTGCGTACATTAGGAATGACTATTTGGAATAGATCCAGGCTCTGAAAAGCCGCCAGCTCTCGCAGTTACTACAAAGAAGACCACTACCAAGTCTCTGTATTCGCCATTCAATGAATCCAATTAGCTTGCAAGTGCAAAAGTCTACAAAAATTTTACAAAATGCAAAAAGGAACATCAGAACAACTAATAGAGAATCTATACAGCTACGAAAAGGAACCTGCTCGCTAATAATAGAAACTGATTTCAATACTAGAGATATCGGCGCGATCAGTAGAGCTAATAAATTCAAACAGAAATACAGAGGAAATTAAATCTCAGTTTGAAGAGTATTGCACTACGCTAGGCCAAACCATAATGGACGTTCAAGCCGGTTTCCGCCTTACACTCAAGAAATTAGAAGATCAAGGATTGCTAGTCAATCGCGAAAATAATACATTTCCTTACGCTTATTCGAGTGCTGGCGATGAAAAAGACTTGGAGATCCAAGCAAGAGGTATAGAAATGCTGCTGGACGCAATAAAACGACCATTGTAAATCTCGCTTATATTCCATTGACGCACAGTCTGCTCAGCTTTGGCAGTCAGTAGTTTCCGTGTCCATCAACCACAGTGCCTCCATATCAATCAACATGTGTTGAATAAATGACATAAGCGGCCAGCAGTTGCCTCATTCTAGTCCAATTAGAAAAGTATTCCTGGTGTTTCAGATATTTGTGACTTGGCACTGCAAGTCTTTTTTCCAAGTAGAATCTTTTTAATATCGCAACCATATTAAGCTATATTGCTTACCATGAATTAATATTTTGCTTAAATCCTGCGTGCTGCGGACATGGGCGAGATGACGTTGATTTTTGATCCTAAGCCTGATCCCGCCAGAGTTAGGTGGCTTCTTCAAATACCAATCATACTTTCTCGTGGAGATTGGGACCTCGAGGCTTTCGTTATTGTTCCAGGCTTAGATGGAGTGTGACACAGAGTGGCTTAATAAAACAGCCCAAGCGAAAAACTCTGACCTTTAAAACCAACACATTTAACTTACCGACAGCCTCGTTAAAATGCAAATGGATTTGGGTAGCAACGAAATGCTAAATAATTGGGAATCCAAATTTTTAGCACCGCTAAATGTAAACGTAAATACAGCCCCAATTTCTCCAAACTCTGCTGACAAGAATGGCGACCCTTCGCTCAGATATATGCCAATGAGTGCACCACTAATGCGCTCTGATGTACCTCTATCAGCACACTTTGAAGTTAATGGAATGCCCGACTTTCAAAGTTTAATTTCACCACCTGTTACGCCAGCTGAAAGGTTAAATCCTTTTGCGATTCAAACCAACCACATGCAAAGTTATGATATGATTCCAGAACCACAGTCAGCATATGAAAATGAAAGTAATTATGGAAACTCATTATACCTTGGCGCCATCCATGAAAATAGTAACCTATACCACGATGGCCAACATTCAGCTGGATATGAACCGCAGCAACCTGCCGGTTACGACGGACAACACTCTGCCAGTTTCGATGGAAATTATTCTGCTGGATATTCTCCATCCGAACAAGGACAATACGCTTGGATGAAAATGGAAAATCAAGTACAGTTTCAAGAGCAATATCACGAACAACCTCATAATTACTCGCCAAACCTCATGCCTCATACTAGAGTAAATCCGCTAAAGTTCAATGGTAAATCTCTTAAACACTCTGGTTCCGATTCATCCCTAGCCTCATGGTCTACCAACAACACAAACTCCTCATACAACCCAAACGAATGGCAGGCACAGCAACAGCAGGAAGGTGCGTTTAAATGCACTTTTCCTGGATGTCAAAAGATTTTCACTAAACAAACAAACCTGAAATCACACTCGAGAATACACCATACAGAAAGAAATTACGCTTGCCAAGAATGTGGTACAGCATTTAGAAGATCTCATGATTTGAAGAGGCATCAAAGAAGTTTGCATTCAGATGTCAAACCGTTTGGTTGTCAAAGATGTGGAAAAAGATTCTCTAGAATGGTAATTATTGTTTTATCTTAGGATGCATTAAAACGCCATACTGCCAGAATAACTAGTGCCTGCTATATTGCTGGTTTTGCTGAGTAACTACATTTTTTAATAAACTCATATCATTTTGACTGTATTGAAGATGGCTCTATCTGAACGAAAGACTCGATGACGTCAATTTCACTTTGAAAGCACCTGTCATTATCATGACCAAATATGCTTTCGATTGCATAATTCAATCAATGGGCTCAACTCATGTAATCATTTGACAGCCAATCTTGTACTCGTATGAGTTTACCAGTGTCACAACCAGGGACCTAACTGGCTTAATGCAAACCGCAATGGCCGAGTCTTTGGTTGTCAAAGACTTGCAAATTAAATTTGGTGAACCCTGCCGCTTAATCCCAATTTA
The DNA here is from genome assembly GCA_027603945.1 of Terramyces sp. JEL0728. Taxonomy (NCBI): domain Eukaryota; kingdom Fungi; phylum Chytridiomycota; class Chytridiomycetes; order Rhizophydiales; family Terramycetaceae; genus Terramyces; species Terramyces sp. JEL0728. The sequence continues at coordinate 508,119 of JADIIU010000001.1, read as the reverse complement.
GATTGAAACCAAGTATACTACGAGAATTTAATTTACGATTGATTAATTTGAAACCGTCAGGTCCCCTACCCCTCGCGAAATCACAAATCAAATCCATATGATTCACAGTTATTTAGGCAGGTGATTGTTGGACCTGCACGATTGTTGAACCTTCGACTATCGATAGGTATATCGGGCAAGTCTAATCGGCTGTATATTTGATTGCGGATCTTTAGTATAAACCACGAAAGTCGCGGCTGTTATCTAAATCAGATTATTAAGCGTCACAAACCTGACTGCTTATTGTCAGACAAAACACTAGTTTATTGGGTTTTCTTTTCTTCCTTGAATCGGGACATTACAGACCGAATCATTGTTGCGAACCAGTAGAAATTCAAAGAGCCTAAACCAGTCGCAGCAGTCGCATAAGTATAAAAAACACCAAAAGGTACTTTATCTCTATGTGGGAATGCAGTTACTACCATTAAAAATATATACTGATAAAGTCCAGCATCTTGTAAGTTCCAAAACAGCATCTAACACTAAAGAAAACCGCCAATAGAACCATTCCGTTGATCCACTGCAGCTTGGATCCAGTTAACCCAGTCTTGTCACAGAACCAGTGAACATTGAGGAACACCGTACTAAGTTAGCTATCCACCAACCTCAATTCAAACATCAAAAACGCTGCTCCATAATGCTGTACGTACGGCAACTAGGGTTATTTCTTGCTTACATAAGAAAGGAAAAACACACAGAAACAAGCCGATCCATGGAATACAAACGGAATCCCAGTTTCCCCGATATAATAAATTGAAATCAATGTATCCCACAAAAAGTATCCGCAAGTAATTGCATACACTGATCTTGAATAGTCACTGTACCCAAATAGTTTGTCGCTCGTAATTGCTTCGTCGTAGAATAATGGATAAGCTAGTGTTACAATTATAACTGAGAAAATCATTGAAACTGAATTAAATTGAGTGTACCTATGTGAATTGCCCAACTTGCTTGCTTTGAGCTCTTTAGATTTCTGTAGGAATTGCTGTAGTTGGATAATGCCCCTCCGATCAAGTATACCGTTTGAAAGAATATAGCTGAGAGCAAAATCTGATCTCCATTTTGGGGTAGTAACTTGAGGCTTGCCCAAGGTTGGGTTTGGTAGAAACTTGAAGGAATGATTTGCATTCAAATGAGGACAAGAAAAATCGGGCAAACCGACATTGTTCACTTGAAACATGCTTTGAACAGAGAAATTCAACTTGCAATCAAATTGTAAAAAAACAATTTATTAAGGCCAAATGTATATTTATGCGTGGACGGTCCAGACATAGATGTTTCCATCAGTAGAACCAGCAAAGAGGGTTTGACCATCAGCAGACCATGCAAGGGAGATGAATTGTGGTGGAAGAGCCTTTCCTTTAACATCAGTGTTGATCTTGAGGTCGTCAATAACGCTCTTGGATTCCAAATCCCAAATCTTGATAGAGTTGGCAGTAGCAGCAACCAACCAGTATCTGTTTGGAGAGAAGGAAAGAGCGTTGATTGCTGAACCAGCTTCAAGAGAGTACAAGTGCTTGTCTTCGTTCAAGTCCCAAAGCATAGCAACAGAGTCTTTACCACCAGAAGCAAAGATAGAACCATCTGGGGAGATGGTGATGGCAGAAACGTAGCCACTGTGTCCATAGTGGTTGGTCTTGAGCTTGCATTTGGATAAATCCCAAACCTAGAAAGTTAGAACGGCTCTGAAAGGTGGGGCAGCGTCTGGATTGATTCCATTCGCGAAAGCGACTTCCCTGCCCCCATTTACAGCGACAGACTGCAAAAGACCTTTAAAAGGCGGAGCAGCGTCTGGATAGAGTCCATTCGCGAAAGCGACTTCCCTGCCCCCATTTACGGTTTAATGTAAAAGACCTTGTATTAAGCCTAAGCCAACACAAATATTAATTACCTTTACAAGTTTGTCCCATCCAGAAGAAACAATAAGCGGGTTGGCAGAGTTTGGCGAGAAACGGACAGCAGAGACCCATTCAGTGTGGCCTTCTTCGGTAAGAGTGAATTTGCATTCGCCCAAAGTGTTCCACAACTTGATGGACTTGTCACGGGATGAGGAAACGATTTGACGGTTGTCTGGGGAGAAAGCAACAGACATAACATCGTTGGTGTGTCCAACGAAACGTCTGGTGGTCTTACCAGTGGCAATGTCCCAAAGACGGAGGGTCTTGTCTAAAGAATTAGTCCTGTTCAACTAAAAATGTCCTCAGACCCCAATTGATTAGAAAGAGGCATAGTTTTTTGCAGCATAAGCAGAAAAGGCACCTGCAATCCAATAAAAACTATTGAATTGCAAACACAAAATCCAATCTGATGACACGCATGAAATAAAACTCTTCATCGAACACTGAGATTACTTACCCCATGAGGCGGAAAGAGCGAATTGGCCATCTGAGGAGATGACAACATCTTGAACAAAGTGGTTGTGTCCAGTAAGAGCACGGTGAGCAACACCATAGTTTTCTTCGTCACGAGTCAAGTGCCAGACGATGATTTTCTTGTCTATGATTAATCTATTCTTCAATTCAAATTCAACAATCGCAGTATCCAGTTGAATCTGTGCATTACGTACCACGAGATGAGGATAAAATAGTGTTTGGAGCTTCAGCTGAGGTAGCGATGGAAGTAACCCATCCACTGTGTCCCTTGAGAGTTCCTCTGAATACTAATGCTTCTGCCATGTTGTAAAAAGTGAACAACCACAGAAGAAAAATTGGAAGAAAAAAAAATAGCCCTAGCCCTAATCTGCAATCTGGCTAATAGTCGAAATAAATAGAACCAGAGACTCAGTCTCAGCAGAGAATTCAGGTAGATTACTAGGCTGTATTGCTTGAACTTTTTCATTTAGGTGAATTTCCAACGTGATCTAGAATGAACGGATACCCAGTTTTGAATGCACCATCTCGTTCTTGTTTAATTTCCAGAGGGCTTCAATAGAATCCTGCGGCATTTCTTTTGCGACATCAAATGAGGTTCCAGACGTTTTCCTCAATATAATCTCTGCAATTATTTCGCTGGTGATACTTTGGTTGTGACCACAGGATTGGCAGATATATACCGAGAGATGCAGTTAAAAGCACCAGGCCGTAAACATTTTTCGGCACAAATATTGATATTTTCTGGCTCAGTTTTTCCCCCAAAATGAAATTCGTTTCGCTCCTCACAACTGTATTAGCAGCCAATAATAGTAAGCAGTCGTTAACCAGTCTACCTGATTACTCTCAAGGACAACTACGCAGAATCTTATTTCAAAAAATCACTGGAATCAATCACAAAAGCAGGAGGAAAGATTTTGGAACAGTAACTTACTGCTGATATAGATATACAATCTCAAATATCGCTAAAGTTGAAATTCCGGATTCCGTATTGAACAGCGTAGTCGTTGAAGGCGTTTATATTGAAAAAGATGGTTCGGTACGTGCGTTGACTGATTTGTAAATAAAATAACTGCTTGCCTTTTCTATTGCATTACTAATGATCTGACTATATGTATCTTTCCTTTGTGGTTGGAATAACTCGTTCACACTGGGATCCCGAGCTGTTTTCACTCACCAAAAACTTTGGAAATCATACAATGGTCGAACCATTCTATGAACCGCCCCCAAACCTCAAAGATAGAAAGGAAAATCCATTACCTGAAGATTGGCTCTCAAGCGCTCCCATCAAAAAATTAGAATCCGAACTGGGATTATTACCACAAATCGAAAGTAAAATCGAACAAATCGCACAAAAGGTCGACAGCTTTGGGTCATGGCAGCATATTTCTTCATCTGGGATTATTGTAATCACGATGCTCTGGACTTGGGTTATCACTTACTTTAAATTCGCATTCGGCTGGTATTTGGTTGCGTTGTGGTTGATTTCACTCATATTTTCTCGAAACACTGGTAGATATTACAAAATAGTTCGTAATCAAGCTCTCAAAGACTATTCTTTAAACCAGCTTGATGTAGATCAAGAAAAAGTGGAATGGTTTAACCAGTTCCTGAGGAGATTCTGGATGAATTACGAGCCGTCATTATCAGCTACAATTAAAGGGGTAATTGATTCCTCTTTAGAGCATTACAAGCCAAGCTTTTTAGAAGAATTGGTGCTGACTGATTTCTGTTTAGGTGCTCGTGTTTTTAATTTCAGGAAGTCAAGCTCCGCGAATTGAAGCAATCAAGACATTCGCAGGCACAGATGACGAAACATTGATTATGGATTGGGATTTGACGTTCATGCCTTTTGATGACCAGAGTGTGTCTCAATTGGAGAGAAATTTAAGAGATTTGCGAAATGTGAGTGTCGTGCTAAAGGCAACCCTTGCTTTACTCCCGTTGACAGTTGCAATCAAAGAATTGTACCTGAATGGCAGAGTAAACATAATTAATTTAGATACGCGTCCAATTGAAATTTTCCAATGGGTTTCCACATATTCAATCGGTAGATATTGGATTCGTTAGCACGCCAAGCATGGATTTCAAACTAGTGCCTTTAGGAACAGGTGACATAAACAAACTTGGTGGATTAGGTGATTACATTCGGACAACTGTGGATGGAATCGTTGCCTCCATTCTGGTAAATCCAGTAAAGATGAACTTTCCGATTGGACAGTGGTTTGATGCTTCTGCAGGGCAAACTGAAACCCCAGTCGGTGTACTAAGAAGTATTTCTGATTTGATATCTAGTAACTGTCGCAGAGGCTAAAGGACTGAAAAACAAAGATGTCACTGGTATTAGTGATCCAGCAACTATAATCAGACTTGGCGGAACTGAAATTGTCAGGACCAGAGTTATTGATAATACTTTGGATCCAAAATGGAACGAAGTCTTCCACATAGTGATTTACAAATCAACATTGACACAATTAGACAGCAAAGCCGACGAATTGAAATTCGAAGTCTTCCATGTTGCACCAATTGGTTCAAAGAGCCTGGGTATTACAAGCACATTGAAATTACAAAGATGGATCAAACTGTTGGAGCTGCCAGAAGAAAATAAGGATGCACCAGAGGAAGAATTAACCCCAGAAGAAAAAGAAAATCTGTTATTGGAATGGGGTTCGCCAATGGAAACCTACAGTGCCGAAATTTGGAAAAGATTGCTTTCACCGGGCAAGAAATCTAGCGGCTCTTTGAGGGTAAACCTTTCCTATTTCCCTGTTCTTGGCACTGAAAATGTAACCGACATGGAACAATTAAATCTGGGCCACAAGGCTGGTATTATTACCGTATATATTCACCAAGCTAAAGAATTGATGAAATCCAGCATCCATTCATCAGTCCTTGAATGTGCTGCATTCTTTGATGGAGAGGAAATGTTCAAAACTCCTCATAGAAAACGCACTTCCAATCCTAGTTGGGAATACAAAAATGTGTTTTATTGTCCTGACATTGGAATTGCAAACTATATTTTCAAAATTCTAAACAAGGGCGAGAGTATCGGAGAAGTAAAGATTAACTTGGCTCACGCTATCAAGGCAACAGATGACTGGTACAAGTTGTTTGGAAACTCGGTTGGAAAAGTACGTATCAGCGTAAAATTTACACAATTGGATGTTGGCCAAACTACAATAGACCGAACCAAAATTGCAAATCAAGAGCCGTTAGGACTAGTTAGGATTACCGTTCTTGGAGCAAAAGAGTTGGAAAATACAGAAATTCTTGGAAGAAAATCAGACCCATATGTCAGAGTATTCCTGCAGGGCCGCAATGTTGGTATCACTGCCCATAGAGAGAACACTCTTGCTCCAGTTTGGAATGAGATGTTCTACACAATGTCTTATTCACTCAAAGAGCAGTTGCAAATGGAAGTCTTTGACTTTAACAATTTGGCCAAAGACAAGCCATTGGGAAAAGCCGAACTCCCGATTGGTCCGATACTGGCCTTCTTAAATCCATCTCGCTCAACACAAGATATGAACGAAATCGGGAAATTTGAATTGGATGGACTCACTGTGACCGTCAAGGACAGCCAAACATTGGATGTGTGGGCACCAATTTACTTGAACACGATCGTAGAAACAGAGGCCGACGTAGATGAAAAAGAGCCAGCAGCGCGCGACTCGCTAGGGAAGAGCTTCTTCAAGAAAACTAAAGCAAACTTGACTAGCTTTACTCAAGATATCAGAGCCGGTAAAGTAAAGCAAAAAGGGCATATTCATTTTGAAATTACGCTATTCCATATATTGCAAGACTATTCTATTGAGGCACATGATGTTTTATACGCTATGCGCAAGTCTATGAATGACACGCCTGTCAAAGCGACTATCCCGCCAGTTCCAGGAGAACCAGCCTCAGCTACTCAAGAAACACCAGGGAAAAGTGCAGACGGTACCCCAAAATCAGATGTTCCAGCGGAAAGAAACTCAACCATGCGTAATTCGACGGCAGACAATCCTTTGGGCTCAAATGAAAGCTTAACTGTGATAGAAAACACTTTTGAAAACTTGATTGATAAGGTGTCTACTTACAAAACTGGTATTTTGTCCATCAAGATTAAATCTGGTGAGTTCAACCGAAGAGTGCGGCCGTATGTTACATTTTCGTCCGTACATGGAGATGAAAAGGTTCTATCTACTTCCTATGCCCCGCCTACTCCAAAAAGCATCGTGTACTGGCACGCAGGTAATTCCAACTTGACAACCAGCAAATGATAGGTTTATAACCGATATTGTTTCTACCAATTTTATCATCTATGTTCGAGATCAAACTGGCGAAACACCATCGGACAAAGATTATATTTTGGGAGTATGGAGAGGAGACTTTATTGGAGAGCTACTGGGCAAAAAGAACAATTGGGTCCACTTCCACCAATATTCATCCCGTGAAACTAATCGCGATAATCTGCCAGTCACTTGTCGCATCAATCTTGGATTTTCATTTTATCCTGTTGAACTGGATGTTGCGGTTAACGACAAATACGGTAATTAATACTAACTGTAGATACCGGTGTGTTGCAATTTGATTTGCTGTCTGCTACAAACTTGCCAGCGGCTGATTCCAACGGGTTTAGCGATCCGTACTGCATTGTAACTCTCAATGGTACCAACGTGCACAAGTCCAAAATCCATAAAAAGATACTCAACCCTGTATTTGACGAGCGGATTTTCATTGACATTTATTCCAGAATGAAGTCAACTATCGACCTACATTTGAAAGACTACAATCAGTTTACTCATAACGTCTCCTTGGGGCACTGCAGAATACCTCTGTCGACAATTGTCCCAGATGAAGTCGTAAACATGACGATTCCGTTGGAAACCAGCCAAGGAACTGTAAGTGTCTGCTTTATATTCCAACCTAAAGAAATAACCAAGCCGCTACTTGCAAATGATACTGAATCCCGGTTGGCTACTGAAACTACTGCTTTGGGCAAATTTGGAAGAGGGCTTACCTCGCAAGTTACTGGACTAGGACATTTGATGACTGGCAAAAAGAAATCAGCAGGAGCAGTAAAAAGTGCGATTTCTCCGCTCTCTTCACACGAAGGGCTGTCCATAATCGATGGGCCAGAACCTCCAAGTCCCGATGCTCCTGCTAAAAATTATGGGCTAGAATCAAGAAGACCCCAAAGACCAAAAAATACCGATAACAATACCCAGAAACCGCAAGCGCCGCCAACAGAGGGAAATGCTGCAGAGCCTAACAAAGAAATTCCTGTTAGTAATACCCTCCCTATTGAAGATATCAAAATAGTTGAAGAATTTATCCCAGGAAGAGACTCAATTTCGAATAAGAATACTTCTGCAAGTGTTCCTGACATAAGAGTCAAGTCGCCTAGTCCCTCTCCGCATGATTTGGAAAGGGGTAAAAATAGTTAACATAGCATCTATTGCATCTCTTCGATCGTTGTCTGGCGGGAATAGAATAAACTTTCACATTCACTCTGCCAGAAACTTGCAAGGGGTTGATCGTGGGGGCACTTCAGATCCATATGTTAAAGTTACCACTCCCGAAGTCAAGAAGAGTATCTACAAAACTGCAGTTATCAAGAAATCGCTCAGTCCAATCTGGCACGATGAAAAGTTCGCCATCCCGGCTACTATTGAAGCTTTGAAGTTTACAGTATATGACAAGAACTTGATCAGCAATGATGTGGAGCTTGGATATGTGGAACTTCACTTGGGCGAGTTATTAGCGCATACAGATTCAGTAGATGATTGGTTTGAAATGAAAGGTTTTAGTGGTGGCCAGCTTCGTATCGCTTTTGAAAAGATTGCTACAGATGAACCCCTCCCAAAAAGGATCAATTCGAACAACAGTATGTATTCTGGAATTCTCAAACTGGGAAGAAGGAGAGCTTCTTCAAACACCAGCCTAAATGAAAATAAATAGTTTTTTGCTTTTGCGATAAAGAAAGGTTTATTGAAATTACAAACGAGCATTTGGGAACGAACGCTAAAATTAATCTAAAGCTTACCATTGCTTGACGAATACCAAGGTCGGCAAGAATTTCTTCTGATCCACCCAAGATAGCTTGGAATTTGTAGGTTCTTTGGAAACTTTCAATGATTCTACCCATACCAGTTTTGGTAATACCTCTTCCACCAAAGATTTGAGTGGCATCGTCACTGACTTCGTGGGCAACTCTGGTGGCCAGCAGTTTTCCCAAAGCGATAGGTCCGGCTAATTTAACCGACTGCTCCTTGTAGGACATGTTGTTCATTTGGAAGGTAATGTTTTCCAACCAACTGTGAACAGCTTCGACTTTTGAAACCATATGAGCCAGTTTGTTTCTGATAACAGGCTGTTCAATGAGTTTCTTGCCAAATACTTCTCTCTGGTTGGCCCATTTAAAGCATTCTTCGATAACAAGACGAGTAGCAGCGGTACAGCAGACAATCATCACCCATCTTTCGTGGTTAAAGTTGTACATGATTACTTGGAAACCACCACCTACTTTGCCAAGCAAGTTTTCTACAGGGACCAAGCAGTTTTCAAAGGTGACATATGCTGTGCCAGTAGTAACGTTATGAGATGTTTTAATAGCTTTAGTTTCAACGCCATGTTTTCTTTCAATCAACAGCATGGAGATGTCTCCAGCACCCTTTCCAGTTCCAGTGCGGACAGCAGTGGTGAAATAGTCAGAGAAAGTGCCGTTAGTAATCCATTTCTTTACACCATTTACAATGTAATGCTTGCCATCAGGTGTTTTGCGGGCAGTGGTCAACATACCTGCTACATCACTTCCTGCGCCAGGCTCGCTGATGGCCAAACAAATTACTTTGTCACCACGCAATACTTCAGGGACAACTCTAGCCTTCAATGCTGCGGATCCAAAATTAATAACTGGCGGCAAACCAATAACCAGCCCAGATCCAAGAGAATCAGTGTATCCGGGCAAACCGTTGTTGGTGAATTCTTCGTGCACAATCAATTCGTGGAAATAGTCAAATTCAGATGGTTTAACATCTGAAAGCTGAGGGAATCCATCCAAATGTTTTCCTGGGCCGACATTAGCGGCCAAGAGCCCGGTTTTCCCGCATAGTTGATAGACCTCCTTTGATGCAGGAGGGTTAGAATCATCTTTTTGTAATCCATCGTGATGGATTTCAGTTCTGATGAATTTTCTGACAGCCTTGCGATATTCAATATGAGATTTGCTAGGTTAAACTAGAAATACTTGTAGTATGGTGAATGGAATCCTTGCAAATGAGACGGCTCGGCATACGGGACTTTGGAGAAACTATCAGGCGAGTTGAGCAAGATCTGTGGTTTTTCATTTACAATAGCTCCAATTTCCAGTTTCTTGTACTTTCGCAATACTTCTTGGCGGTGAAATCCATAAAATTCCTCTGATTATTAGATAGAATTTACTTGTTACATCCTTTCCTGCATAATCAAGCAGCAACAACTCACCACCAGGATGAAGGGATGCGAATTTAGTGATATCGTAGACTACGGTATCAATGACGACCCATGCGTCCTTGTGGGTGTTGTGCGAAGCAACTTCTTGACGTGTGAACTGTTTGGCCATTCTTGAAAAATATTTTGGTTTGATCCACCTTATATTTGCTCGGTACGGCCGGTATCGTACCATCACATGCTGACATACGGGCGAAATATAATAGAGCCAGCTATGCTAATCAATTAAATCTGCATTTGATATCACTTATCACTCAAGTTTTAACTTTTCTTTTTCTGAATGAAAGCAAAATCGACAAACTACTACTTGATAAAAGCAGAACCAGAGTCGAGGATAGAGAATGGTGTGGATGTTAAATTCTCTATCGATGACTTGGAAATCAGTCAAAAAACAGCTTGGGAAGGAGTACTGTGCACTAATGTAGGTCCGTAATTATGAAGCAAGGAATAATATGAAAAAGATGAAGGTAGATGATTTGGTACTCTGCTCTTAATCTCAGTGTTTCTTTTACCATTCAAGTTGCAAGGTTCCTGGAATTGCTGGGCTAGCTCGGGTTGTAAAGGAAGCTTATGTTGATCACACTGCGTTCGACAAATCGCATCCCTACTATGACCCGAAATCAGATAAACTAGATCCGAAATGGTATATGGTAATATTCGGTAATGCAGGTGGATGTGCAGTTTGAAAAGAAGCTGAAATTCATTTCGCTAAAAGAGTTGCAAAAATTCAAGGATAAAGAGCTTAGAGACTTTGCACTGCTTAAGCGCTCCAGGTTGTCTGTAATTTCAGTGGATAAACCGAGTTTCGATTTCATAATGAACATAATTGACACTCCAGAAGAACTGGAATGATTAATAAATTTATTCCTCTTCAAGTCCTTTTAAGCTAAATGAGATGGAACGGGGATGTTAGGTGGTGGAATTGACGTTGGGAGTGGGTTGCCTGGAATTGGATATCCAGGAGGCACTGGGTAATATATGACTGTAGGAGGAGGGCACATACAGTTGCAAGAAACTTGTGGGCAAGAGAACGGCGGCAACGGAGCTGGAGCTGGAGTTGTTGGTGCAGGTGGTGCAGGTGCAGGCGGTGGTCTAAGCATTAGTAATTTGTTACATGGGTGCAACAGGCTTATTTGGGAATAGCACACCTTTGAGCCATACTCCAAGGGCATACAATATAACTAGGTTAGCAAAACGCACCTCCTATCAGAATCAATAGTGTAATTGCAGACATCACTATGCAAATGTTTTGCTACTGTCAACCAGAGGTTACTGCTATCTTGGCTATAATTGTTTTATGATAAACCTTTTTACTGCTTTTCTTGAACATTCCACTGACATTCCCAAGCTCGTCTTTGTTAGATTCATTGTACCTGACTTGTTTTGGATTTCCTCCAAATCTTCGCCGCGATGCAATAATTTCCCCAAAGTGCCGTGTAATGCATTGCTTGTCTCATCCAAATTCACCTTAACTTGCTCAATATCATCATCATCTTTTAATGTTTGATGGCTGTTATATAATGGCTCCTTCAATTAACGGTATTTACACGCTCTGGGTCATTTTCTTTCGACCAGGAAACCCTTTTTAGGTATGTGGATATTGAAGATCTTGGCTCTGTGGGCGAAGGCGCCTTGCTTTGATTGTATTGGTGTAGTTCGCTTTCTAAATCCCTCATTTGTTTATTGTTGGTATTGCAAGTTTTTGTTGACAGGTGTAAATAAATGCTGACAATAGCCGTTCACTCAACAGACAATACTAAAAATGTCATTACACAAACGCGAATCCTCAGCCGGATATTCCATCTGTGATATACCCTCGATTTTTTTCATTTTAAAATGAATCTAACGAATATGGCACCAAAAGAAATCCTCACTGAATTTAAGAGGAGCGGAAACTTTGACTCGGTTAGAAGATTGGTTTTGGAAGAGTTTTCATCGTCTCCCGAATGCAGGGAGTTGATATCCAAACTGCAAGATAGCTGTTCTGGAATAAATGCACAAACTCAAGGATCGCTGGTGGCAAAACTTGGGAATTCTGAGATTCTAAAGGAATTTAATATGATTTCCAGAAAGTATCTGGATTCCTCGCATTTACGAAACAGGATAAAGGACGATCTAAAGAGGATGTTTGATGGAGAGGAAAAGAAGGAAGAGCAAGTCACTGTGCCAAACTTGTTCAAGAAACAAAAAGTAGAGCAGGATTACAAGATTGGCCAAGTCATCGCTGCATTTGTCCCAGATTTTACCAAAGCGTCAAAAGAAAGCTGCTATCTTGTGCGTACTACAGATTACGATGAGAATACAAAAGTATTGGGTTGCTAACAAGGAATATACCGTGGTCCAGCTAAGTAACAAGTTGGATCTCGCTACATGGAAAGTTCCTGCAAAAAAGATGGTTAATCATCGAAAGATATACGAGACGAACGAGCTGGGAATCGGCGATACTGTGTGGGCAATGCGGCTGGAAGGTGGCCATAACATTACCGAATTCTTTCAAGCTACCATTGCTCGGGTTTTCTCAGTAAGTTTTAGTAACATAGAAACAAGTTGCGATTAAATATCTGGAAGATGGAGTGTCTGAGATGGTTACATTTGATCAAATGTTTCTTCCAACAGAAATCTGAATATTGTAAACCGATTTAATTTGAATATATTTATTTAGCAGGGAATGGCCAAGAAGTAGAGCTTTCTCCTCTGGCTTCAAGTCTCTTGTTGGCTTCAATTCTAGCCAACTCGTTTGGTCTAATTTAATTCAAAATTACCCTTTTTTAGGTGAGAAATATTCCAATGCAAAGAATACTGCAAATGATCCATAAAACCCTACATACCAAATTGGTTCCCAAAAGTAAAATGGTCTTCCAGCCTTTTGAATTAATTGAAAATTACTTTTAGTCCCAAGAAACGTCCGCTTGGTTCCTCTCCGTCGTGGTGATGGTGGTCGTCATGGTGTGCAGCTCCTGATCCTAATCTCATTCCTAGAATTGGTTTTGGTCGGTATAAAGTTTTATTTAGTGTTCTTAATCTCAACATTCTGATTGAAAAATTTTCAAAAATTTATTATGAAATGAATCTCATTGCGCTCACTCTATCCGCGTGATATTCATCCTTGTATTTATCGTAGATATTCTGTAACGATTGACAGTACTTTTCGTGCAGGTCGTCGATATCCTTTTGAGTTGGATTCACATTTTTTTCTACATGGATTGGTTCTCCAACTACAAATTAGGCCAAATTACCGACAGTAACCAGCGGGACCTTGTGAGGAAGAACTACATATCTACCGGCAAACAAAGGTGCTGCCATTTTACCCAACTTTGCCAGCTTGTGTAATATTGTAAAGTTTGGATTATCAACCCTGTCAAAAATGTCATTTTCACCAAACCCAAGCACTGGGACTAACGAAGCGCCTTGAACCAAAGCTATCTTGACAAAGCCTTTTCTGCTGTTTAATACTAGATCCATAGTGCCTTGGTTAGAAACGCCTACCTCTTTTCATATGCTGGAATTCCCTGGCACCGCCAACAAATAGGGCTAGCGCTGTGCCTGGTACTAGAGCGTTGGAAATTGCTGCTTTTGAAGATCCAACCGTGCCAATAGACAAGATATAGTCTCTCCATCCCGGAATCAAGAAGTTGACAGGCAGAGTACACTGAAACAAGCGGATCCCACTAAACATTTGGTAAAATCGGGGATTAAAGAAGATGTTGATAAAATACGAAAAGCAATAGACTCCATGGGGATGGCTCGAGTTAAATCAGTATTACCATGCAAAAATGTATGCTTTCTTGGGATCCAAGTCGGCTGTCTTGATCAGCTTGGCGGAAAAGTAAGATCTGACATTCTCCCACACCTGCCATTCCCTGATATTTTTGATTAAGGCTGGCTGATATCTACCATAATCCACTGTCTTTCTGTCATACCAAATCCATGTAAGGTAAAGGAGTGCGAATAGCCTGGTTGTCCAGTGAGCATACAAGCAGTAGATGGTCATAAATATCCCTCCCACCAAAACCGAAAACAGCGAAAAGACCATAAACAGGACGGACACAATCTCTGCGAATGGGGACTGTATTTTTTCCGCACTGGCTAGCATAATTGGGTTTAAAGTTCAACGCAAAAAAATTTGGCTCGCAAGCAAGATAAATTCGAAAAGGATCTATGAGAATATTACTTGAATACAAGAGCTGTGAAGTGTGAGAATTTTATTTATTTCTTCGCGTACTATGAACCCGTTATTTGAAGTTCAGCCGATACACAAAGTTCTCCCACTCCAAAGTATTTATCCTCCCAAACCAGTGGTAGTTCCTGGGAGTAAATTATCCAACGAGCCAGTGTCCTTTTTCTCTTCCAGAGTAAAAAGCGAAGAAATCGAACACGAACTGCATCCTGAAATTGGTATATCATCGACGTTATTCAATGCCAATAGATGGACACTTGATATTCCGGTAATTGTACAAAAATTGGAAATAAAAAATGGCCAGCAAGTGCCAGTAGAATATCAGAAACACGTACGGTTGATACTCGTCTCTGAATTTGACAAGCCATTTCCACAAGCACATAAAATCATAATAATGGATCCAATCGATGATATTTTCTTTCACTGGACATTCAACTGTAATCCGTTTTCGTTTAAAACCATTCTAAAGCAGATGAAATGGAAACTCCCTTCGCTGGCGGGAAACGGATTCCAGGAAACTTTTAGGAGGTTTGGATATATGGTTCAGCAAATATCAAATAGCGTTGTAAATAATCCAAACTCGTTCAAAGCTGTAATGCAAATAAGCTCAAACGAACAGCTGGCAACTCTAAAGTTCTCTGAGATAGTTAAAGAATATCGAAAAATAGAATTGATGGAACTCGAATTAACCCCGTCGGAATGGACAGAGGTAAAGAAGGATATTTTAGAGTACACAAAATCAATCCAAGTACTTTTTCGTTAATTTAGAATGAATATGATGAAATCAACGATAATTTGATACAAGTAATGAATACAGTCTCTATACACCAACCAGCAATATTACTATCTTCGTCTGAACTGTACAACCACGATGTGAATATCGATTATCTGCAGAGAAACGGGAAATTTGCTGCAACTACGAAAAAGATGGATATCGATACGGACGAAGAAGTAGTTTCAGATCCTGTACATTCAAAAACAATTCCAGTACCAACGATATTGCCAAACGGACGAGAAGAAACCCGTCAATTGACATTTACTTTCTACTACTTGGTAATTACTGACTAATCTTTGAATTACGAAAAGAAGCCGCCTGTTTACCGAATAACTATAACAGATCCTAGTGATATTTTCCTTCATTTTACTTCAATTGAAATTACACCGCAAGTATTCTATGAAATGATCAGCGGTATTGAATTGGACGAACAGTACCAAACTAAAAAGACGATAGCCCCGCTGCTATCACGTACTATAGGGTTATTTAAAGAACACCACGTTGCAACTAACCACAAGAATTCCAAAGTAGGGTTTCATGATCCGAAAGGAATAGAAGGTGTCATTGGGGTGATTAGTGGAGATTACATGTCTGGCTGTGTAGAACAAAGAGAGAGGTTCAACGTTCAACTGGTAATAGAATTGCAGAAGGAAAAGGAAGAAGAAAAAGAATGCTGTGGCATGATGAAAAAAGAGCATAATCCAGACGAATTAAGAGCCAAACTTACTTTTTCAGAATACTTGTACTTTCAACTCCGGTCAGGTATATCTATCGATTTCCATTCCACAGATTTACGACTATTCCAAGAAATTATAAGGAAAAAGTACAGTTCGATAAAGCACCAAATCGGAACTTGTAGAAAGAGACTGGAATCAATCTTGAGTTTAGTTAGACTGCGCAACCATGGATTATATGTACTTTTAGATCGGCCACACAAGAACAGCAAGCTTGAAAAAGAAAGCATTCCAAGGACAGATTCGTCACACGGCCATGGTTACGAATACAGCTTTTATAATACGGATTCAGTGTTTGTTAATAACCAGAATATTCCTATTCCCAAACCGGAACGGACTGCCGACAAGAAACCGAATATCGCAGTAATCCCATCAAGACCAGTTTACTACTACAACAAGATTCCGGTTCAAGGTGAAAGAGGGCAGCAGATTAGAAACACAAGGTCAAATTCTAGACAAAGATAATATTAATTATTATATATTATACATCTTCGGTTACTTCTTCTATTTGTTTTTCTTGCTCTGGGTTCATTTTTAGGACTTGTGTTTTTTGAATGTACCAAAAGGTCCAGCAAGAGAGACCAGACATGGCTCCAAAGAAGAGGAAATACGACACATATCCTAGGACGTAAGTAGAGATTGTATAAATCAGTATAATCCTGGCAGCAGCTTCGAATAACAAGCCAGTTCCCCAGACCATACACATAACCCTTGTTGTTTTTCGCACAAATGAATTTTGGTACATTTTATCCAATGTGTGCACAGTGACTGGATGGTTACCACTCAGCTGGCGATAGAATCCCCAAACCAAATCTTCCTTCGAAAACAAAGAAAGCCAAAAGCCAGCTGAAAAGAACAGAGTCATGATAGAATCTTTGAGTAGGATCAGTTTCGGATCGTCAGTAGCAATTACTACTGCAATAGAGAATACAATTGATAAAACTACAATCGAAGCTAGTGCATCGACTTTTCTGGTCTTGTAGATATAATACATTCCATCTAGAGTAGAGGGGATTCCGGATAAAATCAATGCCCATACAAGAGCGATTTTTTGCGACAGGATTCCGTATATAATTAACGGCAAGATAAAATTGATTGTTACAGTACGAATGATTCCATTTCGCAGTTTTCTAGCATATTTACTATTCGGCACTCCATTTTCCGGCTCTTTCTTGTTCAACTCCTTCATGGGAATATCAATTGCTGTGTCTTTGGTCATTACTTTGAAGGTTGGATTTTTTTGATTTATAAAGACGAGGAACTTGAGCCACAGGAACGGCCGTTGTCAAGCTGGTTCGGGCTAGGCAGCCTTTTATCCGATCCAAAGAAAACATAAAGGCCGTTGTTTCACAAAGAAGCAAGATTTCAGCCAGTCAAGTTCAACTAAACAAATTCTTTCTTTTAATAGAAACATCCTTTGTTTGGTGCACCTTTGAAGCGCCATAATCTCTTCATGGTGCTGCAAGCCACGATATTTGTCCGATGAAATCCACCAGCATAAAGGATGTCTACATAGCATGAGGGAGATTATTGTTCCTCCAGTCTGCAGAAACACGCTGGCTGCCATATTACAAGCATACAAATAGCATACAACACAAACAGTGGCGCCAAGCAATCGAAGGAGGGAAACAAGCGGATATGCTAAATAATGCAGTAGGATTGAGCTTGAGAATCTATTTATCACTGCCTGCACATCCTACGCCAAATAAGCCTTTGATGGCGCAACTCGCTTTTCCCGAATTGCACCTTAAAAGCAGAAACATTTCTCCCAAATAGAACTCTGATACTAAAATGTCCAACGGAAATAATTCCAGTGAAACTAACTCTAGTACTGCAGTATTAGCAAATACCACAAGAGAACAAGATGAAGCAGCAGCCAGAAAACAAATGAGAAGAGGAATTTTACAGATGGTGATGATGAATATCATTCTCCCTATCGTAATCTACTCTATCTTGGAAGGAAGGGTTTCCCTTGTTTTGGCTCTGGCATTATCAGGTATCCCACCAGCATTAGAAGGACTCTACAATATCTACAAAACCAAACAAATCGACGCAATTGCGGTAATGGTGGTTATTTCAATTATTTTCTCTATTGTCGTGGTTCTAGTTACATCTGATGCGAAATTAATACTGCTAAAAGACTCGATCCAAACCATTTTATTGGGTCTACTATTTGGCACTTCAATATTCATGCAGGAAAACCTGATTTGGAGGTACAACAGACAGTTTTCTGGCCATAACCCTGACACTCAAAAAGAGTTGGATGAACAATGGAAGAATCCGCGAGTAAAACAAACCACAAATATCTTGTGTATCGTATGGGCAATTGGGTTCTTGATAGAAGCTGGAATTAGAATCATTCTGATCTATACCATTCCAACCGGAACCTTGGGGTATATTTCTCCGTGCTTGTTGATTGTAATTCTTGGTGTGCTGGCTTTGTTCAGCGTTCAGTACGTCAAACACGTCAGGAGCAAGTTTGCAGCCGTTAATCAAACCCAGCAATAAATAATTTAAATCTCATCATATTACAATTAAGAAAAGAATTCCAGCGAGCTGTTAAAGTGGCCGTACTAGAATCGATACCAAGCAATAGATTTATATCCCAAGACGCTGGGGATGCAGGAATGATTTGCTTGATGGGCAGGAATAATTTGCTTGATGGGCAGAAATCTCTTTGATGAACTAAATAGATTATTCGGTAAAAGCGAATCCGAACTAATTCCATGGCTGGGCACAAGCTTCGCTATAACCGAAACCAAGCAATAAAAGGGCCAGATTCCTCTTGAAAACATAAATGAACGCAAATATCTCAAGACAACAGGATGAAGCTGCAGCCAGGAAACAAATGAAGAGAGGTATTTACAAGATGGTGATGATGAATATTGTCCTGCCACTCGTTATATATTCAGTGCTCCAAGGTCGAGTTTCATTAGTATTGGCTCTGGCACTATCAGGTATTCCTCCAGCACTTGAAGGAATCCAAAACATCCACAAAACAAAGCAAATTGATGCCATCGCAGCAATGGTAATCATTTCAATCATCTTTTCCATCGTAGTAGTAATACTCACATCAGACCCAAAATTGATTCTGCTCAAAGACTCGTTTCAAACTATTCTTTTGGCAATATTGTTTGGGACTTCAATTTATATGCAAGAGAATCTGATTTGGAGGTACAACAGACAATTCTCTGGACATCATCCTGAAATCCAAAAGGAATTGGATGAAAGATGGCAGGATCCTCGTGTAAAACAAACCACAAACACTTTGTGTATTATTTGGGCTGTTGGGTTTCTGTTTGAAGCTGGTGTAAGAATTGTGTTGATTTACACTATTCCTACCGATACGCTTGGCTATATCTCGCCATGTCTGCTAGTCGTGGTGCTGGGCACGCTGGCTTTGTCCACAGTGCTTTACGTCAAAGCTGCTCGACAAAAGTATGCAGCTCAAAGCAACCAAGTTTCTCAATAATAAAATGTAATTTAACAGTTAAAACAAAAATTATTCTTGAGAAATACTTGAAGTATCAATCGTAGCTGTTGATTCGCGCGGTTCAGCCTTCACTTTGCTGACAAGGTACTTGTAAACCAGGGAAAGAACAGACATGACAATCACCGTCAGAGCTGGAACGATAAAAACAAGAATGTTTGGAACGGTGAATGCGAGAATCAAGTTGATCGAGGCTTCCAAAAAGAACGCGACTGTCCATACCTGTGTCAATACGTTGGGGATATTTTCGTAATCCTCTTGCAACTGCTCCTTGTTTTGTAAATCTTCAAACACTCTATCTTTGGAGTAATAATGTCCCAGGAAATCAACTCTACAGTACGATGAAAAGAACATTGAGACTGATAAAAGATAGTTTTGAATCGAGTCTTTGAAATCAGCAACGTTGGGATTTTGGCTTGCAGCTGCTATTATGGCTGTTATCACAGTAGATGTTACAACCACAAGCGAAAACCAGTCGATTTCTTTGGTCTTGTACAATTCCGTGACAAATTGAATCACTGGAAATGATGCTGAAATTAGTATTGCAGCAACATTTGATACATGATGAATCAAAATACTGTAGAGAATACTTGGAAGTATAAAATTCAAAAATATGTTTCTGCAAAACCCATGTTGTTTTGGCTCTTCCTTTTTTGGTTGTTCCTTCATTCGCGTTTTTGGTAAACCTGGTTCCAATTACCAGAGCTATGAATTCCTACAATTCAAGATATAGAAAAGTTGAGCTTCATGGAACGAAATTCAAGCTATTCGCAACTATCTTGGAATTACTTTCCGCAGATAGCCCAGGAGTTTTCGTCTCCTAACCTGTCAAGCTCTTACATGCTGCCCCAAATGTGTCAGGTTTTCTGGATTTTTACATTCTCCAAAAAAGCATCAAATGACAGACAGGGAAGCAAAGCTGCAACTGGCAAAATCAAAGGCAATTGATGAATAACCATAGCTAGCAAAGTTTCAAAAGAAGAAAAAGGAACAATCTTTGTCAACTGAGATCGCTGTTCCTGAAATTCAGGTACAAAGGGAAAATATTACAATGGTATCTCCAACCAAATCTATTGGACAAGTCAGTGAAACAACAGCTATTTCTTCAGAGAAAAGACAGAATTCTGGAATTTCGCCGGATTTGCAGAATCAGCCAAGGATGGTTGTTTCTGATAGAAGCACCAGCAAAATTGCTTCACCACCTATAGAGCAAGGAGTAAATAAGTCACCTACCCAGCCGCCATTACTATCTGCACAGGTTGATCAAAATTCAAATACCAACACTCCATTGATGCAAAGCAGCCAATTCGATGAGGAACTTCCTGCAAATTCTGAAATTGAAAAAGTTTTGGAGCAGCATATGAATGATCAATACCAACCTGATCAGCATTACCAAGGAGGTGAACAGTACCAGCCTTCAAATTCTGGATACGA
This sequence comes from Terramyces sp. JEL0728, assembly GCA_027603945.1. Classification (NCBI taxonomy): domain Eukaryota; kingdom Fungi; phylum Chytridiomycota; class Chytridiomycetes; order Rhizophydiales; family Terramycetaceae; genus Terramyces; species Terramyces sp. JEL0728. The sequence goes on along the minus strand of JADIIU010000001.1, from coordinate 487,628 downwards.
GTCCTATCCCAACTATCAAAATGACGATATTACTTGGCAAAAGGATGGCGATGCTATAGAAATCCAGAATTTGTCCTTGGAAGGTCAGTGCCAATACTACTCTGACATGTATCAACAAGTAGTTGCGGCAAATTCAGTTCTTGCCATCCAGCTGCAAGAATCCCAGGATGCTTTCCAGTCTGTAAATAGTGAGCTTGGCCATATTCGACAATTATATAACAATACCAGAGACGAATTGCTAAGCAGAAATACCTCAGTTTCGCCTGCTATAGCTTCGGAGCTTCAAAGTAAACTGGAATGGTGCCAACTGGAAGAGGAAAGACTGCAAAACTATGCACTAGAGCTCACAAAAGAAAATCAAAGGATTTACGCCGAAGATACTAGTTTACGCGAAGCATATAAAAAGTTTAACCATGACCAACTTGAATTAAAGCATGTGCAAGAAGAATTCTATGGTGAACAAGAAAAGCTTGGCCAGGCAAAGGAATGGCTTAAGCTTGAAGAACAAGAGTTGAGAAACGGACAACAACAGTTGCAGCATGACCAAATAGCGCTCGCAAGATTAAAAGACGAGGCTGCCGCATCAGATACTGCTGCCCATTATAACGAAGCTATTCAGGTGCTGGAAAGAGAACGCAAAGAGTTGCAGGATGCACAGGCACAGTTCAAGTTGCAAAAGCAACAGTTTGAAAACATTCAGTATGCTGAAAAGCAAAGGCTGGACAAACTCGAATTGGAAATGCAAGAACAGTGGCAAACAAAGTTAAACTCTAATATCGAAATTGTCGGAACTGATCAACAAAAATGGGCTGAAATCAAAGAAGCACAGAGAGTAATGGAAGAAAGGGAAAAGTCGTATCATGAGGCAATCCGCATGTTTGACAAAGAAAAGCAAGAGTTTGCTCAGCTTGAAGATGCATTTGAATTGCAACAACGCAGCTTTGAAGAATACCGTAACAGGGAACAAAGCAGATTGGACGCCTTGAACTTTAACGGACAAAACAAAGACGAATTGGATCAGTATGCTAATGAATACAAAAGAAAGTGCCAAGACCTTGAGTACTCTAACCAAGAATTGCAGAATGAAAAACGCCAATTCCAATTACTGCGAGAAGAAGCTCAAAAACAAATTGACGGACAGAGAGCGAAATATTCTGAATTGGAAAAGCGTGAAAAAGTAGTTGCTGAAATGGAGCTGAAATACCAAAGTTTGGAATTTTTCAACCAAGATTTACAACGTCGGCAAGAATACCTTGATCATTTGGAAGCAGAATTGACCCAGAGACAAAAGGAACTTGGACAGAAGGAGCGGACCTCACCAAGATATAACTTTGATATTACCCAGATTAGTTCGGACTTGGATCGATTGAAAATTGAAATACAATCGCCAATCTTGGACAAATTACATTATTTAGAATCAGCAGCAAACCAAGTAATTTCAAATATGCAAGACCTCAACAAAACTTCATCCCTTACTTCCACAGCAGATTTCGTGAAAGTAATAACAGAGCTTTCAAAGTAATATTTGTTAACCATAGAACCAACAACTACCTTTTGCAGCACATCAAACCTAGCGATTTCAGCAAAAGCAGGGAAGAAACTATAATTGAGCTAAATGGATTGAGCGAACAAACCAAGACCATCTTGCAAGATCCAAATACAGGCAGTGCCGACGTCATTAGAGAGTTAGTGCGATCTCGCATCAGTGCAAACAAGAAAATTAACAAATAAATTATCATTGCATTCAGATTATTTTTTTTTAAAAAAATGCGTCTTCCATATCATTTGGTGATTTCTTTAACAGGGTTGGATAAACTATTATTCGTTACTGGTTCCAAAATCGTTATCCTTGAATCAAAAACTGGGAAAATCACAACAATTTCAGAAGGACTAGGAGCTGCTGCCACCGTAATCCCAGCAGGACAGCATGCACAGAAGCAATTAAGGACAATCGTCTACCATCCAGGAAAGAAACTCTTGGCATTTGTATCGGATGACAAGGAATTGCAAATTTGGGATGCGCAAACACTAAAAGTGATAAACAAGCGAACGATTTTGAAACGGGCAACCTGTAATTCAGTCGTAATATAGGTTTACAATTTTCTAAAGACGCAACGTATCTCATGGTAGCTGATAAATTTGGAGATATGTACAAGCTGGCTGTCGATAATCCGGGAGCGAAAGCGTTGCTTTTGATTGGCCATGTATCTATTCTTACCGACATGGCATTTACAAGCGATTCAAAGTACTTGATTACATCCGATAGAGATGAAAAAATCAGAGTAAACAAGTATCCAGAAACGTACGATATCCACCAGTTCTTGCTAGGGCACACTGTGTTTGTTTCTAAAATCATCACACTGGAAAACAAAGAAACCTTGATCTCAGGAGGTGGTGATGATTGGTTGGGGGTATGGAACTATACCACAGGTAAATTATTACAGAAACTGGATATTGTTTCTGGATTGGAATTGGGAGATACAAAGCCAACCGTCATTGCACTCAAAGCGCACCAGCAATCGCACACTCTTGCAGTATTACTAGAAAAGTACTTGAAACTAACCGCAGGTTGAATTATATTCTGCTTTTTGACACTGCAGATCCAACCAACATCAAGCAAAAAAAGATTGTCAAACTTGAAAGAGAACCATTGAGCTTTGCCTTTGATTCAGCTGGTAACATCTGGATCGCGAATAACTCTAGCGACCATAAAGTCGATTTCTTGTCAAAAGACACTGGCATCGTAACCGACGTGCCTTTGTTGAAACAAGCCAATCAAGTACAAACCGAAGAAGGTAATTCTAGTCTAATTCAGTCGAGGAAATGTTTGAGTTGTATGAGGTTGGGCATATGCGAAAATGGAGCAGATGGCAACCAGATCCAAACTATAGCTTGAGACAAAAGAGACAAGCTGCACTGGAACACGACATTGAAAAGGAAGAGAATAAGAAAAAGACTAGACGAGGTGGGCAGAAACAAAAAGAAAAAAAAGCCAAGATTGCTGCCGAAAAAGAAGCTGGTGAACAAATTTAATAAAACTGATGGTTATTAGATGTATAGTAACGGAGCATTTATTGTAATAAACAACAAATCGAAGCAACACTTTAACGATATCTGCGGAGAGACAAAGTGTTGCGACGGAGCCATGAAGCATAGCGACCACCACCGATAGTCTTGTTGAATCTGTGACCCTTGGCAATACCACGGTTCTTCTTTCCAACAGCAGTAAGTCCACGCATTTCACGGTGCTTGTGAACTGGGTTGGCGATCCAGTTAATACGGGCATCACGGCGGATAGCCTTGTGGGATGGATCAACAAGGATGACTTCAAAGAACTTGTAGGTGGCATCTTGGTTTACCCAGTAAGAGTTCAACACACGCAAGTTAGGACATCTCTTTCCAACACGTTCTTCAGCAACTGAACGCAATGAACGTTGGAATTTGAGTTGGGAAACACCTTGGTTGACTGGCTTACCGTAAGTAGCACCCTTCTTGGCCATGCGCTTTCTGTTACCTCTGCGGACTCTAACACGGTAGACAACGTATCCTTGTTTAGCCTTGTATCCTAAACGGCGAGCCTTGTCTGGGCGGGATGGGCGGGAAGCTCTGTGAATAACGTTCAATTGACGGTATTCCCAACATCTTACTCTGAGGAGGAAACGTAAGACATCAGATTGCTTCTTTTTGTAAAGTTCTTCGAGATATTTGTAGGCACCCATTTCTAATTGTTAATTCTGTCCTGTATGATGAATCAATTGAGCATGCCCAACTCTTACCTTGGTAAAGTAAAGATTTTTTCTCTTTTTTTTTCTTGCAAGCCCAGGCTTGGTAAGGCTGGTAGAAATCCCCCGAAGTCACGTGCAATACTTTCCATTACATGTTTATTAACTATTCATCAGTAAAATTTGCGTCCATGCCATGAACAATATTTCCAAATTCGCTCGACTGTCGCAGGATGCGCTCTGCATTCTTCAGTGGGTCGCGCTGGTCGAGATCGTAGTCAAAATCCTCAGCAATCAAACACAAGGCTGTCTCTGGCACTAGCACCAGTTGGATGTAATCATTAATTGTTTGTGGATATACTCTATCAGCGGTCAATATCGATTTTTGACTTTTAAACATGCCAATTAGTGCTTTAAAGATAAAATTCGATCCAGTCTAAATAAAATTCGGTTTACCCATCCATAGTATCCGCACTGGGCTTGTTCTATCTTTAAGAATTTAGTTGCATTGCCTGGATAAATCCGAATATACCTTGTGCCTTCCACGCGCCTTCAGCATTGAAGGTTTCCAAGATGGACTCTCTGAGCTTTGACTTGATTTGTCCTGAAACGATCTTCTCCAGCCTCTTTCTTATATTTCCTTTCTGGATTCTCTCAGACAGCTCTTTAAAGTCTATTTCATGTCGGTATCCTAATTTTATTCCATTTGGGATGATGTCTTGCTCTGCATTGTGATAAGCACAGAACCTATGCCGCGCTGTCATTTTAGAGCGAGGATTGTCTTTAAGTTTCTGGTATTCATCATGAAGATGCTGTAGTTGTTTCGAGAATGGTTCCTTCAACACTTTTCCGCATAGTGGATCCGCAGGGCATTTAACAGAGTCTTTTCCAATAACCTCTTGGGATGAAATTGCTATTGGAGCGATATCCAGCGTCAACTCTTGGCTGAAATTGGACATTTTTGTGGGTATTTCAAATAAAAGATCGTCCAGCTTCATTTTTGGTTTCTCCTTCTTTACCTTTCCATACTCTTTATTGTCGGAATCTTTCTTTGTTCTCTTTCGCTTTCTTTCAACTTCAGAGTCATCAGACGACTCTGCGTATTGCCCAAATTTTGTAGATAATCTTCCAGATGAACGATCACTTCTGGAAGTTTTCCCTGAGGATTCAAAATCAAAATTATCCAAGGGATTTGATTTCTTTGGCGACTTTTTGGGAGATTTCCTCGCTTTCTTTCCTTTCTCTTTGGTTATGTCTGATTTCCTGTAGACTCGGTCATTCGTATGTTGATTCTCGAGTGCATTCTTGTCAATATTGCTGATGTTCTTTATGAAATCCTTTTTTGAATTCCGTTTTGAACTGCGATCCATGTCAAAGAAATCCAATTTTGAATTTGAACTACTTTTAGGAGTAACGTCCGTCGCCATTGAAGTCAACTGGGATATAAAGTCGGTCGGGTCATTTAGAGCTGGCGGCAGTTTTTTGTTAGCGGCCGACTTGGTGCTGCTGTATTTCTTGCTGTTGTATAACGGAGGCTTATTCGTTGGAACGTCTATTGTTGTGGGTTGTCTGGTCATTTAAGAATTTGAATCTGAAAACATTTTCGGACAGACTTCAAATGAATATCATACGCCAAACAGAATACATTGCAAGCGGAGCAAATGAAAATGGAATTTATTAATCATGCAGCGTCGGGTTCTTTACCAAAATGCTTTTTTCGGGCATAAGCGACATAGAGGTAACTCCATACTGCCAATGTTCCCAAAACAGCCAATAGAATCAATGGCGAGAGATATCCCAAAATGTCGGTAGGAATTGTGTAAATCAGTGTTATTCGAATTGCTGCCTCAAGGATAAACCCAACTGCCCATACGATGCACATGAAATTGGTAACTTCACGAACTTTAGGTTGAGCATACTGTCGATCTAAATTTGCTTGAACTTCTGGATCCGCACCAGAGAATTGCCGTTGGTATCTCCAGATAATGTTTTCTGACAGGAAAACTGAACCGCCAAACCCGATGCCAAAGAATACAGTTTGAATTGAATCTTTCAAGAGAATTAGTTTGGCGTCAGCAGTGAGGAGGACAACCACGATAGAAAATATGATGGAAACAATGACAATGCCAGCAATAGCATCCACCTTTTTGTATTTCCAAATATTTTGCAATCCTTCGATGGCAGGAGGAATGCCAGAGAGTGCTAAAGCCAGTACCAACGAAACCCGGCCTTCCAAGATGGAGTAGATGATGATTGGAAATACAATGTTCATCATGATCATTTTTATAATTCCGCGGCGCATCTGCTTTCGTCTAGCAGCCTGGTCATCGTTACCAGGAAGAGACATTGTACCAACTATTGCAGAGCGGTACCGGTATTTAAATGCTTTTTTTCAAAGAGGCAGGGTGCGGTATGAGTGAGATAAAGCGACGGGGGTACTAGTTATTAATCAGCAGTATATTAAGACAAGCTAATACTTTATTGCATACGATCGATAACTTTGATGAGTCTCTCGTCCCCAGATTTCTTGATCCCGCTAAACACATCCTGTTCGCAAACACTCAATTTGATTTTCTGACTTGGGTCACCAATTTTTGGCTTTTCGATTAAAAGCAGTTGACTCATTCCAAGCAGTGTACAGAGATTGCAAAGCATGGTGGTATTTGGCGGTTTGAAATTAAAGGTCTGGCAAAGGATATGGTGCTCTTCGACAATATTCCCAAACTGCAATTCTTCTTGGCCAGTTTTGCGGTATTCTTTGATACAAGACACTAAAAATAGTCGCTGCTGTTGGCTGCAGAGTTGGACGCTGTGAATCGCGGCAGAATTAAACATTTCTTTAATAGCCAGGTCGATGTGTGTTTCGTTAACTTCATTCCCATCCCGTGTTTCCATGAATATTTCCACAGCTCTGCGGCAAATGTCCAAGCAACGTCTTGCATCTCCAGACACTGACCCAACTTTCCGCGCACAAAATTCTACTGCTTTTGGACTAAAGGTTTCCAGTCCTTCCAATCTGGATTTCACAATTTCAATTAATTGAGTGTGTTTGTACGGATGGAAAGTCATTCTAGTCAGCCCTAATCTACTAGAGACCTTGTTGGAAAGCATGCGTTCAGGCAAATCCATAGTATTTGCTACAGCGATAACAATTAATCTGGAATGCGCGAGGTTGGGCCAATCAAAAAAGTTGTATACCACTGTTTGCTTTTTGGTCACTAGCAAATCTAATTCGTCCATTAACACCACACAAGTTTGCCGTTTTGGACTAGGGGTCTTGAATCTGGTAAGCAAGAGGTTTTCAGCATGCGTTGGTGATACTTGATTACCTGTTAGTCCTTTCCACAGAATACTGTATGCCTGCTTTGGTTCGGTCAGCTTCATTCCATTTATTTCAATAAAATCAAAGTCATTTATATCCTTAAATTAAATTGATTTACTTCATTTTTTGCAGATTCCTGCAGTGACCTAATAACGGCTTTTACTGTCGCTGTTTTACCTGTTCCTGGCACACCAGAAATATCTAGATGAAAAATAGCTTACAAATGCAACTTCCAGAACAGTCTTCAATTGCGCTTATTACGTGAGTGTATAGCTCATCAAATTCATTTTCTCTACAAGGAAGGACATCAGGTACCGCAGAAACATGCAACCTTTCACTTGCTTTTTGAAATGTATCTCCATTTGAATATTTGGAAACGCTTCTACTGCTTAAACTAACCGGTGCGATTCTTTTCCTGATAACTCTAGCTTTGCCCTGTATCTTTTTCTTCAGCACTTTGATTTTAGCAACGCGTTTTTTAGGCAGATCTTCCGATTCTGGTTCACTTGGGATGTCTTGCTCTGATTCTTCCCCTGATCCTTCGTCAGACTCTGAAACATTGCCAGCGTCGTTAAAATCATCTGAATCCTGTTCCATTTCAGATTCACTCTCTGAAATTTCAGATTCGACTTCTCGATTTACCTGGATTAAGCAATATATACTTTTTGGTGCGGGTCGTTTCCTGACTTCACTTTTTTGATTGGCTTGCTAGTTTCTAAAGGCCGTTTGGTTTTGGTTTTTTCAACCTTGGGATATATGGCTGCTGCACCCGCCAGAGAGCTATTCCAATCTACCTGTTCGAACCTCTTTTTTGTAAGAGATACACATTTCCTGTAGCAGTAATAATATCGTTCATCCCCATTTGCAGCGTATAACCCAGACTTGTTTGTCGTGAATCCTTTTGGAAATTTCTGGTCAAACTCTTCCTTTGCTACAACTTTACATTTTCCAACAATGGTATCCGGTATGATGGGATCGTCCTCAGTGGTTAAGATCACCTCGTCTCTCTGTACCCCCAGATATTCTTTTAGGGTTTTAATCTTTGTGCCAAACTTTTCCTTTTCGTACCAGCTTCTCAGCCATACACCATTGATAATTGGTTCTCCTTCTTCGACTGTTTTAATCTCTGTGACTCTAATCAAATTCGGTTCATTTACAGCTTCGTCACTTTCTATGTATAAACATTCTCCAATCGAATACACTTTATCTCTGAAAGAAAAAGATTTGTAGTTTGTCGTGAAATTCCCAATGCTTGCTCTAGTTTTTCGCTTATCTGTTTTCTTGGGCGGAGAATTTAGAGGTTCCAAGAGTGTTATTTCTTCAACTTCAGAGTCTGACATTAGATCTTGAAAGTCTGGACAAAAATTTGGAACAACTAAAAATTTCTTATATTTTAAACGCAATAAGGCAATAATAATCTAGAGAGCAATAATAATACAGGTTCTAGTCTTGCTTCTATTGAGGAGTGAGAGGGTTGACTGCGCACCTAAAATTAAAAAACAACTTACATCCAAATTCTGGTTTTGTAGATTTTGAACAACTCTCTGACAAGTTCGCGGAAATCAATTCGTCTATCTGCTACAAAGTAGAATGTAAGCTTTCTACGATCCCATTGATATTCTGCATCTACGATTTCCATAGGAAGTTTCTTTTGTCTGATTTTGATCTGACAAACTCCGTTTGCTTTAGCTTCATCTTGCGATTTGGAGAGAAGCATGGCAACTTCAGATGGCTCGGCGATTCTAAATATACGCTTAGGCTGGATTTCTTTTCCAACGGCATTATGGGAATCGACAAGAGGGTCTTGATGGGTGGCCTGGTACATTTGCAATTCCGATAAAGAGTTGATACTGGTTTCAATTACTTTGCCTAAATCCTTACCACGGTCAGCCTCGACTATAGCAAGATCGCCAATATTCAATACCAAATTTTCGCTGTCTTCAGGAATGTAAAAGTAGTCGGTTCTTCCAGCTTTGAATTCCACTACGTACAAAGGCCATCTGTAGGTGGTTGATGGGAGAGGGGATGGAGTAACCGGTGTGAGTGTGTCTTGGATAGCCTGCAAGTTCTTTCCAGCTTCCACGAAAGCTCTGGTTCTGGACTCTGTGTTTTCAAAGTAGTCGTCGATTCTTTCAAGCTGCTGGGAGGCATCGTTCAAACCCAAAGCTTCAAACCCTTCACTCAAGAATTTGGTATTCAATTTGCGATCAAACATTGGCCCAGCCATTGAGTGACGACGGCGAACTTGGTCAAAGTTGGTAGGGACTTGCAATACTGAGCTGGCTTCTGGGGCAGGGTCGACGTTTCTGCCGTTAAAAATGGATTACCTGGCCATGAATCTGTTTACCATGGAAGGAGCAACTGAAAATCTTCGAAGGTTTGCTGCTTGTTCTTGCTTGAAACGTTCCATAAGCTCGTCTGTATTGACACCGTTCATATCATCAGGAGTTGCCAATTGTGCAGCACGAAGAGCTTCCCACATGAGAGTCTGTTGCGATGGCTGAGTAGATGCTCTTCTGTGAAGGAGATTTTGTCCCTGGTTTCCGGGATTTGTCCAAATCGAGCTCATGTCAGGCATTGCTTTTGGATCAAAAGGATCTTCTTCAGCATCGAAAATCGCCGAAGACGACTTTGAACGGGAACGACCTTTTGGCATGGCATTGTATTCTTCCTCGGTCATGATAGAAATTTCAGGAGCATCAGCTGCGTTGGCATTAGAGAAAATATCTCGCACATTATCATTTACCTAGCGTTAGTTTGGCGCTTACAATTGGTGAACCATTTGCACCAGTAGACCAAATAGATCCGTTGTTTCCGTTCCAAGTCGAAGGGTACGCAACTACAGGATTTGCAGATGTAGGACTGGAGCTTTCCCCCAATCCAGGTGGTGGCGGTCCATCGTGGTGTTCAACTTGAAATGAAAATCCAGGGATTGAAGCAGCTCTTGCTCTTGCAGTGAAATCAGGAGAAGTTAATTCCGATAAATCTGGCTGGGTTTCTGGATTGATGGATGCCCTTCTGGCAGGACTTCCTACCACTTTCCATGCTTCTGCGGTGACGTTCATATGTGGGAGTTCAGTTTTCTGTTCAGACATTGGTGAATCTGATTTAGATGAAAGATTACTTTGTTTAATTTCTACAGGGGATGGCATCAAATAATGTCTAAAAGATGAGTTTTCTGTTCTATAAAAAAAATGCTGGCGAATGTTCAAGCCACCTATTTGAGATATTTACCTTGAAAATAAATACGCAAGTTTGATTGTGCTTGATTTGCTATTTATAACGAGGCTCCAGAGGCTTGATGTTAGAGAATGGCCTGTACAAGCCCCAAACAAATTTTGGGTTTCATCACCCCCTTGTGTTCTTTACGGCATGGAACCCCTCAAGGTAACAATGCGATTTTAAAAAAGTATTAATCATCGGGCTATTATGCACCTCGAAAATCTTGGATAAAGCGTTTTGCTTCCACAGGATTGTTTTCGTTGAGCGCGCCTCAATATCTATAATGATGCTTGCAGAAAAGTCTGCGGAAGAACAGTAGGTTTTCCTAACCAAGCAATTTGCAGGGGTTGTCTAATTTATTCAGCGCAAAAAACTATATTCAAGCCATTGCCTGTTTTACTCGGGCAATATTTGTCCAGCCAGGTACTAGTTTTCTGAATAGATGAACCATCCTATTACTGGCACAGGGCGGAAGCTTATCTAGAGTTGACTGATTTTGACAGCGCAATTTTAAACTACAGACAGTACATTTTACTGCAAGACTCAAAGCTAAAAGCTGCAAGCTTCAACTACACTGGGGATATGAGATATGTTGTCAACATGAGATACGCCTCGGCTTTATACATTTGGGGACAATGCTTGTTTGACCAAAGCAGGTTTAAGGAGGCATCAGATATTTTCGAAACAGTCTTGAAATTAAAATTCAAAGAGGATTCTGCGAGGTTGAGATTGTAATATTATCGTAATTCAAGGGCCATATCAAAGCTGGCAACAGGAGATTTAGATGAAAGTATGCATCAATTGTTTGAAATTATCAATAATCACTGCACCGATGCGGATGTGTATATATTACGCTCAAAGCTGTACTATCTTCAAAAAAATATATTCTTTGCAAATTTGGACTTGAGAGATGCAGTTGGAATGAAGCCAGATCATCTGGAAATAGAATTGCTAAAAAGGAACGTATTGGAGTATGCAGTTGATTTCAAAAACAAAGCATCCGAGCAGATTCTGCGAAAAGATTACAATTTAGGAGTCTGGTATTTGAATCAAGCCGTCGAATTGGATCCGGAAGATTGGAGTACATTAATGTTGAGGTTCATTGTAGTTTATTCAGGGGGATAATTTTGGGAGAACAATCGAATTATGAGAGCGGATTGGTTGATTTAATGGAGGTGCTTGGAAATCAGAGTCGTGACGGCGAAAGAGAAGAAGAGATTAAGAATCATATTTCTACCCTCCACAACCAAGCTGCTATAGATTTATACAAGGACAGAAGCTATTTGGAAGCAGTACAACGATTCACCATCGCTCTAAATTTCAATCCTAATGATTCTGTTATAAGGAAAAACAGAGCAGAATCATACCTTGCATTGGAAGCATACAGCCAAGCATTACAGGATTTGGAAAACGTTAAAGCCAACAACAAAGAGGATATGGATGTACACAAGAGATTTGCCAATATTTATATCACTTTGGGTATGAAAGCGTACGAAAAAGAGAATTATCGACAGGCGATAAAAAATTATGAAAAGGTAGTTGTTTTTGACTCGCAGTCTTTAGAGTATATCGATGGGTCTGCAGATTTACATTTCGATAGGGCAAGATGCTGCTTTTACGTCCAGGTAACTTTAATTTGAAACAGGATTTAGAAGGAATGAAAGAAAGCTTGGAAACTTGCATTGCTTGCAACCCAAGCCATCCGCATGCGCATGCTTTATTGTCCCTATATTCCAAACTTCCCACCAATCACGAATTCCAGCCTTTTAAAAGTCAAGGCAGTATTCGCAATCTATCATTCTTTGAGAGGATCAGGAACGCCTTTGTTGAAAACCATCCTCAACAAAAATATCCAAAAAGTGCTCTATTGTACCATAATGTTACAATACCAGTTGACCGTTTGCCAAAACTGCCGCCAGAAGAAGGCGGGCCAAACACGATTAGAGAAAAGAAATTCATGAAAGATCTAATTGCAAAAGGTCCAAAAGTTCATGTCCCATTAATTGAAGAAACACCGCGCTTGGGAAAAATCAAAGCTCCAAAATTGCAACCGAGAACATCAATGTCGGATCTAAAAGTAGCGAAATAAAATTTTATTAACTCAATTGTTTGTGACTATTCGTATGTAATAGGTGCGGCAAACTTCCCTGGCGGGATACCGGGTCTACAATCCGAACTTCCGACTTTCTTCTGTTAATTTTCTTTTTTCTCAAATCGTTTTTGCTGCTGTTGCTTAATTCATCCGTTGAATTCTTGAAACTGCTCTGTCTAGAAATAGCTTCCAGGTGTGGTTTGCTATTTTGTCTCGAGAGGTGTTCAATCGGAGGCTCGTGATAGGCAGGCATACCGTGATGCATATTTGCAACTCTTTGGTTAATAGACAAGTTTGAACTGTGCAGACTGTTTTTTCGAAGCGCGCCATTTGAACTGGTGCTATCATCTATCTCTGGTAAAGTTTGCGAATCTCCAGTGTGTGGTTCAGGGACAGGGGAAGGGGGCAATGCAACTGATGCTAAAGATTAATTATCATCTACCTGCAAGTGGCGTATATATCGGGAAACAGGACATTCCCTCTTCAGTTTCGCCAACGTAACATCCTATTATATAATATGTTCCTCCTTGAATTAAATTTGATATCGTGTAACTATTTTCCACCACTGGAATTAAATCGGACTGTCCAACTAGATCGTGCATATCATGTGAAATGTACCATCTAACCTTGTACCCAATGATCGTTGGCTTGATAATTTCTGCAGAAGATGGAAGCTTTACGAGAATAGAATCGAGAGATAATATTTCAACCGATAGGCCGGAAAGAGCTGGAACTAGGTGTTCTAAATTACTTGGTAATTACCAATATCAACTTCATCACTCCACTCACTCTCGGGGGACGTACCCACAGAGTTTAGCGCGACTACTTGGAATTTAAAAGTCGTGCCTGGAGCAAGCATGTCAATTGTCAGATTCATTTCTTTGTGCTCAGAGAAGGTGCTAACGGCGGACACTGTAAACTCCTGCATATCGAATAATTCTGGTGGTTCAACGTCCTTGTTCACTTTATACATTGAAACCTTGAATGATGTTGGGGGAGAATACTTTCCGATCCCGCAAGATGTTGCAATCTGTATGGTAGAAGAGGACGCTCGTTTTACTTTTGGTTTCAACGGAGCATTTGGCGGGAAATCTGAAATTAATAGCAAATATACCTATGAGGACTACAGGGCTAGGCTCGCCAAGTGGACTTTCCCCCATGGAGTTTACAGCAGATATTTTAAAGTAATATGGGACAGTATAATGTGGATCTGGAAGCACAATACCAAGTCGATGATTCTTATCTGACTCGACTTGATCTTTGGGAACATCCAAAGCCAGAAATTTTTCCTTGAAATCCGGTGTGCTCGAATGATACACTTTGTAGCGCAGAATCTCTGATCCTTGGTTTGATCCTGGTTCTTCAAATGAAATTTTGAAGGCTGTAGGATTTTCAACTATTTCTGCAGTTACTGAGGTAGGAGAGTTGGGCAGGACGTCAACTAAAATTGAAAATGGTTTGGATGGAGGTCCATAAACCCCATCATGTCCTACTGTAATGTTAAAGTGGTAAACTTTTCCAGGTATCAATTCTTCAATCAGTACTGGTTTTTTGAGAGACTTTTGGAAAGCAGCGACATCCAATTTCTTTTTCGAAAGTCTGTCGACCATTGCTGGGTCATCCGAATACTTTAGAATCATTGAAGAGTACTCGTATTGCGCATCTGCAGGAGGTTCGGCGCCAAATTGGAAAAGCACCTCGGCTGAAGTTGCTGAAACTACATGCACATCTTTAATTTCAAAGCTTGGCAATTTTTCAACATTTAATAAACGGCTACCTCTTATTTCATTCTTTCGTTTAGTTTCGGCTTCATCCTTTTGTCGTTTTGCACAAGCTTTGCACACATCAACTTTGCGATGAATAGCGTTGTAACGATAAATTGAGAGTGAAGCGATATCTTTCTCTCTTTCCTAAAATAAAATAAATATTACTTTAATGTTATCTTCCAGCTTCTCGATTTGCTCGTTGAATAGCAATTTCTCTCTTTCTAAGAAATGAATCTTTCCTCTTAGTTGTCTGTTATCAGTTGACAAGTTTCTCTCAATCAATTCCAAATTCCTTAGGGTGTCCTGAGTTTAACTTGGCATGTACCTTATGAGAAGCCTCCAGAGCGGTATATTTCTTTGTGATTTTCTCGTAATCGGCAGCAAGGTTACTTTGTTCTGAAATTAACCTTGTTTTACCCACTAATTTCCCTTGCGCTATTATCTGTTCCAGTTTACGTTTTTCTTCGGCCAATCTTGATCTTTCTTCGTGCATCTGTCTGATTACTCTAGAGTCGTCCCCAATCTGGCAAAAATATGACCGTATTTTCGCCTGGAATTATTCCGGAATTTACCTTATGGCTATGTATCTCCTCTCTCAACGTTTTGATAATTCTTGGCGCATCATGTGTGGTTTCTTCCAATTCGTCAATGTCTTTTTGGTGTCTCCTTTCGCGCTGCGGTAAATCGAAAACTACCTGTCTCAATATTGAATTCTCCATCTTTAATCTATTATTTTCCAACTCTCTTTCTCTTAGCAATGCACGCATTCTATCTACCTTTCCCTGTATTGCTTGCAAGTCAACCAAATTGTTGACGGGCTTGTTTGCAGAATTGGCGCGAGAATGGTTGTCTCCCCCTTCTACCGGAGGTAATATATGGTTCTTTTTATAGTGCTTTGCTTTATTTGGATTTGGGACTCCATATATCTTTGACTTTGCTGCTTCCAAATCCTCGTGAACGTCAGTCATTAGGGGAGAACACTACGTAATTTTCAAAATCTCCTCGTTCAAATTTGAAGTGCAGTCTGACTTTGAATTCCACAATGAATAATATTTTCCCAAATGTCTGCAATCCAACTCCCAAAAATAGACTTGACAAAACCAGAAAAAACTCTGGATACGCTAGACACATTGAGGGAAGCGATATCGAAATACGGAGCATTCTATGTGAAAACAGGTTACAAGAATCACACTCGCCTTTTTGAAAGTGCATCTGGCTTGTTTCGTACATCTAATAAGGATAAAGAACATCTTTCCATCCGCCCAGGAGGATTTACCCGTGGATTTATTCGGCTAGGAGGAGAGTCTGGGTCAGATCTAACAGAAATGAAGGAAGCATTCTCCTATGGAGCTACTTTGACAACACCTCCAACTAATAAGCTGGAAGGAGACAACAAATGGCCAGATTCACTTGATTTAAAGGACAAAACAAATCTACAAGAGTTCTACAAGGTATGCAATAGAATTACGCTGCAAATCTCCAAATTACTTGCCATTCTTTTAACCAAATCTGAAGAATCATGGACTGAAATTGTAGAAGGAGGATACAGTATTTCTCTAATGCGAATATTCAAATACTTTGCGTGCAGCGAGCCTGAATCGATTGGTTCGTCGCCGCATACAGATTGGGGTTTCTTGACTCTCATAAAAGCATCAGAGTATGAACCTGCGTTGCAAATAGCGAGCGAGGCAGATGGAAAACTTACTTGGCATAGTATACCTGCAATGCCGGAGGGAGAAACAGATCCTTCCCCTTGGTTTATTGTTAACGCAGGAGATTTTCTAGCTATGGCGACAAATGGATCCTGCCTTTCACCATACCATCGGGTAGTATCTACCAAAACAGAACGTGCTTCATTTGTTTACTTTGCATATCCCTCATACAACTGTAAAACGCCTGCATTCCAATCTGGCAATTTGTCGTTTTACAAAGATCAGTCTCAAGGAGGATTTAAAGGAACCAGAGAGACGGAAATCACCACCCAGTGCTTTGGAGATTTCATTCATGACAAATGGAGTCAAGTGTACCGATATTGATAAATAAACGAACCTGTTAAAGTATCAGCGATATACATACCTGTGTTCTATTGGCATTGTTCGAGATTGTAAGTTTAAGTTGACCACAATGATTTGAACCAGAAATATATTTTTAGAATTGTTTGCAAAAATGTCTAAATCGATATTCACCAAAACCAACTCTCCAGACCCTTCGTGGAAAGTCGGAACTACCCAGCCGCCAATGGAAGGAGCTTTTCAGCAATTCAATCCAAATACAATGGAAAAATCTAGAATATATAAATTCTTGATTTCATCAGTAGTACCCCGACCAATCGCACTAATATCTACAATCAACAAGGAAACCGGTATTATCAATGTAGCCCCATTCAGCTATTTCAATGTAGTTTGTCACGATCCTGCAACTTTGGTAGTTAGTATAAACTATCAAGGCGGAGAACCAAAAGATACCTTGAAAAATATTATTCAAAACAAGGAATTCGTGGTTAATATGATGTCGGAATGGTTTGTAGAAAGCGCGAATCACACATCTGGTAATCTCCCTTATGATGTTTCGGAACTTGAACAGTCTGGACTAACTGCTTTGAAGAGCCATGTTGTTGTACCACCAAGAGTCGAGCAGAGTGCCGTTTCGTTTGAATGCAGATTAAATACAATCAATTATTTAACTAATGCAAAAGGAGAAACTAGCGCTGGTGTGGTACTGGGTGAAATTGTAATGATTCATGCTAAAGATTCCGTGTTGGATGAAGATGGTACTGTTAATATCGGCAAATACAATGTTGTTTCACGGCTGGGTGGTATAAGATATGGCTCTACAAAATCCGGTTATGATATTCCAAGGCCGCACTTTCAAAACTAAATAAAACGCATTTATCTGTCAGACAAATTCAATTTTGTTGCGACGCGTTTTCACAAAACGAAACCATGGTACAACAAAGTAAATTCCAGACTGATCAATAGTCGACGAAGCGCTGCTAAGAAGACGATCAGAACACAACGATGGCGAACTCACTACTCTAAAAGAAGTCTCGCTCCATCAGTTTGATATAGAAAAAATCGAAAACTTGGATAAATACTGTAGAAACTTGGAAATCTTGTACTTGCAGTGTAATCAAATACTGAAAATCGGTACTCTCTATTAATACAGAAAACCTAAACAAGTTGAAAGCCTTGAAATATCTTCAACTTTCATTGAACAATATTACAAAAATAGAGAATTTGGAAGGATGTGAATCTTTAGAGAAACTGGATTTGACTGTAAATTTCGTTGAGGATTTGGTTTGTCTGGAAAACCTAAAGAATAATGATATGTTGCGACAGTTGTACCTCACTGGAAACCCTTGTACAGACATTGAAGGATACAGATCTTTTGTTATCGCAACTCTACCGCAATTACAGGTACAATAAACTGATGCAGACTCTGGATGGACAGGAAATCAAGCGATCAGAAAGAATCTTGGCTAACCAGCAATACAAATCCATTCGAGACAGACTATTAAAAGTAGAAAAAGATGAAATATCAAACCAAGAGCTACCACAAGAAGAACCAGATGCAGAGTAACCACAATTAACCCTTAGTTTAGAACTTAAAAAAGCAGAGTTCCAAAACCAGTTGGTAGGACATTCCCCTGAAGAACGGTTAAAAGCAGCTAGAGAATTGGATTTACTTCGAAATAAAGACAAGAAGCATTTGGAAAAGAAGGAGCCAAAGAAAAAGATCTTGGTTGGGCCAGATGGAAGGATTTATCAAAAAAACGAGGGGAAATGGTTGTTTGACTGGCAAGTGACTGCTGAATGGATTAAATTGACTGTGGACATATCGAAATACTTGGATACCAGCTTGATTAAAGTAGATGTACAGCCTGCCTATGTATGCATTTCAATCAAAGAAAAAATCCTTCAATTATTGTTTGAATATCCAGTAAACCCCGATTCGCAGTACTTGGAACGAAGTAAACTAACTGGCCAATTAGCAATAACAGTCACCAGAAGCACATTTTCAGGGATAATCGATTTGGAAAAAGCAGGCAAAGAAAAGATTGATATCAAGCCGGTCAAGAAGGAGGAACCAAGAAAAGTAAGAGGCAGATTTGAAAAGTTTGTGCTTGCTGGTAGTGTAGATTACAAGAATATCGTTAATGAAAAGAAGGGAAAGATTTTTGAGAAGCCGAGGCTAAGAAGGGTTGAAACTGATTTTGTCGATGACCCTGACGTTCCTCCCCTTTGTTAATAAAGTCGTTCTTGTTCCATTTTATAAACACGTGAATCACACAAAGTATTTAAAAGTGCTATCAGTCCAGCAAAGTAAGGCTTGAGAAACCAGGCAGTTCCGTCAAAGAATAACATCTATTAGAAACAAGAGATGAAATCATTCAATTCTAATAAATGAGCGGAATTGACTAAAATTTTTTAAATTTTCAAAAATGTTTCGATTAACGAGAGCAATTCATAAATCTCCATTATTTATCAGCCAATTCCAAAAACCATTAATCAAACCGCAATTCTATTCGTCCAGAATTCATCCAGACAAAGGTGCAATTTTCTAACCCAGCAAAATCAATTCAAACAACAGTAAATTATGGAGTGTCAATAATAATCTTTTTTCTTGGAGCTTCATTTGCAGCAGTCCCGCTGTACCAATTATTCTGTAATTTGATTTTTATTCAGGTACAACTACGGGATACGATGGAACACCAAAGACTGGTGCAGGGACTAAATTTGATCTGAAGGAATTGTCGCCAACAAAGTATGCAAGACCAATCAAGATACATTTTGACTCTAGCGTTTCTGACGAAATGCCGTGGTCATTTACCCCAGAAGTTAAACGGATTACAGTCGTTCCTGGGTAAATATTACTTATACAGGGAAACTGCTCTTACTTTTTTCAAAGCCAAGAACCCTACAAAGGAAGATATAATAGGGATATCAACCTATTCCGTTATACCGTACAAAGCCGCGCAGTATTTCAACAAGATCCAATGCTTTTGCTTTGAGGAACAGATGCTGCAGGCAGGAGATGAGATTGACATGCCCGTCTTCTTTTTCATTGACCCAGAGTTCTCTACAGATCCATGGATGGTAACTGTAGCTAACCTCAGAAGGACGTTGAAGAAATAACACTGCATTACACATTCTTCAAATCCAAGAACCAAGAATTGAAATAAAATAATATACAATTTATTAGTTTGGTATCATTACAGGTAAAATTGTAACAACTACTATGGCACACATTATTATTAGGAAAATGAATGAGGAGCAATCCATCCTGTCGTCTTCATAATACCCGTTTTCTTGCTGTACCTGCTGGTAGGTGGGTAATGGATCGCTATCGTCATATTCTGGCGGAGGTTCTGTGAAATCAAGCAACAATGGGGTTTCCTCAGTTGCAAACAAAGTGTACGGTTCTGGGTCGTCATATTGTTCTTCGTATTCTGTTTCTATTGATTCTGCTTGTTCCTGCAGCTCATTCGGTATAGGAATTTCTTGATGCTGCATTTCCAATTCTTCATTCATAAGAAAAAATTGGAGGCGTTTCGCTGAAACAATATTTACTTTTTATTCTTTTTCAATAATTTCAATTCTCTTAGTTTCTTGAATTTCTCGGTGTTGTCCTTTTTCAAAATCGGGAAGCTCTTGCCCCATTTTGAACCATAGCGGTGAATCTTGGTTCCTGGTGGGGGCATTTCGTTCTTTGTTTTCCATGTGCTAGGCTTTTTCAAGAAATCTTTCAATTTGGGTGTAGGCACAGGAACGCTAGCCTTGATTTCAAGTTCTTCTGCAGTCAAGATATCGGATCTGGTTTTGTTATTAAATCCAGGAACAACAGGATATCTATTCCTGATTAATTGCAATTTCTCGTGCTGAATGAATAACGGCCAATTGGCGGAAATGTATTGATATTCATCCCTTTCCCAGTGAATGGTAATGACATCCTCTGGCTGCATTTCTTCCTTTTCCAAAACATTTTCATTATTCAAGGCATCGGATAATTTGGTTGTAGTGTCTGTAACTGCCTCTGGAATCTTCCATCCGGGAAATTGAGAATGTTCTGCATCTGGATTGGCAAGTGGTAGGCGGTAGTATCCTAACGGTCTTGGAATTAATTTGGTGCATTTTTGAATGATATTTGCTACAGTCTGAACTCTTTTTATCCCAGAAACAACTGCGAATGGCACCCAATGATCTGGTCTGATTTTTAATTGATTGCGGTGCTCTCCAATCTGCTTTAAAACTGAATTTTGCATGTTGAATTTTGGACTCACCAGTACTTTGTTGGTAATCATATTGCGAAAAAGGTAAATGTTTGTTGTTACTGACATTTTCAATTCCAACTTTTTTTTCTCGATTTTCAGACTCACGTGGATATATAATCTCACAGCTATTTGGTTACTATTGCTCTCCAGCAACTATTCCAAATAAAAATACCACTGAAAGGCAATCGCATTTCTGAGAGTGCGCTGTTTCCTATGCTTCTCGGATGGCTTCAGTCCATCAAACTCAACGCCTAGCTATATTTATTCCAGCACTCATTCGCATAGCGTTGAATGGCAGTATAAAGATAAAATCCTTTTCTTTGATGGTCATTTGCCTCTGTGCTACCACTAAGCTAATTATGCATAAAATGAGAAACTAGTACTGTAGCATAACGTTAGCAAGCGTTTATAAGGCGTATCCAGTTCGCTGATCACTCCCTGATTTCCCCTTGAAACTAAGAGTCTTTTGGATCACTTACCAGCTAGCAAAACGCCACATTAGCCAAGAGTTCAAAATGGCTTTGAAATGTTAAACTTTTTTGAAAATGATTTCAGGAAGGGATAAAGCACCGCCATCACCAAGGATTTCCAACAGCGAAGACGCAGAGTTTACAGATTCATATTCTACACGCTCATATTTGGAAGAAGAAAAGCAGAAAAGCAAACTATATTCTGGATACTTGAACGTCAGTGAATCTACCAGCCATTTGCCAATAGAGGAAGGTATTTTTGGATTTATATAGTAATTCCGCAAGTATCGACTGCAGCCGAAGAATCTTTTGAAAATACTTTAAAGAGACAGTCTATTGTTGGTTCATATTTATTCGGGACTGATTTGGCAACAAAGGATATCGAGTCGACAGTTAAAGCTCTATCGATTGATAAGAAGCCGTCACCATTGTCAGTTCAAATACCTTCAAGACAGAGCGCTGGCCCACTTTCAAGTACCAGTCCAAGACCTCCATTGCCACAACGCATGTCTTCTGCAGAGGCAACTGCAAAGTCTCCGCTGGAATTTGAAGTTTCAATGGCAAAGTTGCACGCCGAAGAAGCTGAAGAGAGGGAAGACCAAGTCATCAAGCTTTTATGCGATTATGAAGTAACTAGAGCGTAATTCTAGGATGGGTTTCAATTGCTGCTTAATAGAGTTAAAGAAAGCATGGTCAGTGCAAAAGACGCTTCAGCTTTTTTGAAAAGGAGAGCACAGGTCGAGACAGAGTATGCTCACCAAATGATGAGGCTGGGTACTTTCCAGAAAGTAAACCAGTTTGGTGAAAAAGGAAAAGGGGGTTCATATGAATCTAATTGGAATGACTTTGGCAAAATGCATCACCGTCTTGGAGAGTTACGGCTTCAATTTGCTTCTTCGATATCAGAAATGGCAGATAACATTCAAGTTTTATACAAAAACACTGAAAGAAGCCGCAAGCAGGTATCGCCTATATCCTAACGGTAGTTGAAGGATGGGGCTGCAAAACAACACAAGGAATTGCTCGACATTGAAGCTGGGCTGGAAAAAGCACGGTCCAAGTTTGAATCTTCTTCGGAAGATTGGGAAAGGGCCCAAAACCCCGATGCTCACGTCAATCCATTTGCGAAAAAGTCAAACAACGGACCGAAAGAAAATCCATTCTTGATGTTGAAAAATCGGATCCAGCAAGAAGTTAAAAGACCTCGTAGTGAGGAAGAAGCTCGCCATAAAGCCTCTTCTGCAAATGAAAACTATAAAATGTGGTTGCAAAAAGCAAATGTAGCCCGCCAGCAGTACTTTCAAAACCATTTGCCTCGTTATGTTAGAGTAGTTCACGATTAATTGTAGTTGCTCAAAGAAACCAACGCAGATTGTGATGACGGACTTCAAAAGTATTTGGTAAAGTACGCCAAATGCGTTGAGTCGCTCGTCATGGTGGAAGCCACCACTCTTAGTCCTCTAGATCAAACTAGTGAAAGTAATTTTGGATTAATGCAAGTCGGATTATTGCAAAGGGTTGAGGCGATTGACAATTCTCAAGATTTCCAAGGATTCCTTGACCACTACTCTTTGAGCAGAAAACAACCTGTAAACAAATCCGATCACCAATATGTCCCATACGTATTTCTGGTTTAACAATAGAAAACCCACACCAGCTTGCCAAACGTACCTCTTACGCCAACATCATATTCACCCAAAGCACAAATTGCAAACAAATATTTTGGCGCTACTTTAGTTGACTTAATGGAAGCCCATCCAACACAAGAACCTACTCCAAGGCTGGTAATGAATTGTATCGAGTACATTGAGGCCAGTGGACTGGGGCAAGAAGGATTGTATAGACTTTCTGGAAGCGGGTCAGAGATTCAACAAGCAAAGCAATCCTTAGACAAGGAGCCTAATTTCCCTTTGGAAAATATCGTTAAAGATGTCCATGCGGTAACTGGTGTCTTGAAGCTATTCTTTAGAGAATTGGCTGACCCGCTATTCCCAAGAGCTGCTTACAAACGATTGCTGGATGCAGCAAGTAATTTGCTTTTAATATTAGGGATTGAAGAACCAACCTCAAAACTAATCCATATTCACGAAATTATTAATGAATTACACGATGCAAACTATGCAACTCTTAAATACCTCACACTCCACTTGTCAAAAGTAGCTGCTCTGGACAGCGAGAACAAAATGAGCCCCGCGAACCTTGGTATCGTTTGGGGACCTACTTTAATAGATTCTGGCGGTATCCCTGACCCTAATGATCTAAAACACCAAAGCAAAATTATTGAAATTGTAATTTCAAAGTTTGACCATATTTTTGAAACCGATTCATAGAATAAACAAACAGTTTTATTTAATGTTATATTAGACAGCGTTTCCTTTCCAGTCTGGGTATCTAAGTTAGGCATATGTTACTTTCTCCATATTTCACCGACAATACCATCCAATTGGTGGCACAACCCAGCAATATGGGAATCCCAAGTTTCCAATGGATTGGTCTTTGTAAAGTAAATCAACTGATCAATTTGGTCAATCTGCCCAGACATTCTCTTTTCTGAAATCATTTTTCTAGCGACAGTTTCTGCTTGTTCAGGAGAAATCGAGAGCAGATTGCCCAGCTCGCGGAAAGTAATGTTATTGTAAAGTCTGGATGCTGATAATAGATTGTGCTCCATTACTGCTTTATCGAGAACTGTAGATCCATCGGCTAGTTGGGCAAGCTGATGGGTTTTTAGCGTGCTTCTGAATTCAGCAACTTGCTGATCGTTACACAATCTTCCCAAATACATTCTTTCCAGAATATCTGCAACTCCGCCTTCTTTCATCTCACTGTATTCTCTGACACGTTCATCCTTGTACAACGTTGCCAAAAGTCTTGATCTTTGGGGTCCAGCTCCTGCCAAAATAGCACATGTAATCGCACTTTTTAGGGCGGCCAATCGTTCTCCGATGTCAACTTCCACCATGTATGACAGCTCCAAATATTTTAATGCTGAAGGCACAAATTGCCTCTTAAAGTCCAGCGATCTTGCCTGCAATGCGAGCAACAATATAGCCATTTGCTTATCCTGGGGGTTCAATAACGTAGCTCTACCATTAAACAAAATTACCTATTCAAATAGGCATCGGCACTAACGTTATCTTCAACTTCCAGCAACAATTGCACAATTCTCAAATAAATCTTGATCTTGTAATCTTCGGAAATCGTTCTTGAGCTTGATTCCATTGGGATTCCTTGTAATACATTTGCAGCTTCTTGCCAGTTTTCGTCTTCCTGGTAGATATCAGCCAATTTTTCCCTAATCACTGAAATTTGTTCTTCAAATGGAACTTGACGAGACGATAGTTGTTCAAGAGCATAAACCCAAATACTTTTATCCCTTGTTGAATCAAATGTAGCGATAAAGTCGTTGAAAATCTGTCGGGAAAGTACAAGTCCTAAACTGTCTTGGATCGAATGGTGCAGAAATGATTTGATTTGATCGAGTGGTTGATTTGCTAGGATTGTCTGGATGTAATGCTTGTAAGCTGCTGGTTTGTCTTTGGCTGGAACTTGCGTTAGCTGCTCAAGATTCATGATGTAAATTTCAAGGTTTTTCTCCAAATTGTCAAACTAACTCAACAAACCAGACATCAAAAGAATGGGCAGATAATTGGAAAGGGTAATCATACAAGACGATTGATTCCACGAAAAAGTACTTTTCGCGACCAACATGGCCAGCTTTGACTCTGCAAAAGTCTATCAGACATCATTTGAATACATCATAAAGCACTCTCTGGAGTATTACATTCAAGATGCGCTCCATTTAATTAGACTGAAAAAACCGGTAAACAAAGTTCTGTTTCTACATCAGTATTTTGACAAGGCCAATCGAGGAGAGCATATTCTAGGGAGGGAATACCAGTATATCAACGCAACTCCGTATAACCGCAAGTGCTTTGCGATGAAATTGCTGGATATTGTTCATTTATCAAATTATTCAGCATTCGAAGTCCATCAATTCGCAGAACTAGTATCGCCTGATATTCCCAGCATAACCTTTGAACTGTTTTGTAACGCGATAATATACAAGAATGACAATACCGCAATGAATATCCGAAACCTAGTGCTGTCGATGCAGCCCACAGAAGTCGGGTTGTTCAGGAAATACTTTGTCAGCTATTTAACAAACTACAGTAGACGATTGCTAACATAGATTTATTTGAATCTCTATATGACATCACCAAAGAATTCCAGAACGACAAAGATTGCGATCTGAACCAGTGTAGAGTGTTCTTTTTGAACAAGATTGATTTTCAAGCAGCACAGTAATTGAAACTAAGATAGATTGATGGGCATGTCAGAAGACGCACTGAAAAAATCAATTGATAGGGCAGTGGACGTTGCGATGGAACAAAAGGACAAATTGTCTGCGGTGTTCTTTGAGATATTTACTATTTGGTTGGATATTTGTGAAAAGTAGATCACGTGACTCTGTTATTTCATTTTTTTTTCTTGAAAATTTTCAACTTTGAACAGTAATCTGCTTTGGCTGGTCGGATTTGTGAAGACCGAGCCTCCAGGTTATTGAAGAGCAACACTTCTCAAACGCCCTTCGGTATCTCCGCCTCACTAGGTTTCCAATGAGTGAATCGGTCGAAAGAAAGGGCACATTCATACAAGTTACAAATTCTGCAATCTGCAACAATAGGGATTCTTGTATATTGGAGAATTTTAAATTTCCCCATGGTCACTTGGACTAAACGAATCGAGATTTGGATCCCTCGAGGAGTGTGTCCACCAGTTATTCACTATTTGTTTAAAAATAGTGAATTGGTTAGCCATGGAATATCAATGGATACTTTGAAATGATTTTGTTTATACAAATTTATTTTGATCCACATCCTACATCTTTGCAAATAACTGTTCCAGGGAATCTGTCTGCAAGTGCTTTACATCTTTTCTGTTCCGCCTTAAATGTGCCAAGAACATAGCTCGGGAATACAACTTAGCACCCATCGCCATCTTGTACTTCATCCCCATTCCCAAGTCCCATAGGACAAGCCCTCCTTTTACGAGCATTCTCTTTATCGCTGTCAAGAGGACCGTTCCTGCTCCATCTTCCCTATAAAACCCCGTCATCGAAGTATATACACTGCCTACGGTATATCCCAAGTCCCCTGCAACCAATTCATCATTCTTCCACAGCTCGATGCTGTAGAATTTAAAATATGGATGCTGGTATCCTACCAATCCTTTATAAACAGATTTTTTGAACCACGAATGATGTTGCTCGTCGACACCGCTGACCACTCCATCGAAATCTGTATTGATAGTTAATTTATACTTTTTCCTATTCTTGTAAGCCTTTTTAGGAATATGCAAGTCTGGGATCATTAAGCATCGTTCTGCATGTAGCTTTGGAATTAACCCTCCTTGAAATATAGGCAGATACCCTTCATACATTAATTCTACCATAAACGAAGTGGAACAAATTGGTGTGTAACAAAAACTCTCATCTCCAAATGATAAAAATATGGATAACGGAGTCGATCCGAACCTCCCGCAGTGTTGCATCATATCCAGAAATCCAAATATGTCAAGTGTGAGCATATGTCTCGATTCGTTGGAGATAACAATTTGCTCACCCACTTCAATGCAAACTGTGTCGAAAGTAAATACTGATTGGCCAATAGAAGGAACATTTTCCAGGTCTGGGAACGGCTTTGGATGTCCTATTGACTGTATGTAATATTTTACTGCATTTAATAGTCGGTCTTCAGGATTCATTCTGTGATTCGCTTTTTCGGAGTTAAGAAGCTTGGTGATACCGTCGACACTGGATTACTAAAGAACAGTCTAGACGACAAAGCTAGCCCAAATCAAATAGAAATTTAAACTCGCAATAAGATTATATTTTAAAAGAAACTGTTGGAACGTTTGTAAATTGGAATCCATCTAGTACATCTTCACCACCGCAGTATATTCCAACTTCAGATTCCAGATTCATATCCATGAACGACAATTTCGAAATTCCTTCGCCAATCATAAACTGGATACGACTTTCCGGTTTCAAATCCATCATTGTATCTATAGCAATACTTCCTTTTGTCAAGTCACCACCAAGAATCTTAAAAAATCCAGATTTGTTTTCCTGGGTAATCTTACAATACATTTGATTCGGCTGGTTCTTGTAAGCTCCAACAAGGGTTTTTGACGCTGACAGAGAATCAAGATTCAAAATCAAATTCCCAAGGCAATTGGTTATCGTAAATTCCTTTGATATTGGCTTTAATTGGTGGGAAATTTGTATTTGATCGGAATTTGGATGTACTATCCCGACTGATCCTGCGCTCTTGATTTCATCGTTGTAGAATAATGTAAACGGTAGTGCGTTTATGAACGGTGTACGGCTGGCAACCAATCCCACCCGCTGGTTAGTTAAATAACGCATTAAATCGTAAGGCTCGCTATCAGAGAGAGAAAACACACCTCCTTTAAATTCTATATCTGGAATCACCGTTGAATTTATATCTTGACTGCTCTTGGAAATAGAAACAAAATTTGTGGAGTCGTGAACCAAAGTCCCGTCTGCATCATTATGCCACCTACCAACACTCTTTTGTTTCCTAGTTATTCCAGGAGGGGAATAGAATCCTTTGGCATTGAGGGATGTGATTTGAACGCCAGGTGAATCAATTACTCCTCCAATTAAATACTGTGGTTTGAATTCCGAATATATTTGTTTGTGCAACTCATATATTTGTGATTTATTGAACTGGTTTGAAATGAAGAGTAGAATTGTATTTCCAACAGGTTTGAAATTTTTTAAAATTGAGATTGACATTTTGAGTGGAAATTCTGCAGTTATCAGTGGATTAATTATCGCAATAAAGAATATTTCAATGATACCCGCATGTGCAAATCGATATTTAATTTCGGTTGGTTTGGCTGTCACTGCATGAAAATCAAACCTGGTCGAGCTATCAAAAGTTTAAGATTACGACAGCAAGTTGCTCGCTAGCGTCGTAACAGGCAGCTTCCTACATAGGCCGTTGCTATGGGTGATGTCATTTTCACAATTCTGAAATGAAAGATACAAAGCTAGACAACAACTGCATGGATGCACATGCAAAATTATTACATTTGGAAGCAGACTTTCAGGTAACAAGGCATTAAACGCGAGACAACTTTACATAGATGGCAGGATGAACAGGATATCGATTTATCGCATGTCGTAAATCTAAAAGCTCCACTGGATAATTTAATAGATTTGTTCCACTCTTTTCAAATTCCAAATCAGAATGGCCCGGATATGCCATCATTCCATGTCGAAACTACTCTGGCAATTCTCCAGTCATTGTTATCGCGTTACGATTCTACACTGGATGCTCTTACACAGGCAAG
The DNA here is from genome assembly GCA_027603945.1 of Terramyces sp. JEL0728. Classification (NCBI taxonomy): domain Eukaryota; kingdom Fungi; phylum Chytridiomycota; class Chytridiomycetes; order Rhizophydiales; family Terramycetaceae; genus Terramyces; species Terramyces sp. JEL0728. The sequence continues at coordinate 459,380 of JADIIU010000001.1, read as the reverse complement.
AGGGTCTGTGGCTAGATTAGATTCTAGACATATTGTCTCTAACCAGCGTTTGATTGACTGGGCATCTTCAACTCTAAAGTCAATGTCTGATGTTAGAACTATCCTACTAAACCAACATCATTTAATATCACATCAACAAGCAGAGCGAGAGTTGTTAAAACAAAGATTAGCTAAGACTGAAAAACAGAGACAGACTTCAGAGAATCTAGCTCTCTCACTCGCCAAAAAACTCAATGGCGCAGAGGAAACAGTGATGCTAATGGTCCAGGAAAAGCGCAAACAGGACCAAAAGATCCTATCTCTCCAGACCCAAATCAAGCAGATTACCAATTGGAAAGAGCACGTAAAAGGGCTGGGTGTAACGAAACCGCAACCACACCAATCGAATAAACGAGAAAAAATGATGGAGTACGCTCAAAAACAGCAAGTACGAAGAATATTAAAGAATGAATACGAATCAATGCTCAAATCTAAATCAAATTCGCAAACACCAATCAAATCTACCAGCAGAACGCCAAGCAGAACGCCAACAAGGTCAAGGTCAAGCTCCAATACCAAGACGAAAAAAAAGAAAGTTAAGCCAGATGAAGAGCTGCTGATTAAGCTGTTGGAGAATTTACAAATGGAAAGAAAAGAAAAAAAGCAATTGTATCCAGCCCAATCTGTACTGTTTTCCAAGTTGCAACAGGTTGATGGCGAGATTAATCTACTGGCAAAAGAATTACTATTAGAATAAAAAAGATTTATTCCTATATCGGTGACCTAGGTCGATCAATATTGTTTGTCATAAAAGTAACAATATGGTCAGCGAGAGGATGGTCAGAGTTGTCAATAAAATATTGATCTGGGGGAGTAGGAATTATTGTTTTCGCGGGCACAATTATAAATCGTTTCCAGGCGAGTTGTGAAAGAACAGAAGCCATCTTGTGCTCTCTGCTGTCATTATAATCTGGTTTTGTGGTCAAGGGAACAGTGCAGATCTGATGAAATTTGGTTTGGGGTATTAGTGGGATGTACTGATTGGTTCCAATACAATACGTTGGGTATAGGGACCGCTCTTGATACATGTTCCCATATAACACTAAATATTGAAAATGCCCAAGTGGTTCAACATAATCAGCATTGGTGAGATATTCCAGGATGTGCTGCTCTGCTCCATCTTCAGTCAAGAAACTGTCAATTAAATTTAATTCGCATCCAGTGACGGATATGAGTGGTTTGAGCCATTTGTACGATAAAAGTGTATTAGAGATCGAACTTTGCTGAAACCCTAAATGTGGAGTGTCGATTGTAATAAAGAAGATTGGCTGTAACTTGTTTGGAATAACTTGCTCATCCTCCAACATTTTTAGTAAGTAGCGGGTGTATAACCCTCCAATCGAATAACATACAAAAGATATTTTATCAGCGTTGCTCTTTTCTGTTTCTTCAAGTATCCAACTGAGCAACCTTGTAGATGCAGCAACAATACCGTCGTTTGTTTTATGATCATTGCACGTTGGAATTGAAATTTTGTAATTTGGCCGTGGGAATTTGTCTCGTAGTTTTTCTGCCAGGAAAATCATGTCATGGCCAACTCCGTCTATTCCATGAAGAAGTAGAATCAAGTGTACCTTAGATTGTTGCACAGGTGATGGCAGTTCTTCTTCGATATTATCTGGCGGGCCATCAATCGGTTGACGAAAATGATCAACCAGGTGGGTAATGATAGGAAACCCGTGCTTTCTATTTAGGAATTCCGATTTAATAATAATATCAATGTGTGCGAGAAGCGGTCGTGTAGGAATTACCGCGTACCGCTTCCATGGCAGCGTAATTAACGTATTTAACATTAGAGCTTCCCAAGGGAGTTTTCCGTTTGCAGTGTAAGGGGGTACTACAGGGATTTCTTCTTCTGCAACGTCTGGAATAATAGCAGGCAGCGAAAGAAGACTCACGTCAACTTTTGTTCGAAATTGGCCTAGTTTTCTAATTGCTGCAGTTGAATAATGAACTGAAGCGTCATGCCGTACATTAGAGTATACAATCAATTTGACAAAGTACGTGAGCGGTTTGATGAACGGCTCTTCGACCATTTTTAATAAAAATGGAACTTGCGACTCATTTCCATCTGCCAGCATTAACTCTTTTGTTAAAACAATTCAACCTCTACCAGTATTGCCGATAAATGTTCCCAGCACAGCAGATGTAACGTTTTCTCCAAATATCTTTCCGTGTTCTCGAGATCCTAGATGGGGAGTTGCCAAGGAAATATAATTGATTGGCTGGATTTTGTTGGGAATAAGACCATCTTGATACATTAGCCCTATTAGACATCTTCCATACATTCCCCCCAAACTATGTCCAACGACGGATATGAATTTCACATTTGTTTGCTTTATTTCTTCCTGGACACACTGATAGATCCTTGTTGCTCCAGCCAGGATGCCGTCATAAGTTCTTCCATGATTGCATTCTGGAGCTAATAATTTAAACAGTGGACCAAGAAATCGGCTTTTTAGTCTAGCACCAATAAACGCGAGATCCGTATTGAATCCATCCAGCCCATGAATCAGCACCACCAGATGCACATCGCCTTTTGGAGGTATCGCTGGCTTTTCCAATTCCTTGTCGTCAATTAAATGGCTTTCGAACTGGCTTGCAACAGATTGCATTACAGGATATGCATTCTTGGTTTTCCAAAACTCGGACTTTGACATATCTACACTGGAGAAAATGGATTTTCCAGAAACGATGGCCATTCTTATCCAATCCAGTCTTTCTAGAGCATTGAGAATCGTATTTTCGTGATTATCTTCCTCTGGATCTTCCATCATTTCTTTTTCTGTATCTATTACTATATGTGGCTGAGAAGACTCGACAGGTTTCTGGCCAGATAAATTAAGCGTACTTCGTCTTTTCAGTGAAGATGTGCGGTATTGAGACGAAGAGTTGCTTTTGCAGTAGGAATATGTAACACGTTTCTCAAACAAATCCAATGGGACCAAGAACTCTCGCTTTGTCATTTGTAGTAGTATAGGGTTATTTTCATCGTCCCTGAGCAGCAATTCTTTGCCGGTCTGTCCAAGGATGATTCCAAACACAAACGCCTGCAGATCTTTTCCCAGCGTATTGTAATAATATCGAGATCCTAAATGGTGTGTAGCGATGGTAATAAAATTAAGCGGTGTAACATCTCCTGGGATAACGTTTTGTTTGTGAAGCAACATCAGAGCATATCTGGCGTAGAGTCCTCCTAAACCGTGGCAAACCAACGAAATATATTTCGAATTAAACTTTTGGATTTCGTGGGTTATATAGTCGTACAGTCTTTGTGCTCCTTCCTGAATACCAGAGTTTGTTCGACCCTGGTTGCACTCTGGAATTACAACTACACCATATTTGTTTAGTATCTCTTTGAGAGGAACTAAATCCCCAGCAAATCCATCCATTCCATGAGCCAGAACTATCAAGTGCCGATAGGGTTTGATTTGTTCCATAGGAAGGTTTTCAAAAATTAGTGGAAAACGCACAGATAGTAAGCAGCATGATTATGCAACACAAAGGGGTGGTATTAATATTTAAATTTATTCAGGATTTGCTGTAGTAATATCAATTTGGAGTTGCCAGCCTGTTTCCATTTGCTAGATTCTAAGTTGTTTCTACCAACGCTCATGTCTGGTACTTTCCCGTTCGAAAGCAGGCGCTTATGGATGCAGTCAAGATCAAGTGTTGGTCAATCAGAGTTGTTGAGATTCACTCACACCAAAAAGCTGGCTGTATCAATGGGCTAATGAAAGGGAGAACTACAGTTCAAGTTGAACGGAAAGAAGCGGAATTGTATCGGTGCTAGCAATAGTGTATTCTAAAAAGGAATCCTTAAGCTTGGCGGACTCTGACATGATTCCAATTGAGTTGCGGAGATGACCACGTTTGTGTAACCCGGTTCGCCATCACAGCCAACAAAGTTTCTTTTCTTTCTCCCTGGAAATTAATGCATTTGGTCTTGCTGGTAAAATCAAACTAATTCAAAAGATTCATGGAGTAAACGGATATGCCAGCGATATGGACTATATTGCCGAAAAGATCCATCAGGCAGCTCCAAAAGATACCATCATTCAGGCACCACTTTGCAACCAAAAACTTTCCCACGATGGAATATTGGAATGTGCGGAAAGATATTTGAAATGGATTAAGAGTTTCATTGGCAGGTACGAGGATATAAATGAAATCTCCATGCTGGGACACTCATTAGGTTTGTTTGATTTAAATATAGGGGGGCTATATGGCCGGTGCTTGGTTGGGTTATTGTACAAAGAAAATATTATCCCAGACCGGTTAAAGCCGAGGAATTTCATAGCGTTATCAACACCTCATTTACCACCTGCGCACCAGGACTGGCTCTTTGGCAAATCTTTGCGCAATTGGGGGTTAAAAATGCTAATAGGAAAGTCAGGAGTAGACCTGGCGATGGATGACGACCAAAATAAACCCATTCTGCTCCAGATGGCAGAGGAACCTTATACAAAACCGCTGGCAATGTTCACCAAGTTAATATTATACGCGAATATCCGTCACGACCCAGTAATCAATTACGGGAACGCATTATTGTGCAAGAAAGATTATCCTGTCCGTAAAGCTGAAAAGCTACATGGCCAAAAGCCTTGGCCGCATGTGTTTGAACACGATGAACCTCTGGAGTACCACAGCTGCAAAGATTTGGAGCATGACGAAAAGATAATGCACGAGTTGATGCAACTGCCGTGGGAGAGATATGGTATAGTACCCTCCCGCCCACTGATTGCGCATGCGGACATGATTATAAAATTCAAGTACTTGATACTAATCGTAGATCATGGAGTGTCAAACACGGCGAGCCGATAATCGACCATATCGCCTCTCATTTTGATGAAAAGGATCAGAACGAGGAAGATTCAGAAACAACCAAGTTGGGAAAGGAAGTAAATTAATATAAATAATTCGTTAAATGTCTTTAGTATGAGAAACACAACACTTCGGGTACTTCAAGAATCTTTTCTCCTTCATAAAACCCAGGATAGAGATACGAGAACACAAGTCTGCGATTTGGATTTTCAGCAGTTCCGATGGCAAACACTCCGCCTGATTTGATTACATTTTCGTCTGAAGGAAGCGGTATACCTACTTTCATATCAGGGAATTTGATCTGAAATGCCTGAGATACTAAAGGCATTGCCAGGCGAAGGGAAATATATGCATTGACCAAATCATACAATGGAAGCTTGGCCGTCTCTAGCTTATCCGTTACACCAGAAAGGGCAGGGAACACCTTTACAAATAGTTTGTTGACAATCTTTTTAGTGCCGCTTTGTCGTTCTACATATTGTTCTAATAAGCGCAAACGCTCTAGTGGATTGACAATATCGTCTCTATAGTTGTAGGCCAAGTCAATGTATTCATCCAAATTGATCAAACCAAGAGTTTTTCCAAACATGTAATCTACATAGCGGTTAATGATATATGGTGGGATTTCCTTGTTCTCTTCAGCGTTCTTTCCAATCTTGCTGATTCTCTCAACAATCTTTTTCGCATAGTAATCAACAATAGCGGTCTTGGCTTTAGGGTCGTAACCATCAACAGAGGTCAATATTCTGCTGGATAGTTTCCCGTAGCCGTAAACCGATTTCAGTTTATGAAATCGCTCCAAAAGATTGCCAGGAGTTAAATCCATAGAGTAAATGCCATGTGGATTAGGAACAACTGCTCTCTGTTTGAAATATCCTTCTGAATCTACAGGTTTTCCACTTGATTAGAGCAAGATTACTTTTGGTCCACTACAATACTCTCTGAAGACGATACTGGAACATGGAACACCTTATGGTCTGGTGGTAACGGGAGTTCCTTATTTCTAGGTTTAAATCAATTTACAACTCTCTTGCCAACCGCTTTTCCAGTTCATTGGCACGCAATCTTTCCTTTTGCAGCTCGTTTTGCAACCTCTGTAATTCGGTTCGATAATTTTCGTTTTCGATTTGCAACTGGTCCAAATCTCTTTGGAGTTCTTCCATTTTCGAAAAGTAAAACCAGCTTTCATTCATGGTCACCGAGACAAGCCCCCTCGGAAGTATGAAGGCCAAGCTGCAATAAAAGAGAAATAGAAGAGTAGCTAATCGCTCGCAAAATATATTCTATAACATTTCATTTTCCCTCGATTTGAATTTCTTCCAAAAATGGAATGTGGTGATATTGAAGATATCAGCAAGGAAAAATGCAAGGATTGTACCAAAGGATGCAACAAACCAAAGGCTGAGTTGTACGATGCAGTAATCATTGGTGCTGGTGTGATTGGCTGTTCTATTGCTCGCGAATTAGCCAAATACCAGCTTAAAGTCCTCGTAGTTGACAAGAGTTCCGATGTATCTCAAGGAGCTTCAAAATCGAATAGTGGGATCATCCATGCTGGATTTGATGACCAACACGGAACTTTGAAATCAAAATTATGCCATACGGGAAATCATATGTTTAGACAGTTAAATGAAGAATTAAACTTTGGATTCCGGAACATTGGTTCATTGGTGCTAGCCTTTTCAAAAGATGAAGTAAGCTTGCTGGAGGAATTACTGGAAAATGGAAACAGGAATGGTGTTGAAGGATTAAAGATACTCACAAGGGAAGAAACTATTGCTCGCGAACCACATGTCAACCCCCAGGTATATGCCTCCCTCTATAGTCCTTGTGCAGGGATAGTTTCCCCTTATGAATACACGATTGCACTTGCTGAAAATGCAAAGCAGAACGGGGTAGATTTCTTGCTCTCGCATGAAGTAACTGATATTCAAATGGTGTCTAATGATACTCACGAAACTGGAATAACTTCAGCTACTGGAAATCATTTTTTGACGAGAATGGCACGATTCGGTTTGGCAATAAGGTCGAAAATTGTAGTGAATGCCGCTGGAGTGATGGCAGATAGAATTGCCGCAATGGTTGGTGCGAATAACTTTTATATTGTACCTAGGAAGGGTGAATATGTTTTGTTGGAAAAAAGCCAAGGACACTTGGCCAGGCATGTACTATTCCCTGTGCCTTCAAAAATTAGGGGTAAAGGCATTCTTGTTAGTCCAACCTTTCATGGAAATTTGCTGCTTGGTCCAACTTCTCGAGGATCCGAGGAATCTTGCATTTCGCAAAGGGAGGTTCTAAAGCTCATAATCACCTCTGCTAGACACTCGGTCCCCGGTTTTGATGCTTCAATGGCTATTACATCGTATTCGGGTCTACGCGCCAAGTCATCCAGGAGTGATTTCATTATTGAGGAAAGTATCACCACTCTAGGATTCATCAATGTAGCAGGAATCGATTCTCCAGGATTAACCAGCTCTCCTGCCATTGCAAAAATGGCTTCTGATCTTATTCGTAGCGCACTTTTCAAATATTACAATGACCACGTTCATATCAATCCAAAGTTTAATCCATACCGCAAACCAATCATCATAAAAAAGACTGATGCCTTTAAGGGCTCTATCGATAATGATGATCCAGCTTTGAACATTATTTGTAGGTGTGAAAAAGTCACGGAAGCAGAAATCGTTGATGCCATTCGCAGACCAATAGGAGGCAGAGACACTGATTCTGTCAAACGAAGAACAAGGTAGCATTGACTAATTATAGAGCTGGAATGGGTAAATGCCAAGGGAATTTCTGTGAACCTCGGGTTAAAGACGTAATCGCCAGAGAATTGGCGATCCAGGAGAAGGATGTGGTTGGACACACCGCAGGGTCTTCTATTCTGCCTCACCGCAGAGTAACAGATGAAGACAAACAGCTGCTGGCGGAAATTGCAAAATTGGCAAAGCTTTAAAATAAAATCAAGTATATTCAAATCACAAGTTAGAGATCAGTTTGGTGAGCCCAAGTAAAGTATCCGATTTGGTTTCTTTAATTAACCCAGAGATTTCTTTAAAGTTTTTGTGGGTTGCATCGCCCATAAGTTGGAACAAGATCGACTCTGAAGTGGTGATATAAGCTCCATGTCCACGCAAACGCTAAATTAAAGAAAAATACTTCAATAGCGACTTTCATTTCAGGTTCATTGCATGAAGAAATTCCATCAAGCACCAAATAAACTTCAATGTCATTTCTCAACAAATCCAAAGTAGTTTGCAAGATACATACATGCGACTAAGTTAATCTATCAACTACTTCGATTCCAAACAAAACTACGGTCTGTGTATTGAGCGATTTTACATGATCTTCAACTTTTGGAATCCACATGCTGAATTTGGTCTTTTCGGCCACCAAACTGGCAGAGCTGATATTAATTTCTGGAACGGTGCTTCCGAGAGCTACATTATTCCTGGAATACCTTTAGGATAGTGTTCAGTGACAATCAATGGAATTTGGAGTATTTCTGATGCTCGGACCATTTTATTTGCCGTCTGAATTACTTGTGGGCATGCATGAATGATTGATCGGAAGCGTTCTTGAAGGTCGCAAAGGAAAAAGCAAGTTGAAGCTGGGTTTGGGAGACGGGGGATTCTTTTTGCGATTGTCATTTATTTGGATAAACTTTTTGGACATTCAGTTAATATACATTAATACCTGCAGTTATAAAAGATCATCAATTGGCAGTTTAAAATTATTATATATGGATCTAGGGCCATCTGCGTGTTTGCTTGGCGTTCATTTTAACCACTACATCTGCATTCTAATAGCGAAATAATCTGTCGTAGTGAGTAATATTGCAGTTTTGAATTTGCTTCTATTTTTCCCTTTTGGAATTAAGCATCGCGTTCAGAGGAAATGCTGGCGACTTTCTTGCAGAATGAGCTGATGCTCCTATCAACCGAATCTAAAAAGAAGCATCCAGAAATCAAAGACGTATTTTTCACTCATTGTAGGCAGCTGAGCGGTTGCTGTATTTGATCAGAACCTACAAGGAAGGAAATTTAAGCGTTTCGACTGGTAAGAATAGTTAATATCAGAACTGTCAAAGACTGAGGAAACTCTTACCCCACTCTTGCTCTCATTCAATACCAAAAACCCAAAGCTGATTTCCATTTCGGTTGGGTGCTTTCAGAAACTCATTTCACACAATGCTATTCCTCCAGTATTTCTTTATTAACGAGACATCCATCGGGGTTATTCTGAAATCTTTGTCGGATATCATGGGAACTTCGCAAGACTTGCAATTAAAGATCTTGCAAACTATATTGCCACTGGTTACGAACTACAACCAAATCCACGACGAATTATTAGGACAAGCGCTATTATTATGTTTTCACCTACATGATTCCAAAAATAACATTGTAGGAAATACCGCATCTGCCACGTTCCGCCAACTGGTCTTGCATACTTTCGAAAAACTTTACAGTCAATGTAAATCAGCTCTCAATGTAGATCTGAAAGCAAATAGCGCCAACCCAGGATCAAACGAGCTGCAGGATATTACAGAAAGTTCAAAACCAATCAACAACGCATTGAAGCTATATGAAAATGACGCGTTCGTATTGTTCCAAGTATAAAAGGTCTAACGTAGGATCTATGTGGATTGATCAACGGCGAAGCGGGCTCGTTTCTTAAGGTGAACTCAATACAAAAAGTTATGGGATTGGAAATCATTGAATCTATCATTTCAACTTGTCCAAAATTATTCACGATAGTATATTGGCTCTAATTTAGTATCCAGATTTGTTGGGTCTTGTTAAGGACAAGGTGTGTCCTTTGATTGTCAAGCTATTTTCGGAAAAAGCAGAATTTCCTCTTACTGTTAGGCTTATCCGATTGATTAAAGCGATGGTGAAACAATTTTCGCCAATTATACCAATGCCGTGCGAAATATTCATGACCATGTTTGGAAAGATTCTTGATGCTGATAATTACCCAGCGTGGCAGCGGATTTTGGTGCTAGAATGCTACAAAGCAATGTTTCAAGAACCTGGGCTGCAACGATCTTTGTTTGAAACTTTTGACAAAAACCAGCACTGCGCAAATATCTATTTAGATATTGTAAATGGAGTTTCTGCAGTGCTATTTGGAGCAAAAGACTATTTGCTTTATTACAATCCACCAGAAAAAGGCGATCCGTCGGGAAATGATTCATTTTTCCTATCTAGTGTCAAGGATAATGTCAAGATCCTATGGTATGATAAATTTAATATAGTCTGGATCAATTGGATAAACCGGAACCGCCGCCTTTCCCAGATGCGTATCCTTTATTCCTTGCTTATAGCATCCTAACCAGCATTGTCGACTGTCAACATGATTTCAGCATTCCAGTGATACATCATTCACCAGGCGGGAGCTTGGACGAAGCCGAAGCCAAAAAGATTCAGGACGAGAATAATGAAGCTGTGTTCTTGGCAATCGAAATGGCCAACACCGTGGCTCCAGGAATATTTGCAGCATTAACACTGCTATCAGTTTCCTCTGTGGACGAAACAATATTTGGGAAATCTGCAAAAGCGATTGAAAAGTTTGCAACGGTTGTAGGTTTGTTGGGGTTGGTGCCTTATAGAGATGCATTCCTGGGCACTCTATGCAAAACCAGTGTTTCTTCACAAATTCCAAGCTACATAGACTTTTCTGCGCCGTCTAAAGAAATCGAACCATTCGATTTTGCTCAACTCCACAGTAGATCTCAACCTGTTACACTTTCTGAAAGAAATATCGTGCTGTTTAACACTTTGATCCAATCTGCCTGCAACCTTAGCGATGTAATGGATCAAAAAATTTGGTTTGCTGTTCTAGAAACAATTCAATTATACGACTCATTTATTTCAACCCCAAACAAATCTGTTCGCAGACTAGAATCAAGTCCAAATATTGGAGAAGTGCTGCCACCTTTAACTGCAAAAGAAAGTGTGCGATTAAGGTCAACAACTTTGACTTTTATGGAGAGTTATGCAAACAAAGTGCCAAACATCCAACCCGTTGACGGACAAGGTGTACAGTACCGCGATTCTTTGAAAAAGCTATTCGAAAATACTGCGACAATGAAGAGACAGCCTTTACTCGATTTTTGCAGGTCGCTATGTCGCCTCGCGCACGAAACCATGTCGGGACACGGAATCGTCCCGCAAGGTGTTGTCGTCAAGGATGTATCAAATGAAAAATCGTTTGCAATTACAAAGATACTGGAAATCGCTCAATTAAATATTAGGAAATTGATAGACCCAAGCGATTTCACAATTTTTGATTTGCTGATAAATCAACTTGTACAAACAGTGCATTCTTCCACTTGCTCTGCAGTTATTCGTAACCAGACGTGCTATGTTTTTGGAGAATTGCTCATTTCTGCCAGTAACGAACCAGTTTTTTCAAATGAAGAGGTAGAACTGCATATTATTGACCCACTTTTGAATTTAATGGCATTTGAATCTGCGACCACAAATGAAGGGTCTATACCAAATCTGGAAGTTGCACCAGCTGATAATCTGGCTTTAAAGTTGCCATGGCTACAAGATGTTCGCAAGAGTGGATTGGATATAGTCAATAAGTTGCTGCAAAACAGCGGGCAAAACTTCAAGGCTAGCTGGAATTTCATTTTTGATCTGATATATATGGCTGTTAAATCTTCAAGTCCAAAGAAGAAGGACAGCAACCTAAAGCCAATTCTGGAATCTTCTTCCCCAACAGGCATCACCGAAAGCCCAGCAACACTGGACGGCGCTTTCCCGTCAAAGAACAACAGTTTGATAAGAGTGGGGTTCCCATCCATACAACTTATCTGTACCGACTTCCTATCTGTTCTTTCCCCACTAGGATTGTCAAAGCTGATTGATACGGTGTCGGTATTTGGAGCTATCGCTGACGAGTTAAACATCAGTCTAACTGCTGTTGGGCTACTCTGGACCATTTGCGACTACATTTTAAATAAGCGCCAGCATTTGGAAAAAGAAAAGCCTGTCGACGAAGTTGAAGTAACACCACAACCCTTACGGAAAGAATCTCTGAAATCTTCATTTTTGGATTTCAATCCTTCAAAAGCCAGCTTTTCCACCAAAACGATGGACAGTTTGTGGATGTACCTGTTGCACAGTCTATCTGAGCTTTGTTCCGACGACAGGCCAGAAGTTCGTAATTCTGCAAACCAGACTCTATTCAGAACAATTAGCATGAACGGACAAAGACTTACCTTGGAATCGTGGGAATTGTGCATAACCTATGTTTTATTCCCTCTGATTGAAAGAATTCAAAACCTTAACTCTCAAAATTGCTCGAAACTGAACACTGAAAAGCAGTGGGATGAATCAAAAAGCTTGACTTTGAATGGAATCACAAAGTGGCTAGTCGATTTTCTTCCTATCCTGATTGATCTGGGGGAAAATTTTGACAAAGACTGGATTACCTTCTTGAACTATATCAAGTCTTCATGTTTACTAAACTCCCAAGACGTTGCTTCTACTGCGTTAAAAAGTTTAAGAACATTGGCGCAGTACCCAAAAAACTTTCCAGAGCACATGGAAAAGGTGCAATCAAAGCAGAAATACTTGTGGAAAGAACTCTACAGTATCTGGGTGCAAATAGGGCAAGGTATTATCGATCAGGCAGACAAGTCCAATGGAAAAGATCTCAATTTGATACAGTGGGCCAATGGAACCTACCCTAATTTGATTTCCGGTCCATTCACTCAGGATTGCTTGGCAATTTACTTTTCAATAGTATTTGAGCTGTACCCATCAATTTTACCATTAGTTGGGCAGCAGGAATTGCAGGGGATCAGCGATAACTTGAAGGATCTGCTGTTATATCATTCCAAAATCCCGCCTGGAGCTACAAATACTCGAATTAGAGCCGATTTTGTGAACGATTTAGAAACTCCAACTACAACGCAAAATTATTTTTTCGACTTTGTTTCTGGAAAATTAGATTTTAGCTCAATCCCGCACTCAAAGGATATAATTTCGTTTGCAGTTTCCGATGCCATTCTTTTTCCGTTCCTTACATTCGGCTCTACCAATGATAGTTTCTTGGACGTATCCAATCCAGTTTCAAACACCGGCCTTCCAAAGAAGCATACTTATATGGCAATTTCTAAAAAGTGTCTAGGCATACTTCCTCTAGCATTTGAACAACAGGAAGACATGAAAGTGCTGCTTTCTAGTGGAGCATTTGAATCTGCAATAAAATCCTTAGGGATTCCCATGAAATACAAATATGGATGTCCCCAGCCAGGGACAAAAGAACCCACACCGATTTGGAAATTGGCAGCAAAAATATGTGCACAGATTATATCTTTAGCATTTCAAGTTTTAAAAGAATCTAAAGGAGGTAATTCTAATCTTATAGGAGCCATGGATAAGCGGAAACTGGATCAAATATATAAATGCGTCATCTCCGTTAGCGGAGATTTTGTTCTTTCTAGCAGGTTCGTTTAAACAGAATCTAACAACAAGTCAGTCAGCCTATGGTCCGGTTACTACCGGAGGAATTAAGTGAAGACGAAGCAATAGATATTCAAGTCTTGAAATTTATGAAAACGGAGATGTTGGCGTTCTTTGGAGATGCAGGTATCGAGGCCGACTATTGTCAGGAAATACTGAATATACTTTCCAAAGTGGCTTCACATCAATTGAACCCTCCTTTACCAGCCCTGCCTTTCAAATCGCTTGGCGGAGGTCACACACCAAATATGTCCTTGATTGGATCACCGAGTGTTCTTCCAGCAAAGGAAGTGGAGTTTGATGATGTAGCGTTTAAGTTAGATGCCCATATTTTAAAGCCGTGGAAAGAAAACACTGCAATCTTCTCAATAGAGGCATTATTTGATATCGCAACAGTCAAAGAAAATGGTACTCTGACAACTTACGTAGCATCTGCAACCCAGTTGAGAGTAGCTGGAATTGCAGAATCCATTGTTTTTGAAAAGTGTAAAGTAGTGTTGACAGAGTTCATTAGCGACCGTATCAAATCTGCAAAGCAGCCGCTTCCAAGGTTATTCACTTTAATTCTAGATTTCGAAATGTTGAAGTCACGCATATACTTAAAGGGCTCCAAACATTGCGTGTAGCGCCTAAACAAATGTCTCGGACCAAAGGTTACTATTTTCTCAATTCAGAACTCTCGGACGCAGCAGTGAAAGAGTATATCTGGTGCTCGTCGCTTGCAATACAGTACAAACTATATTTCAAATTGATTGAATTTCTCAGTGTAATGTCAGGAAGCTCGTGGTTGCTTGAATCTGGGACAGAAGAATACCACGAAGAAGCTCAATTGATAGATTTAACCAAAGTGTGTCTTCTTAAAATGGGAGATATTTTCTCTCAATAAATTTTGTTCTGTTTAAATTTCATGGAGATATTTATATTAACACATTCAGGAATATAGTTCAGTCACTTTGGAGTTTTGGCCATGAGCTTCCTTCTCTACCTTCAAAAGGGCAGCCATGAATCCTAAATTTGGACTTACGCCTTTTCTCACTTTCCTCATCAAGTCATAGGCAGTTTTCAGCGTGTACTTTTCTTTAGCCACCAAGTATCCAATAACTGCACTTACCGATCTTGAGCGTCCTGCTTTACAGTGTACAAAGACAATTGCATTTGGATTTCCATTGACCGCGTCGCCTAGATTAGGAAAATTTACTTATAAAATCTATCGCTTGTTGCAGTGCTTCGTCCATATCTACTTCAGTATTATCTAGAACAGGAATCCACTTTAATCCAAATTTTCCGCTCTCCTTGACAACCTTTGATATAGGTATTTCTGCTGCCATGTTTAAAATGTGGGTTACACCTAGATTGGAAAGTTGTTCTGGTCCATCGGATGCCAATGGAAGTAAATCCGAGCCAACCATAATGTTTTTGTTGACTCGCGAAAACGGTTGTGGAGGTGCGGCATTGTCGTTTGGGGAGGTAACGGGTGTCTCTACAATAGTTTCAGTAGTGGATTTGTGGGGTTCTTTTTCTTGGGCACCTCCAATAATTAAGTTTAATGTTGGTTTTCGTGTAACCGTTTTGCTTGGTCCTAAATCTTTTTTGTTTGCAGTCAAATCAATAGAAAGGGCTTTGGTACCTCTTCCGGATAAACCCAGCTTGGATATTGACGGTATTGTGGGTGAACCAGGCGGGTTCAGCTCAGATATTCCCAAGGGGCTATTTTGTATTTTCATATCAAACTCACCGTCTGCCAGATCGGTGCCTTGCAACAGAGGTTTTGGCGTTGGCAAACTATATATTGCTTGCATTCCTCCGTATAGATATGTCACTAGAGGAGATGCACCTTGGCAAATATCAGCAGAGAGACCATTTGCCAAGCAACCTAAAAATGTCCACGTATCATCATCATAAGTTTCTTCCATTGCATTATTGCATACCAGGATACACTTTTTCCCTTTATCCATCTGTTTCCATTTTTCCAATGTGGAAAAACATTCAGAATTAGGAGCGAGGAAATTCGATAAATTAAAGTTCGAGTATAAACGCTTTTTGAAGCGTTTCGTTACTAGCATAGGGAAATTTGGATTTATAGCGCCTTTCAGATGTGACCTTTTGAACTCTTCCGAACTTCTCATATCTATTATTAATATTGACAAAGGATGGCTTCCCCATGCTTCAGGCGCTTGTGCCAAATTTACAGAGCTTTTGTCATTATATCTGATGTGAAGTTCCAAATGCGGAGCTGTAAATGGTTTTATTTGTCCTGAATTTATAAATTCTGCAATAGACTTTCCCGTGTTATTTTTGAGAATGTTGGGAGAGCTCTGCAATTCTGAATTGGCACTTTTTTCAGTTACAGACTTTGGATTTAAAGCTAAGGATTCTTTACTATCTGAGAAAGCTGATTTGCGCAACTCGTCCAATGACGACCTGGATCCGTCCTTCTTCAGATTGGATATAGATGTCATTTTAGCTTCGGGGATCGTTGCTGCGTGTGTTATTCCTGATAGAACTTTTGGTTGATCTATCATATTTTATGGACTGTACTATCCCAATGCAAAATAAAATGAGAACGTCATATTGTGCTGGACTCTTCCATTGTTCAAATTTCATATTGTATGAATAAAAATAATGAATAGTAGCGAGATTATCGAATTCGAGAATGTAAATAACCCCAACGGCATAATATTAGCAAGCAGTCTTGCAATTACATTTCGCTCGTTGAAAGCGCGTTCGGCGATCCCATCATGGATTCTTATATCAGAATTGCACTAGTACTCAATCGAGTAGGAGAATTAATAACGGGACTCAATTGAAAACAGGCGTCTATACCCGTCGCGACTTTAACCCGTACTGGCAAGAGATTGAATATATCTCGCAGTCAATTACAATGACAAGCCTGAGAAGTACTCATTCTGGAGGATTGCTAGATGAATAGCAACCCTAACCCTGTCTTCAATAAATGGAAGAAAAAAACAAAAAAAAGTTACATTCAATTCAACAAGCTGGGAATGTAAGTGACACAGCCAAACATTGCAAGTGATTATTCAATAATATTTGCTACTTCAGAGACAATAGTCAATGAGACCTACATACACCAAGATCGATGATGCAATGATTTTTCCATTTCTTACCTTAGGAATCCAACTCTTTTGTTTGCTTCATTCGTTGTTTGACGAACTTGGAATTCAATGCAGTGATGATATCCGGCATTTGTCTTAGACTTTCTGTCGCTGAAGATAAACTCCGGCTACCTTAAAACCTATCTGAGCATTGAATTTCATGTTTTGAGTATAAATCCTATTTCTCTAAAATAAATAATGGCCGTGTTAGATGAGTTTCAGCACATAGCTTGGATGAATTCCGCATTGTTCTTTAGATAGGACTGGTAATGAGAAAACCCCAATTATTTTTTTTGCAGATCTGTAAATTCAAAAATGTTCTGTGCAAGTAAATAGAATGCTGATTTTTAGTTTCTGGAGAAGCTCCACAAGAGCCAGTGTTTTCAAGAACCGGATATGTATTTGAAAAGAGATTGATCACCAAGTATTTGGCTGAAAAAGGTGTATGTCCAATTACCAACGAAGAAATGACTGAGGACGATCTATCTCCAATCAAATCAAGTACTTTTATATCTGATGTAGAACCATTGGTGAAACCTAGAGCTCCAACCGCAACTTCTGTACCGAATGCACTTCTCTCCTTACAAAATGAATTTGATGCAGTAATGTTGGAAGCCTTTGAATTAAAGAAACAATTTAATGAAATGCAAAATCAACTATCAAACGCTCTGTACGAAAACGATGCTGCAAAAAGAGTCATCGCAAGAATTATCAAGGAGAGGGATGAAGCTCGCGCTCGTTTGCAAGATTTTAAAGCGTCTTATGGAGAAGGAGCAGTTGAACAATCACAAGAAACCCAGGAAATGGCTCTAGAAGTTGACACTTTACCACAAGCTGTTGTAGGCAGAATTGAAGCAAACTCTGAAGAGTACCTTTAATTAACTGTAGATTGTCTGCTACTAGAAGAAAAAGGAAGGCACCAGAAACTTTGTCTACCGTTGAAGATATCTCAAGCCTCCAAGAATCTGCAACAATCAAAACTCTCAACACTGCTAAAGAATCTGCAGTCAATACTATTGATCTTCAAGTAAAGCTAGAAGATGGAGAAACCAGAGAATGGCTTTTAACTGCAGGGGCTGATGGAAGTGCTTCTATAGTCGATAAATCTAGTTTCAAATTGGTTGCTTCTGCCAAAGCTCACAAGAAACCCGTCCATTCTGCAAAGTGGATTGGACACACTGATACTTTTTTGACAGCTTCGTCTGATGAAACCGTAAAGTGCTGGAGTCTAGAATCGGCAAAGAATGGCTATAAAATCAAGGCAGCCAAAAGTTTGAATGCCCACTCTGGTCCTGTAGTAGATGTTGCAATCCACCCAACCAATGATTATTTCATTTCTGCCGGGGAAGATGCTGTGTGGAATTTTGTCGATTTAGAAAGATTTGAAGTCATTTCTGCCGTGTCTACTCCCGAAATCGATTCAGGTAACTTGAAACTAATGGCAGCATATAGTACTATTCAAATCCATCCAGATGGGCTTTTGTTAGGAACCGGTTCAGCTGACTCTGTTGTTAGATTATGGGATATCAAATCGAAATCTGTCGCTGCTTCGTTTACTGGGCACTCTGGCGCGATTTCCAGCATTTCCTTCTCTGAAAACGGTTACCATGTTGCTACTGGTTCAACTAAAGATTCATTTGTCAAATTCTGGGATTTAAGAAAGCTAACAGATTTCCATACACTCCAATTACCAAATACCGATAGTTTTGCAGGTGTCCCTTCTGTCAAATTTGATCATAGTGGAAAGTATGTTGGTATTGCGCATGGAAACAATTTGAGGTAATTTGGATTAACAATAGTGTTTATGTAGTAAAGAAATGGGAATTGATATCCACATTTGAGCACCATCTTTCTCCAGTTACCGATTTCGCTTTTGGTCCAGATGCTAAATATATTGTTACAGGATCTAAGGAACGTAAAGTCTCTATCTTGTCTGCTTAATAAACCCTATCACAATATTTTGACTTTTAACGCGTAACAAATGAATGGGAACGAGGCTGAAATTGAAGTCGCTGAAGATATTCAACTAGAAAAGAGAACCTCATATCTCGACATCATCAAAGGGAAAATACAAAAGGAAAACAAGGTCAGAGAACCTAATGTAGACAGCTATGAATTACCGCGTGGTAGTAATTGGTCAGTTTTCCAAGGATATTGATCGAGTCGACTATTCATGTAACTGATGATTCATCTAAGCGTACTATCAGAAATTCTTTAAAAAGGAACAAACAGAGATGGATATCATTACAGGAATCCTTCTATCGTTCAAAGGATCTTTTATTCATATGCTAGAGGTACTACAGACTAACAAGGCTCCAAAAAAGATTGTTTATTCTTACTTGACAAATATTGCTTCAAATCCAAAGAGTGAGTTGAAGAAAGACACCATTCCATTTATTTCCAGTTCCAGAGTACTGGTTTTACAGGAAGATATCCAAGATAGGTTCTTTCCTTTCTGGGCTTCAAAAATTGTTGAATCTGATGGCTCAGCATATTCAGATTTCTCTCAGATGGAAGAATCCAGCTTGGATGAATTGGTAGTTATTTGTAACCTAGATTGCTTCTACTTGCATTAATATCTACAAGATCGGAAAAGCTATTGGGCTGCTAAGCAGAGTAAATGTTTGTAATGTAGAGCGAAATGAAGCAAGCATTTGAAGAAATTGTTGATAGGTATCATCAGTTCATTCCATCCAGCCAAATGATATCTGAGCTAGCGATCTTTAGGGGACTTGTCTCAGTCGAGGAATGGGTAAAGACTTTCCACCAAGAAGATATGGATCTTACGCTTGAATCTGGTAAATTTTTATTGATCGCAGAATTGGTATGGCCGGCAGAAAAACCATTGGTTATCTAATAGACTAATTGACTTATAATCTTGCATTTGGAAAGCTCTTCATGGCTTGTTTTATGGCAAGTTGTGCCAGTATTTCTTCAGATCCACCCAAGATTGCTCTGAATTTGTAAGTTCTTTGGAATCCTTCTACCTTACTTCCAGTTCCGGACTGATCAAGCCCGTCAACTCCAAATATTTGACAGGCGTGATCAGAAATGTCATGAGCTATCCTTGAAGAGCGAATTTTGAGGAGGGCAATCGGGCCGGCTAATTTGACTGATTGCTCTTGGTAGTTCATCAACGTCATTTGATATGTGATGTTCTCTAGCCAACTATGGGCAGATTCCAATTTTGACACCTTTGTTAATAGTATCGCACCATCATTGCTAACTTGTGTCTGATTACGGGATTTTGTATTAGCGCAGCTCCAACATGGTTTCTTTTGGTTACAAACTGAAAACATTCCTTAATTATGGATCGTGATTCCGCCAATGTTCCTGCAATCATGACCCATCGCTCATGGTTGAAGTTGTACATGATTATCTTGAAACCGTCACCTTCCTTTCCAAGCAGGTTGTTGGCTGGTACTAGACAGTTTTCAAAAGTAACGTATGCCGTCCCGGTTGCTGAGTTGTGAGAAGTTTTAATGGACCTGGTAGACACTTGAGCATTTCTTTCAATTAGTAAGACAGAGATATCGTACTTTCCAGGCCCAGTTCTAACGGCAGTAGTGAAGTAATCTGAAAAAGTGCCGTTCGTTATCCATTTCTTCACTCCATTGACTCTGTAATACTTTCCATCCGCAGTTTTGGCCGCGGTAGTTATTATCCCTGCAACATCACTCCCAGCACCCGGTTCACTGATTGCCAAACATATTATCTTTTCCCCATTCAGCACTTGGTCCATAATACGTGATTTAAGAGGTTCAGGTGCAAAATTCATAATGGGGGGCAATCCAATCGACAATCCTGACCCTATCGTCTCTGTATATCCTGGAAGGCCATTGCTTCGGGTTTCCTCATGCAGTATCATTTCATGGAAATAATCAAATCCTTTGGGAGAAATGTTCCCGATAATGTTGAATTGCTCCAGATGCTTTCCAGGACCAATCCGAGCAGCCAATAGCCCCGCTTTTGCTAATTTCCTATATACATCTTTTGAAGCTGGTGGATTTGTGTCGTCAACCTTTAATCCCTTGAATATCTCTTCTTTCAAAAAAGAACGGACAGCATGTCTAAAACGGCGATGAGATTCGCAATAATTATCTTGCACTTACTTGTAATACGGACTATGGAACCCGAGAAGATGCGCTGGCTCGGCATAAGGCATTTCTCTGTCATCAATTTGGTGCATGGAAAAAGCAAACTTGCAGCGGCCGATATCTTCAGTTTAACTAACATTAGTTGGGGTAAAGCCCTTTAAGAGATAATCAGAGCAGTTCTACCCTTGTAATTACCAATTGCACACGATCAATGGACACATTGATGTCAATCTCACGGTTCTTAATCGTTTAATTCAATATGGACGATCACAAGGATAGCGCTGTTGAATTCTTTGATGAATCGTATTGGACTACGTTTCTCTCTGGAACCCAAGATATTCTATTTTGGGGAGAAAATCTTGACCCAGTTTCTGACAAAAGTCATATCAAGATGACACCATACCAAATTTCTGAATTCGATCGAGCCGTTCAAGATCCATCCATGAACGAATCACATCTAGATACGCATGATCATTCTGTAGATAGTAATCAATCTGTTCAAAACACAATGACATGGCACCATGATTATCCAAGACTATCTCTTGGCGAACAAACCCTCAATTTACATTATGACAACCAAGCAGATATTAAAGAAGAGTTTGACGCGTCCCAACTATTCAGTGACAGCTGGACTTGTTCAGGATCAGAAATTACGGTCGGGACTCAAGTTGACAGAACAGCTTATCAACAAGAGTTAAATGAAGCCGGAATCCTTGAAAGAAAGCTTTCGTTTGAATTTGGATATCCATTGCTATCTTTTGTTGGAGGCAATTCAACCCCACCTAATTATTCAGACGATTTCAGCTTTAATTTGCCTCACAATATGAATGAGGGTTCGATTGGCTTGCCTGGATCAAGTTTGCTACATGGTGGACTAGCTAGCGAGCAAATTTGCTACACTGGAAGTTCCTCTATCCAAAAGTTGTCGTATCGATTCATTAACAAAGGCACTATGTACAGGCCTCATTTTCGTTAAAGCAGTACTCACTATGGTTGCTATATCCAAGCGTCGCTCAAAAATCTTACCGACAAGAACGAAGGTTATCTAATTTGATGTAGATTTTTATGCCCGCAACCGTGTATGTACTTAATTGGAGAAGGCTGGGAAGAGTTAAAGTGCCATACTTCTATCATGAGACTCGATAAAGATGCTGCCTTTGATCCAGACAATCGCACAACAAACTTTACCCGAGAAACTAAGTTATCCTTAATACATCGCGCCGACATCACTTCAACGATGATTCCCGAAATCCTTGATTTGAAAAATATTGGCGTCGCTAATCTGTTTGTCCACAATATTGCACTTGTCTCATTGGCACAATTTTCAAAACTATACATTGCCGAAATCGATAAACAGCGCAGTTTTGCCTTAAAATTCACAATCAAAAGCAATGAAAATGAGTTCCAGGTCGTTACCAAAGAAATTAAAGTAATTTCAAAACCGCCTACCATGATTCCTCAAAGGGATATTTGTACTAAGGAATTAAAAGTAGATGGGATTTATTCAGGGGACTACATATCACTATTTAATCGTATAAATTGCCAATCTGGGTCTACTAGATTCTTGGATGTGGCCAATAACTTGTTCACCTGCCACGACTTGAAATGGGGTCTATTCAGAATATGGCTTAAATCTGATTTGCTTCCTTTGATGAACCAACTGCAGATCTCTCTTGATGCAACTTTACCTGAATTATTGCTTTGTACACTGAGAGAAGACCAGTTATTGCTGGTATCGGAATTTCTCAGAAACAAATCCCACAGCAAGACGGAATTAATTGAATACGGGGATTTAGTTGTTTTGGAACATGTCGAATCAGGGATACTCTCAGTTACATTCAAAGTAGAGACCACAGAGGATGGCAGTCAAAAGGGCTGCAAGAAATGTAGCAATTGAAATAAATCTAGATAAAAAGGAGCGCCGATTCTTTGCCGGAAAACAAGCAGTGGACACCCCTATCAGTCAACTGCAAAAGATTGCTCTAAGTGTATCAACTTTTCCAGACCATTTTCTTTGCCATCAAGACAAAGAGGTATTACTCTACACCTCCAGCTTTGCTGATCAAAGATTTGGCTTGATTGAACCATGTATTTGGACAGTTGTTGGCACAGGTAACTAGGGTTAATCCAGATGTCGAAACCGTATCATTCAAGCTTCCACCAGGATTCCTTACTGCTGGATTTAACGGAATAAGACCGTTGCCAAGATTTTCCGGGATTGAAGTAGCTCGAAATCAAGTGAAATTGCATGGTGATATGTTTGCCGGAGATTTTTGGATATATTTTGGTGTTGTACCAGCAAGGAATGTCAAATTCACAGATAAGATTGTCACTGTCCAGCTAATGGAGGGCTTTAAAGCCTATTGGTCTGCACAGTACAGCACCATTATGGACGACAGCTTATTAGATGAAAAGGTACCGGTTTTAATGGCTTGCGAATCGGGAATTGTATTCCACACTGGGTTTGATTTAATTTTGACTTTTAATTAAATTTTGTAATTGCTTAATAATTTGCTATCAAAATGCCAGTGTTTATTAAGGATTAACACTTTTTCCAATCCAACTTGAAAGCCTGCTTGATAGACTTGTCATTTAAGTTTCCGTCCAAAGAATCACCAGAAATATAACCAGCCAAAGCGCTCGTATCGCCTGCAAACAAACGGATAGTTGACTTTACTCTTACTTTTGATTTTTGTGCGCACCCACTATGTTCTGGTGCTGAATTACTGGTGGTTACCAAGTAGTCATCATCATACGGACCAACGAAAACACTGTGAAAGTTTGGATTCTTTGGCTCGGCCGTGAAGAAATGACTGGTGCTTAATTCTGCGCTCAAGCCTTGTGGAACAGAGACATATCCTCTATGGTCAAGTGAAAGCGCAGTGTAAGTGTAGCTGTGAGCGTGGTTCAAATCTATAATTACCGTGCATTGCTGAATATTTTGAGCAGCTGGAACTCCAGGACCAGAGGTTGCAACAAATGAGCTGTAGAGCAGGGTGAACACAGTTGCATCGTCAGAGATGATGGCTGCAACACTACCTTGCGGACATCCATCTCCTTGGTAAGTTATTTGCTTGATTGCAACTTCCCCCGGAGGTAGCTGAGCATGAGCAGAAGCAACGGCAGCAAAGAGAATCGTCTTGAACATTTGAATTGTGCAAATTCCTACCTTGAAAATGCGCTTTTATGGACGGATCCAGGACCTTTGCAGCTCCATCTTGAACTAATCCAAATCCCACAAGATAAGCCAACCCTTTCAACTAAATTATTTTATTGAGTTACAGTCTGGAAAAAAACCCTTTGTGTGTTTTCTGAGGTGGGGCCATCAAACCCCACTTTGCGAGAGTTTTATCAATTTTTAATAGCGAATCTCTTGGGCCAGTTAGTGGACCCTCAACATACACTGATGGCATAGTTGGACCATTTGGTTTCCATGTCTTTGTAATTCCATCGTTAAATTCAAAGGGGCTCGGAATTGGTTCGCCGAGAATCACCCTTCTGGCAACTCTGATTACATCTGCTGTTGTTACCAGGTCGATTCTCCTGCACATTTCGTTAATGTCCAAACGTTGACCATATAAAAGTATTTGTCTCCCAATATCTTCAAGCTCTACCAGTTGGCTTTCTAATGACATCAGCAAGTTAGATTTGAGCATATTCTTGGCACGATCTAATTCGGTCTGTGAGCAATGTTGGGTCATTATAACTAGTTGATCGCAAATAACAGAAAGAATGTGTTGATGTGTACCCGGATCAGACAATACTGCAGTACTGATACCAAACAACCCGGAATCGGAATAAGAGTGGTTGACCACATTGCAATTTTCAATCCATCCATTTCTGTTCAATACATTGGTATACAAACGAGTATACATTCCTTTACCAGGCCCTCCAGCAGAAAAAGAACCGCCGCCGCCTAAAAGTGAAGCTAAAGTTGCAAGTGAATAGATATCCGGATCAGTAGTGGCAATTCCTTCAAAAGCAACTTGAACGTGTGTCAATACCATATCATCTGGGTTTGGGCTTTTAGGTAAATCAGTAGTGTCTACTACTTGAATACCCCCAGTATATTTGACCTTTTGCATAGATAATTCCTGAGCCTTCAAGATAGAGGGGGACGCTGGTTCCATGTCTCCAAAATGTTTGTTTGCCAATTCGACTAATTCTTCATGTGCCATTCCAACACCAGCAACGACAATGCGGCCAGGAGTAAACCAAGTATCTCTGAATTGCCTAACTCTGTGAACAGTAATGTTTTCTAGCAACGACGGAATGGCTTTCTGGGATCTGCCCAATGTGTTTACATCGAGGACATCTTGCACATTCTCTTCATTACGATAGGCGATTGCATGTAGTTTTTCTGGTAATTTCTTTTCCATATCCCATTCCAATTCTTTGAGTTCAAACCCAGTGCTTTCCTTTACATCTTCAAATTCATTAGGTAAAAAAAGCGGATATCTGACAATCTGAGTAAGTATTTCCATTAATTTTGGTAGATCCTGGCTGAATACAGAAGCCTGGTAGCTCATCATTTCGCGATGTGGTTCAGATTGGAATTGACCCCCCAATAGCTCCATTTGCTTTACTAATTCTTCGCTGGAGTAGTCCCTGGTGCTTTTGAATGTAGTCCGGTCAAGTAAATGACAACAGCCGTAAGTGTCTGTAGTTTCGTTCCTTGAACCAGCATTTACAAAAATACCGGCGGAAACAAAGTGTGAATTGGTTTCATGGGATGCAACCCTAATACCATTTGGCAAGGTTGTGACTTTGGTTTTTAGTGTTGACAGAAACCGACGATTAAGCATTTATTTTTTTCCAATTTTTTTTGTTTTTTAATGAACAAGTCGTTGGATAATATCACACAAATAGCAACCCAATTAAACCAGCGCTTGGAGGGGTTGATGGAGAAACTGAAAAGCAAGGAGCTGGAGACCCAGAATGGAGTGTCCTTGCTTCAAGTGCGAATCCATTCACTTCTCTCATATGTTACACACCTGACTTACTTTATTATCCTTAAAATCAATGGCAAAAAGATATCTGGACATGAAATAATCAAGGAGTTGGTATTGCTGCGATCCGTTTTGGAAAAAACGAAACCGCTTGAACTTAAACTAAAATATCAAATAGATAAACTCGTGAAACAAGCGCAAGTTAAAGTAGATACAGATAATATGGAAATGGATGCGTTACAATTCAAACCAAATCCAAGTGCGATGGCCGGCTCTGAAAAAATCGACAAGGCACAGTTATCGGACGAGGTTTATAAACCTCCTAAGCTCGCACCAACGTTCTATGATGAAGAAGGAAAGAAGGCCAGGTTGACAGAAAAGATGCGAGAAAAGGCATCCAAATCCAGACTGCTTCGTGATCTGAGATCGCAGTACGATGACAGGCCAGAAGAATACGACGCTGAAGGTACAGGTTATGGTGCAAGAGAAGTGGGCGCTTCAAAGGAAGACGAAGAAATAAAGGAAAGAGAAGCCTTTGAGGAAGAAAACTTTATCAGACTGAACCTCAGCAAGAAGGAAAAGAAAATCGCACAGAAACTTGGCAAACAAGGTGGTATCATGCGCTTCCGTAATGAATTTGAAGTAAGTAAGTTTTAATGCCAGGATTTGCATAGAGATTTTTCGGATATTTCTGGCATCCACCATGCTGTTGAAGTCGATCGCCGCAACACTCCGAAAGCGTCAAAGAGAAAGGAAATGTTTGAAGGGACAAAGCGCAAATACGATGATGCCAGTGATATGATTGCAGACCTTGCCCAAAAACGCAGAGCTACTAAAGGCAAGGACAAATTCAAATCTCAGAAAAAGATTTTCAAAGCATTTGGCAAATAAATGTTATTTAATCACTATCATTTGTGCTCCTGATTTTGCTTTTGTGGGGTTAATTTTTCAAGAAAATGCAATCCCAATTTACGAAAAAGATTATTGATTTTGAAGCATTAGCATCCACCCTGAACGTTAATGCGACATCCAGAGAATTGAGTGCTCACTTGGATAAAATCTCCATCACTTACAGAGATGAATTCCACATTCCCAAAGTGGGGGCCATTACCAGGAACAGTAATCCATTCTAAGATAGGTCTGCATCCTTTAAAAGATCAAGAAGGTGTCTATATGTGTGGTAATTCATTGGGATTGCAGCCTAAAAGAACCAGAGAGCTGTTGAACCAAGAATTGGACGTATGGCAAGAAGTAGGTGTTGATGGACATTTCGATCATCGTTTAGGACGTCCATGGGCCAAGATTGACGATCTAGTGAATGAATCATCGGCAAAAATCGTCGGAGCTAAAGTTGATGAAGTAGCAATCATGAATTCATTAACAGTCAACGTTCATTTGATGATGGTTCCTTTTTACACTCCCACACCTAAAAAGTACAAGATTCTGATGGAAGCTAAAGCCTTTCCTTCAGATTATTTCGCTATTGAATCGCAAGTAAAGTTCCACGGATTTGATCCCGCTGATGCAATTATCCAATTGAAACCGAGAGAAGGAAGCCTTACATTGGAGACTAGCGATATTCTGCAAGCTATCGCAGAACACGGGGACCAAATTGCGCTTGTTTTATTCAGCGGTGTTCAGTATTACACTGCACAATATTTTGATATTCCTACGATTACCAAGGCTGGACATGAAAAAGGGTGTATTGTCGGATGGGATTTGGCTCACGCTGCAGGCAATATTCATTTGAAACTTCACGAATGGGGAGTAGATTTTGGTACTTGTTGTTAATTTAGCTTGTTGGTGTTCCTACAAGTACTTGAACTCTGGCCCAGGTGGTATTGGTGGTGTGTTTGTTCATGAAAAACATAAAAACACTGTCAGACCAAGGTAATGCCAGACTAATATAAGATTCGCTGGATGGTGGGGAAATAATCCTGAAACTACGTTCCAAATGAACTTGGAGTTTGATTCAATCGTGGGTACCCGTGGTTATAGGTTGTCAAACCCATCAGTGCTCACTGTAATTGCATTGAAAGCATCCTTGGATGTATTTGATAAGACTGACATGAAAACACTTGTTGAAAAATCGCAAAAGATGACAGCGTACCTTGAATTCTTGATTGACACTCTGTTACCAAAAGATCGGGTAGAAATCATCACCTGCCGCGATTACTTGCAAAGAGGATGCCAATTGTCTTTGATGTTCCCCAAAGAAGGTGAAATGGACACTGTTTTCAAGAAGCTTCACGATGATGGTATTATCTGCGATGAGAGAAGACCAAATGTTTTGCGTATTGCCCCAACACCTTTATACAATACCTATGCTGATATTTACAAAGTTGTCACTGCAATGCAATCTCATTTACAATAAAATTAATCGTTGAATTACTAGTCTCATATTTCATTTGGAATATAAATCAGAAGAGTCAATAAAATATTCTATTCATTTACAAATTCAATCTCCAACTCTTCTTGGTCATAAATAATAGTTTCAGTTTCTACATCATCATCGGATGGGACATAGTACTCTCGCTTGCTCCTAACTGGAGCCCAAGATATCTGCACTTTGGCGGATGGCTTCTGTGCCGTTTCAACTTGATCCATATAACTTGCCAATCCAGGCTGCAACCACTCTGCAGTGTCTTTGTTGTTCTTTTCCAGATATTTCAAAATGCTAGCGACAGAAACAATGCCAATATCATACAATAAATGTGTTTCTTCCTGCATTAGTAAAATATACCATTAAGCTCAGCACCAGTAACTCTGCTTCTTGTGTTTCACTAGGGATAACGAAATTGTTGAAAATCTTTTTGAAAACCATAAATTCCTGAATTAGCGATAATTACCTTTGCATTCAACTTTTCGTTCTGGGTTAAATAGTCTACAATCGCAATCAATGCAATACGGACGCAATCCAAATCGGTAGCGTCTGTCTTGAGTGCCAAATCTGCAAGATTGATACAGATTGAATTGGCAGTAGAGTGAGATACAAGCAACTGAGTAACAGTATCTTTAGCTTGTTCTTCGAAATCAAACATTTCCTCTTCGATTTCATCCTGGTACTCGATAAATTCTGGCTCGCTAGTGAATTTTTGACAACCCTGACACATTTCCAATTCCTTTGATAAAAAGTCTTCCAACTGCATTTCTCTTTCTTCGATTCTTGCTTTTGCATTAATGTACAGCTTGTCTACAATGGCTCTGCTCTCTCGTTCTTGAGACAGTTCAACGAGCAGCTGCTTGTTTTGCTCCTGCAATTCCATACATTTCTGCTTCCAATAAATTTCTTCTGGTTTGATAAATTTCGATATTGATTCCAGGATATTGTAAAATCTTGCAATGACTTTGTAATACACCATGTTCGTTACTGTTGAGTGGGGCATTTTTTGCAAGTTTCAAAATTGACAAAACGACTTTGAGCGGGAATTTGTCTATTATGTAGCACCACAATTAATGACACTGCCGTTTAGACTTCTGATTCGATTCCCATCTGACTACCGTGAGTCTGCTTTCTTAATGCCAGATGGATGAGTATATTGTAATCATGTGGAGTGCATTTTGAATGATCCGCACCATCTATACTTTATCAACTAATAAAATAATGATCACTGAACCAGTGCAGGCTGCAAAAGTAGCACAATCCAAGGATGAGTTACCATCTCCAATGGTGGAAATAATTTCACCGAAAAATGTCTGTTCAAATCGCAACCTCCGCAGACATTGTTGCGAAATTATTAGCAAATGGAGTTGCAAGAGACAAGATCAACAGGTACTAATAGCTAACAAGACTCGTTCAATATTACACAAAATTTTTGATTTGGTTTGGCAAAGACAATTACTCAAAGGAACAACTGGCGCGATTACAATCACTGATGGTAAGTTCAAATAACCTAGTCTGCAATGGCATCTACTAGAAAAAGTAAATTTCGCTAACATAGCAATGCGATTGGGCAAACAACTGGAACACTTCCGCAACGTTCAAAAAGCTAGTTTGATCAAAGATGACATTGTGCGTATCCTAACTGTTGTAAAATCAGGAGGACTTGGAATGTGGTTGGTATTTGATGCCTTGGGATGGGTAAATGTTTCTAACTCAGGCCCATTCAAGTAAAATTATCCAACTGCAGGACAACAAACTGATTGCAAGACGTAAATCATGCTAATTCAGGCGGAAATCAGTTTTGGCTATCTTCACTTGTCGCGTCATTCTTGTTGAATATATACCAGCTGAGGTTATGCTTTTTAATGCAGATGGAATCAAGTTCGATTATCGCAGGAGTTGGCGATCAAGAAACCGATTCCTGGATTAGATGCCAAAGACCCTGCAGCTAACAAACTAAAAAGCTTAAGAGCGTAAATTGTGATTGATCCAGGGAACAAGGAAGTCTAGTTTTCAGTACTCTCTCTGACGCACTTGATATTTGCATACCAGCAATCAATGTTGAATATTTACCATTAGATGGTGGTATTGCTGGCTTATGCGGAACTATTACCTCAGTCATGGCAATCTGTAATGGTATTTTAATGACAGGGAAAATTCTGGAACCAATGTTGAAATAAATTTATTCAGCTTTAACTGCTTTTTCATAGACCTCTCCCAAGACACGCAGAGCAACTGCTCTTCTTTTCCTGACTTCAACTGATACAGTCTCGTCGCCCAAAGTAGCGTCGCAAACTTCTCTTACCACAGCTTCTACTTCAAGCTTGCTGCCTCTCCATAACGCTTCCATACCTTTTGAAGCTGCCTCGTGCTCCAATTTTGCTTTTAGTTCTCTCTCTTCATCCGTCAATTCTTTTTGGACAGCGTTTTCTTCGCCTTCACCTTCAGCCTTTTTCTCCAAGTTTTGCAGTTTTGTAAAAGAACTCTGCAAGTCAAATGCAGTCTTGACAGTCCCTACGGTTTCGCTAATGATGTGTGCCTTTTCCTTGAATCCATTTACGAATCTTGATCCAAATCCCCATGTTCTGTTGAACATGTTTCCATTCGAGTCTATGATTGCAAGCCATTGATCTGATTTCAGGCAATATGTGTATCCAATAGCGTGCAGCAATTCTATACCGTAAGATTCGTCTTTCAGCGAATCAACTTCAATTTGGGATATAATTCTAAAGGAATTCAGGGCTTCTTTAGCCAAATGCTCCATCGTTGTACCTACCGGTGGAGAATCTATTGAAGGTCTTGGGAATGCATCTGAATACAGTGCGAGTTTGGCAACAAGATTAGACACAAGCTTGGTAACTCTGGTTTTCCGTTGGGCCACTCTTTCTTCGGGCGAAATTGAATTGGCATTTCCCTGATCTCCACCCATCGCATCTTTGAAATCTCTGGCAATTGATATTTCTCCAATAATAGACACAAACTTTTCCCCGCCAAATTGTTGTTTAAAGAATTGCTCCGGATCAACAAACACATTATCCGAAGAAGATGCACTGGTGCCATGTCTATTGTAAAATGCTCTTTTTTGCGGGTCAGATAGGACTAACTTAGGAGATTGTTACCTTGATATGCTTCTGATATCTGCTTGAATTTCTCGTCTGCGGTTGGATCGTCTAAATTCTTGTCTGGATGATACTTCATTGCTGATATATAATAAGCCTTCTTTATTGTAGCTGCAGTTGCATCGGCTGGCACCTGCAAGAGATCGTAGTAAGTCATATCAATTGGCTTTTCATCTAGGTTAATAATAGTTACCAGTCCCAACTGCAGCTGACTTTGGTTTCTGCTGTGGTGGGGGCGTTTTAGGTTTGGTTTTGGGAATATCTGTTTGTGCATGGCAAGAATAGCATTCCACTGTATAAAAAGATTCGTTTGTTTGTGATGTTGGTATTGTGAATTCAAATGTTATTTTGCATACGGGGCAGCACGCAGTCATAGACACTCCGGGCTGTCTGCTCTGAATTACTGCCATAAATTTTGATAAACTTTTTTGAAGGGCGGCCCTTGTGCATGCGGGCTAATTTTCACCATCAAGAAATCAGAAAAATAATATATTCAGGGACTAGCCATCTATCCAGATCTTTATAGTCAGATCCGAGTCTATGCTACCAGAAGCGATCATGTTGAGGCGAGGATGGCACGCAACAGTAATTACGATATCTACGTCAGATTCAAAATACCTGAATGCCCTTGCAACGTTTGCATTATCTGTTTTGATTGCAAATCCCATATATAAATTTGGTTATCCTCACACCCGCTCACTATGTATTTTCCCCTGGAAACACAAAAATCAGCCATACAGCACACGGTTGTATTCGAGTGTCCGTTGTACATTTTCAGACATTTGCCGCTGGAATATGACCAAAGCCGTATAGTTGAATCCAGAGTAGATGCTAATATAAATTTTCCATTTGGAGAGAATTTTACAAACGAGCTCGCATTAAAAATAATTACATTGGAGGGTTGTCATCCAGCACTATTGTTTTCAAACACTGTCCAGTAGAAGTGTCCCATATGCGTCTACATCAAGGGAAAATTACAATAATCCGTCGTACGAACCAGATGCAATGAGCGTCCCGTCTCGGATAAAACACACTGAAGTTATAGGATCTGAATGCCTATGTCTAAATCGGATTACCCATTCAGCGTTTTCAGGCACTTGCCCTTCTTTACATCCCAAATCTTTATCGATTCATCGTACGATCCAGATGCAATTAATGTACAAGAGGGGTTATAATTAACACAAAATACAAAGTTGGAGTGTCCCTTTAAGATTTTACTAGCTTCAGCCTGAATTAGCGATAATTACTGAATCTATATTCCAGACATGAATGGTTTTATCGTCTGAAGCTGAGCATAAGGACTGTGAATCTGACGACCAACCGATATCCGAAATACCTTCTTTATGTCCTACTAATGTTCGCTCATGCCTCCCGTCCACTGCATGCCATATTCTGACTGTTTTGTCGTTGGCTATTATAAACAAATTCTTACAGGACGACGCAAGCCATTTCCCATCAGGCGAGAACTTGACTGATGTGATTGACTTTGAATGCCCAATTAGTGTGTATTTTAGCCTGTAATTACAACTGCTGTTCTCTATCTTTATCTTTTTTGCAGGCTGCTCTTCTGATTCTGTCATTTGAAATTTTCAAGCGAAAACCAGAAACTCAGTTGTGCACTGGGAAGCTGGAAACGGAAAGCTGAGAATAGAGATTGGGTGTGGATGCTAGGCTTTGCTTTGGATACATACCCAGCATCTGGCTGTTGATTGGGCTGAAACGAAACGACAGAACGCAAATGATTCAATTGAACTACTGCGAAATCTTACAATAATCTTCAGAGCTGCTACCCGAGAAACCTTTTGTTTCCTCTGTTTCGAGAGTTGTTAATTTGTCCGAAAGTTGAAATCTGAAATGGAATCCAAAGAAACTAATATTACGGTAGTAGTCAGAGTCAGGTAACAAAAAATAATTCCAAGGCCTCGAAATCAAAGGGAAATACGAGAAAATTCATCAGTATGTGTTACAGCACAAAATAATCAGATTATGGTAAAGGCAAACCCGAGCGCAAGTGATGCAACTACAAAAACGTTTAGTTTCGACAGGGCATTTGGCCCAGGTGTTGGACAGGAGACTGTGTTCAACGAAGTAGTTGCGGGTATGCTGGACGAAGTACTGATGGGGTACAATTGCACGATATTTGCTTATGGACAGGTAGAGTCTAATTAAACCAGACTGGCACCGGGAAAACATACACTATGGAAGGCGATTTATCAGAGCCAACAATAGGATCTGGAATTATTCCAAGAACTCTTTACTCTCTTTTTGATCAGTTGGACAACGAAACGTTGGAATATTCTGTTCGAGTTTCCTTTATTGAATTGTATAATGAAGAGTTAAAAGACCTTTTATCTCCGGAAACAGATTTCAGAAAGTTGAAATTGTACGAAGACCTGAATAAGAAAGGATCTGTAGTGATTCATGGGCTAGAGGAAACACTGGTAAAGAACGCAGACGACGTTATAACCATATTGCAAAGGGGTAGCAAAAAAAGACAGATCGCCGCTACAAAAATGAATGAATCCAGCAGCAGATCGCACGGTATCTTTTCAATTACTGTGCACATTAAAGAAAATACTCCAGATGGGGAAGAACTCTTGAAAGTTGGAAAATTGAACCTTGTTGATCTAGCTGGATCTGAAAATATTGGGAGATCAGGCGCTGAAAATCGAAGAGCCAAAGAAGCTGGCATGATTAATCAGAGTTTATTGACGTTGGGAAGAGTAATCAATGCTCTTGTTGAGCGAAGTCCCCACATTCCGTACAGGGAAAGTAAATTGACCAGGATTTTGCAAGACTCACTCGGTGGAAGAACCAAGACTTGTATCATTGCAGCAGTATCGCCTTCAAAATGCAGTATTGAAGAAACCCTCTCTACTTTAGATTATGCTCACAGAGCAAAGAATATTAGAAACAAGCCGGAAATCAACCAAAAGATGACAAAGAGAGCTCTAATTAGGGAATATATTAATCAAATCGAAAGACTCAAGAGCGATTTGCTTGCTGCCAGAGAAAAGAATGGGATTTATCTTTCCCCAGAAGTAATTATATACTAACGAGTCATACAATACTCTGGTTGCTGAAAATAATGGAAACAAAGCTCAGGTGGAAGAAGTATCGAAATTGATGGAGGGGCAGCTAGAAGAAATGAAAAATATCGAATCCAAGTTTAAACAGCAAACCGGGCTGCTTTCAGTCACTACCTCTCAATTGGAAGATGCCATGGCTGATTTAGACGACAAAAAGAATGATATTGAGAGGCTATTCGAACAAACTCAGCAATTACAAAATAGCTTATCTGAGCAACAATTTATAACGAGGTAATTTGCAGTTTATCAAGTGCTTATGCTGAAACTGAGAGACAGTTAGATTCTTTAGCGACTGGTCTCGCAGACACGCTACAATCAAGTATTAACGATCTGGATGGGCTCCATAATAAAATCGAAAGAAAGAACAACCTGGAAGTAGAAAATGCAAAGCTATTTGAAGAATTCCAAGGCAAAATTGCATCAAATATTTCTTCTGTGGAAGAGCGTATTCAGCAATTTGACCAATGCACGACAGAGATTTGTGAGAAGCTCAATAGAGATTCCGATGGTTGTATAAAGCAATCATTGGAATTGTTGCAAACCAGGGAAAGGCTATACACGGAAAGTGTTTCCAAACTTTCGGAAATGCAGCAGCAAGTTACTAATGGGAATACTCTAATTACTCAAGAGTTCACAAATACTTTGGCAAACATTGTCAAGCTTGCAGATAGTCTTGGCACGCAAGTAACCGTGTTGCAAAACGAAATACTTTCAAGCCAAAAGTCTATGATATCGCACCTCCAATCCAATATCCATTCTTTCACGACCAAGGTAATACTGCTTTAAGTAGCTCTCTTCGGACTGGAATAGTACTTATGCAATGTTTTCTGGTTTAGAGAATGGTATGAATTCATATTTGGAAAATTCAGAAAAAGAACGAGAAATTCACCACAAGTATGCGTTAGAAACAATGAATAATAGAGTAATCTGATTATAACAGTAGATCAGCCAGTTGTCCACGGACAACATGAAGTTGAAGGAGCAAGTGGAACAACATAAAGAAGCCTTACGGCAAAAAGAATCACATTTGCTGCTTGATATTCAAGCATGTCTACAGAAATATACTACAGAGTGCGAAGCTTCCCTGGACTCTACAATGCAAGAAACAGAAAGAACAATCGGAGAAGAGAGTGCGGTTATATCTACTTTGATCGACAATGAAATTAGATCGCACACTGGCGTTCAAAACCATTTGGCACAAGAGAAAGAATCGATTGAATTACAATCTGCAAACTTTAGAAAGCTGCACAATTCTGCAATCAAGGTAATTTAGCGCTAAAGTAAGAATGTCAAAGATACTGCGTCGGAGAGCAGCTCTGGACTTGAAAAGATGTACGAAAATTCATCTGACCTGGTTAAATCCCTCGATTCCCAAGTCCAAGAATCTCTCAAGACCATAGTTGAGGACGAGAAAAAGCACCTTGCTACGCTGCACGAGATTGCAACCGAATCAAACAAGATTGCTGTAGATTCAATTGAGAAAGGAAGAGAATATTTGAGTGGATTATCACAAGAGTCAATGAAGCTACAAGAAACGTTTACGAACCATGTTCAACAAACAAAACTAAATGTGCAATTCTAACTAATTGTAGGTAACGCAGCAAACTTGGGGATTAAAGAATATTCAGCAAGAGTCAATGCAGATTCTAAAGTCCTGTGGAAATGTTGTTAAGCAACATTCATTATGTGAGGATATGCCAACAGGAGTTACTCCAAGAAAGAGAAAGATTCCGTATTATGTTTCTAAACTAGATTACCTGAACCTTGGGAGTTGACGAAAAGCCACGAAGAATTAATTCACGAAATGCAAAGAGCAAAAGACAGGGAAAATGCCAACGGATTTAGTAGCAAACTGCCAGTTTCGTCTGTAACAACACGAAGAGGGGGTATGGTATTTAGTGACTTTAATGACGACTTTGAAATGGAAAATTAATAAATTTATTCACTTAAAGCCAGAACAGAGCATCGTTGTTGTGCCATTCAAATTTCA
Organism: Terramyces sp. JEL0728; assembly: GCA_027603945.1. Classification (NCBI taxonomy): domain Eukaryota; kingdom Fungi; phylum Chytridiomycota; class Chytridiomycetes; order Rhizophydiales; family Terramycetaceae; genus Terramyces; species Terramyces sp. JEL0728. The sequence continues at coordinate 423,297 of JADIIU010000001.1, read as the reverse complement.
AATTTTGCCACCATTCGTCATCTTCAATCTGTATGTCTTGCTTTTTCAATGTGCCTTGCATAGCTTGTCTAACTGGGCCAGTATAAAACTGCTTTTTAGCTTTCTTTGACTTGTGCATTGGGCAATCTTTCGGACAGTCTTTTGGGTCGTGTTGTTGGATTGGAATATTGGCCGGAGCAATCTCCTTTTCAGTAGCTGTGCTAATTGAGGTATCCACAACTTTTGTTTCTTTTTTTACTGTTTTCAGCTGTTTGGCATCTTTTTTCAAATTTGGCTGTTGGTTAGTCGCTGGTACAGCAGCTGTCTGCTCGTCCAAAGAAATTTGATCGGCGTTGGTCTTTTCCAAGTTATCCTTTTCAGATCCATCATTAATTGTTCCACCAGCAGGGGCAACCTCTACTTCGATCGCTTCAGTTTTAACGTTAGTGCTTGCACTGGTGGGCTTGGATGGAATATTTTCAGCTGGAGTTGCTGGGGTGGTTTCATTAGTGGTATTTTGATGAGAATCTCCCTCCATTCGTTGGGCAACTGGTTCTTGAACAGAGTCTTTTACGATATCAGCCTTTGTCTTTTTGGAGGCTGGATCCATTTCCAACCGCTGTTTCTTGGCAGGATTTTTATATGGAATGAAAGAAATTGCTTCCCCAGCCGATCTTTTGATTGGTAACTCTATAGGAGAATCAACCTTCACTCCAGAAAGCTGCAAATTTGCATTTTTGTAAATTTCTTTCAAGTAATCATCGTAAGCGTCTGGTTTATCCATCTTTACAACTAGAGATACACCTGGCTTTTGTGACTTGGTAGTATCTTTGGCTCTTTCTTTGTTCATAGATTCAACCAATTTGACAGTGTCCATCTTTTTCCAATCCCCAAAGAATGCCAGGTGGGGAACATCGATGCTTCTATTGATTTCAAAATAGCAAGACTTGTTAAATTGTCGTCTATCGAAATATTTGGATGGGCACCAAATCTGTAGCAAATGGAAATTCCACTGCAAAGCTTGGTTAACGGCTTCGTCCAACAGGTTTGCAGCATTTTCAGCAGAGGTTATGTAGTGCTTAGTGATTGTAAAACTGCGACGTTGAAAGTCTAGAAACCACAACATGAAGTTGTCTGTCCCTTTCAAAGTAACGCCGTTGTAATACTTTCCCTTGTATCCGAAATATTTTGCCATAAACACTGATTTTGCATCAAGATATTCTTGCTTGGTCGGTTCTGGAATCATTGTAAACATATTTACTTCACTTTTATACACATCCTTCAAAATCCTGGTTGCATCTTCAACAATGAATTTTCTAGCTGTTTCCATTGTAAGCAATTCCACATTTTCTTTTTGAGGCTGGAGGTGTCTATTGGTGAGTAGCCTTTCGTAGAACAAAGAATGTGCAGCAAACCTTTCAAAGCCAACTCTTTCAAAAGTAGGGAGAATCTTTGGACAATACACTACCGCTCCTATGTAGCCCTCCCTTTTTCGATAAACCCTTAAAACGGTAGACAGCAGGTCTAATGAGTAATTTCTCCCAAGATACCTCTTTTTTGTATGCAGACCTGTAAACAGAATAGCAGTCCCTTGAACCACTCTCCCATTGATTTTGCAAATAGCCGGCACATTATAGGCTTCGATATGGACGATAGCAGTTTTGTAATCAGAATTTGCAGCCAATCCCCAGACCGAGCAGTTATTCTTGTGAAAGTTTTGGTTGGACAGGGCATTGCTAAAGGCCTCCCATTCCTCTTTGTTCATATGCCTGCGGAAGTCTTCAAAGGTGTCCATTCTGTATTTATGAATGATTTTTTCGTCCAAACAGTGATATATGTATCGCTCTCCAGATTTGCCGTCAATTTCGAAAACCTTGACTTTTTTTAAGCTCTTGACTTTTTGAACTTTCTCTAGTACTTGTTCCTGTCCTTTAATAGACGCTTCTCCAGTTTGTTCACTTGCAGGATTCTCTCTGGTGTTTGAATTTGCTGCTTCTGGGGCTGCTTCTGTGCCATTTCCTACAGGTGCGGCATTCAGAGTTTCTTCTAGCATTGGAACATCAGCGTTCGCTTCAGACATTTTCTCTAAAAAAGCGCAAACTTGTCACAGAATCCAAGCGAGCACTTTTGGGAGGAGTTTCCTTTTTGGTACTGCGACACAAAAAAGCTTCCGCTTCAAATTAAATTGAATATTCGCTTTAATTGAGCTTTTTGAAATAGCTACGATGTGGTATCGATAACTGGCTGCTTATCGAACATGTTTGGTTGCAATTTCTGGATCCGATTCCGGCAGAGACTTGCAATCGTTATGACTTTGCAATTTCCGATCATGCCGTCAGCGAAGGAAGGTTTTGAAATACAGTCCAGAGAAGCTCAAAATTTCAAATATGGCAATTGAGCGGAGTAATATTTATTCGCCAATAAAATCTTCCAGTTCAGGTTTCGGAGCAGAACGTTTCTTTTCAGCTTGAATTAAACGAGATTTACAAAATCAAATATTCTCCAGCTAATATTTTGAAACTAATTTTGTTTGTTTTCTTCACGCGTTAATGGATTTGGCAACAGAGCAAGAGAATCCTGGACCATTGACCACCAAGATAATTCAGATATTAAACGATGGAAATAATTTAAATGTCATGTTTGACGACCCAGTATGGAACACCGATAGAATTTTGGCTGACGATAAGGAACTGAGTGAAGATTTACAACTTGCAAGATCTAAACCATTACCGCCATCGCCACACGTAGAATGCAGTTCGAATAGCACCTCCGGAAGACCAAAAACTCCTCCTCCACTCCCTACGCGACCTTCAAGATTGAGTCAAATAACAAGGTCGCCAATAAGGGCAGTATCCATCAACTCCCAGCCATCAGACATTCCACTTCCTGCAGTCAACACAAAACAAGATTCTTCATCCACAGTCGTGGAAGGTAATTCTTCAAAATCGCAAGAAAACGACAGCAATCAAAGTCCATCTCAAAGTACATCACAAACAGAAGAAAATCAGGAAGAAAATAAACAAGGGCACAATCGAAAGTATATCGGCAAATGGCAATTAGGCAAGACTATTGGGGAAGGGTCATCTGGAAAAGTAAAGCTGGCAAAGCACATGGATACCAAAGAAATTGTAAATTATACTAATTGCTAGTGTGTAGTCAAAGCAGTTCGTCGTCCAAAGATTACTAGTCTCAGCGGAGACCAGTCTGCAGCAAATTCAGCTTTGATGGCTAAAGTATACAAACGAGAATTGTATATGATTAGAGAAGCGTGCTTGGGGATTATGCTTCAGCACCCGAATGTTGTTAGGTTACACTCTGCAGTGCTGGGTGAAAATCATTTCTACTGCTTTTTCGAACATGTCGAAGGAGAAGATCTGGTTGATTACATTTCAAGAGAAGGAAAAATGAAAGAAACATTGGCGAGGTCTATTTTTAGATGCGTAGCTTCAGCAATTGGTACTTTTTGATTGACTTAGAATACGCTCACCGAAATAACGTTGTCCATAGAGACATCAAACTTGAAAATATCAGATATAATAGCAAAACGGGAATGGTTAAATTGCTGGACTTTGGATTTGCAACATTTTCTACCGATGCAGATTTCTTGAAAACTAACTGTGGCAGTCCATGCTATGCTGCTCCAGAAATTTATGACAACAAACCCTATGTCGGTACTTTGGTGGATGTTTGGTCATTAGGAGTACGTTTGACTAATTTTAGGTTTGCTTGTTTGGTATGGTCACTGGAACACTACCTTTTGATGGCCCAGATTTCAAGACACTTGCCAACAGAGTTCGGTCGGGAAAAGTTGAAATTCCAAAAGAGCTTTCGACTGGTACGTTCAAAGTAACTCTAGATGCTTGCAATTTGATTACTGGTATGTTGACGACCAATCCTCGCAAGAGATTGAATTTGTCGCAGGTCCTCGAAAATACCTGGGTAAATTCAGGGTATCCAACTATTCCGACAGACTATTTGGAACACAATAGAGATTCAGAGCCGTTAATTTCTTTAGACTGGGTAAAGTCGTTAAATAGCGCAGGCACCTGTCAAGCTGGTTGCATTTTAATGGAGGAATTAGAATCCCGAATACCAACAAGAAAATTGACGCAAGAAATTACGGTAACTGACGTAAATGCAGACGGATCAACAGATGAAGAGAGTGTAGAAGAACAAACCGCTGAAAGGGAAGCTGAAAAGTTCATGAGCAAAATGACTATAAAAGACAAAAGAAAGAGCAATATTTGGTGGAGAAGGCTTTGGAATACACTTGAAAATGCTAGCAGGGCCAATTTAGGTAAACTCTTTAGAAAAGAAGAGAATCCAGCCGAATTGCCATATGAAACCTTGATTGGAGAGCCATCTAATTCCAGTACAGTTGCCCCGCAAGCACCGAAAAAGAACCATTTCAGAGCAATCACGGAAGCACTTGGGTTCCGCGTTGGAGCAACTATTGAGCCAGGAAGAAAAAGACCATTATGGAAAGAATTCAGACCAAGATACCGACAATAAAGGATATTTATTATATTATATGAGGCTCGATTATATGATTGTTAGTGCTACAGGGATTCTCTTTGGGGATCGTTTTGGTCTTTCGGGAAGATGACAATCGCCATTCTGTATTCCTAAACATACAGGGCAAAATTGACTTTGCCCGCCGTCAGGTTTGTACTGTTCCGAAATGAGATTGATGATAGAGTATAGTAACGGATTCGAATCCTGGACTGTGGGAGGCTCTTCAGGCACACTTGGAAGGTCCTTTTCGATAACCGACTCCTCCAGCTCTTGAGTTTCGCTGCAAACTTCTAGTATTTCGATATTGTCAATCTCTTCAGTCTCCATGAACGAAATAATGGTTTCTGCTTGCGGACTGACCAAATATGAAGTTGGTGATAACGTGCCCAAATCGAATGGTAAATTTGAATTTCTGGTGGTTATTTTAAGAGTGCTCAGCGGTCTTTTGTACTTTTCAATATTGGAAAATGTTCTTTGCCATTCTTCAATGGCTGCCTTTGATGTTCTGAAGCCCACGCCTTCCTCTTCAGCACCTACTTCTGTAGGCGGCACTCCATGCATGATAGTAGAATATCTAGAGTACAAGGAGTCCGTATCTCTTTGGATATCCCGCATAACTTCGGTTGTTGCACCTTCATATTCTAGTGTAAAGTCTTCTTCTCCAACTACCCATCTTCTATTAGGCGATACGCATTCATCCATCTCAGAGTCGCTCTCTTTGTCTGTTGTCAATTGCTGAAAGTCATCGTCATACGACAAGAACGTGCATTGCGAAATTTGATGAGTTAGCGTGCGGCCTTCAGCAGTGATCCCGCTAGCGAGGGAGTATTGAGAAGTTTTGAGCTGTAACTGTCTCTTTTCAAATGGGGTATTCGTAATAGGTTCAGAGATGATGAAGCTTGAATGGGATCCTTTCTGCGATTTGGAAAATTTTCTAACCAAAGACAGGATGAGTTTCTTTCCTTTCTTTGTTTTACCAGGCATTTCTTTGATGAATAGCGAGAGCTCCTTTTCTTTCATTCAAGTTGTTGGGGCGGGATATTTTTTTGGTAAAATTGTGGCAAATTCATCAATCGAGTACAGTGATATTTCGAGCCTCATCTTCAAATGTACACAGCTGTGATTACTTTCTCTCCCGGGTGTTATATCCAAGTAGTGGTCACTTTTATGGCACGAAAACTTTAATATTTTCTCAATATTTATATTAGCAAAACAGATATTACGACCAGCCGCCACCACCTGCATCAAATGAGTCCCATGGGTTGCTAGGTTTGGCAGCAAATGAGTCTGTGGCAGGCTTAAAGTCAAATGATTCCGCTTGTTTAAACTCGGGCATTGGTATATCTTCCATCGCAGCAGGAGGCTTTCTGCTGTTAAAAGCATGTTCCATTCTCTCTGAAATTGATAGATGCGCCATCGAATTGTCAACAGGAGGTGTATAATACAAATCTTGGTTGACATTTGCGCTATTCGCACTGGAATGATAAAACTCTGAATGATCAGTCGGTGCTTCTGGGCTGGGGTTGGAAGTTTGTTGGGGCAACGGACTAGTACCAAAAGCAGAGTCTGTACTGAACGCTTGAACTTTGACAGGAATTGGTATTGGCGCGTCTTTAACCGGAACCTCCGTCTTCCTCTGCGGTAATGAGGGCTTTGGCGATACTGCAGCTGGCTGCGCTTTTGCGTGTGGTTTTTCGTTAACTTTTTGTGGTGCTTGTTGAGTTGGTGCCGGATCAACCTTCTTTGCTTCTGGTTCTGTCTTTGCCATTGTAGCTCTTTTGCCTTCCTGTGCCTTCATCAGGTCATTAATAGCTCCCCACCATTCTGCAGAATCTGCCATGGTTACTCCTCTAAACTATATTAGTAAATCTTACTTTATGCTTAGAGTCTCTTCCAAACATGCCACCGCCCTTCCCCAGCAGAGCCAATTCCTCAGGTTCCTTTTCATTCATCATTAATGGGGCTAAAGTACATTCAGTCAGATCAATAGATATTTCAGGAGGCTGATAAAACTGTTCACCAGGAGCAAGCTCAGGTAATGCATGAAGGTATCCTGACTGTGTTAAAACTCCGACAGTTGGCTTATAAGCCCTTTTGAATACACCTTCTTTTCTTAACAATTTTCCTTGTTTAACAATAGTCAATCCTGGATCATCATAGCCATCATAAGTCAAATCGGCAACTTTTACAACAGGACATGGTGTTAAGAACCGATTTTCGTTGTTTGATGCAAACAACCCCCAGTCTCTCTCTGGATCCATTTGATTTAATTGAGACTGCATGGCTTTAATTTGATCTACTTGTTGACTGAAATTTGAAGATCTCCATTCGTAAAAGGTAGACATGGAGACTTTGATATTTTGAACCACTACAGCTTCGAACGCTGCAAAATCTTCTTGCTGCCCCATGATTTTATTGCGATACTCCTGCTGCTTCGAATTGCAATAAGCGATATGCCTTTGCAAAGCTGACGTTAGTGGAAATAACCTTGATTTGCAATCCATGGATCTCTTGGAGCGTCTTTTGCTATTTCAGGAACTTCCGAATGTTCTCCTTTCCACTGCTGGCGCATGAGCGACGTCCGGACATTTGCAGCTAGTCTAACATAAGTCTCCAAATCCGAGGCTAATTCCTTGTCCAATTGTGTCCATTTTCCATCACTATCTGCAGCCTTTTTCTTTATCTCCCCCAGCAACTCTTTTAATATTGGAATAAGCTGTTCTTCGATGTTAGCAGCCGAGCTGGCTCTAATCTGAGCCCTCTTGGTTTGCTGGTCGGTCATATCCTGCAGAAACGACTACATGAGTTTTAAACGTACTTTTACAGATTCTTCCTCTGCGAATAATCCCAAATGGTCGCTGCCTAGTGCTGTTGTCAATTCCTTGGATGTTTTATTTAATGATTCCGAAAGTCTCTTTTCCTGCTCTATCATCAACAGTTACTTACCCACAACTATAGACAGGTATTTAATGAGATGAGAGACGATGCTGGCCCATCCCAACATTCTCTTCACACATAGGGGTGTAACGCTAAGGGGAATGAGTCCTTGCGAGGGGTTGTCTGCAAAAGGTGCTTTGGTATTTTGGGACATTGGAGGGAAAATTGAGATTTCGCACCGCGCAGAATCCTTCTTCTATTCCAAGGCAGTCAGCCAATCGATTGTGCGTAATCAATATCTTAAACATTAGATATTGTTTGGCTGGCCAGCTTCCATGTTTATTTACAACTGCATTGTGTGGCAGCATATAAATAACAAATAAACATCTTTGAAATTATCAAATGGGGCAAGCAGATAGTCAAGCAACTATTCAGATTAAAAAACCTAAAGAACTTGGCCTGTGGAGTAACTTTTTCCTCAGCAATTGGTTCTTCATTTGGGTGCTGCCAATTATTGCAAACGCAAGGCCAGAAACAGTCTTCAATTTGAAATTCAATTTCAGAGCCCAAGAAACTGCCAAGGTAAATGTAAATCTACTGGACGAAGCGTGGAAAAAGCAATTGGAAACCAACAGAGAGTAGCTTGTATCTGATAATAGATCACCTTCCATTAAAGCCGCTTTGCGCGAGGTGTTTGGCTTTGAATACGGCATGATTGCCATTTACAAAATATTGTGGACGTTCTTTACTTGGGCAGGTACCTTCCAACTAATTCCAGGCGCATGGTATTTGTTGAATTTGATGTTAAACTTTTTGTCAGTGTCTAGCACGGAACCAGATTTCAACGGCCATATGTATGCGATGGCGTTATTCTTGGCTGGTCTTTTCTCGTCCATTGCAATTCACCAGCAATACGCTGAATGCAATCGTGTTGGTGTCAAAGTAAAAGCGGCATTGATGGGTGTAATTTATAGGAAATCCCTTCGATTATCGCGAGTAAAAGGCGGTGCCGGAGAAGTATTGAATATATTGACGGCTGAAGTACAAAGAGTAAACGATTTTGTCGCCAATTTCCACTTTCTCTGGGCTGCATTTATGGAAGTTGCGCTTATTCTTGGGTTGTCATTCTACCAGATCCAAATTTCTGCTCTTCCTGCAGTGGGCTTTGTGCTGATTCTTTTACCATTGCAAGTGTACTTGGGTAAACGCACAAACGACCTTGGCAGAAAGCAAGCCTTCAAGACCGTAGAACGCGTGCACCTGATGTCTGAAATATTAACGGCTATTAAATTGATCAAGTTCTATGCATGGGAAGTAAATGATTATTTATTCAGGTTCCTTTTGCAGATAAAATCGCAGAATTGAGAAAAGAAGAAATGAAGTATATCTATCGCGGACTAATGACAAAGGTAATCAACTACACCATTGTGTTTGCGATTCCAGTCTTAGTAGCGCTGACCTGTTTGGCAACGTACGTTGCGATTGGTAACAAGCTGACGGCCTCTGTTGTATTCACCACACTTTCTGTGTTCAACACTTTACGGTATCCATTCTTTATGTTGCCCATGGCGGTCAAATCGTATGTCGGCGGGGTAGCAGCTACTGACCGAATCAGCGGGTTTCTGCAATTAGAAGAAGTTGTAGAATTGAAACCAACATCAGCGCCAGAAGGATCAGACTTGGCTTTAGAAATCGAAGATGCGGATTTCAAATGGGATGGAACAGAAGGAAACGAACCAACCATCAAAAACATTTCTATTAAAATTAAGAAAGGCTCAAAAGTTGGTATCGTTGGCGACGTCGGGTGTGGAAAATCATCTATCATTGCGGCTATATTAGGCCAAATTAGAAAAATTCGTGGTAAAACCAATGTGTACAGCACTACAGCATATATGTCGCAAGAAGCGTGGCTGCTAAATATGACTTTAAGAGAGAACATTTTGTTTGGAAAATCATTTAATCCAGCCAGCTATAGAGAAGTCATCCGAGTTGCTGGGTTACAACGAGATCTGACCCTGCTAATTGCAAGCGATCAAACTGAAATTGCAGAACGAGGCGCAAACTTGTCTGGTGGCCAAAGACAGAGAGTATCACTTGCCAGATCTATTTACTACGATGCTGATATTGTGCTAATGGACGATCCCTTGTCTGCTGTAGATCAACATGTAGGCCGGCATATATTTGAAGAATGCTTCATGAAACACCTTCAATCAAAAACTCTTATTGTCGCCATTAACCAACTGCAATATCTTAGCCAACTCGACCATATTATTTTTGTTGAAAATGGTGAAATCCATGCCCAAGGATCTTATTCCTATATGATGGAAAATGTCCCAAAGTTCTCAAACTTGGTCAGTACCCATGTTTCTGATGAAACCGAAATCGAAGATGAGCCGGAACCAATTATGAATGATAAATCCTTCAACCCAACTATTGTCGAGCCAAAAGTTGTTGTTGAAGAAACTCCTAAATCGGCAAAGGAAATGATTGAATTGAACAGTTTGTCAGTAACCGCAAAGAATCAATTATCAGTCCGGAACTGGAAAGAAGTAAACGAAAACACTATCCGCTCTATTATTGATAAACAAAGCTCTCAAGTTATTTTGGACGGAAATGGAAACCATGATGTAGCTTCAGTGGTATTAAGAAATGAACTTTCGCAATATACCAGCACTGAAAAGGTAGTTATTCAGCCAGGGATCCATGATGAAAACGACGAAGAAGCCATAAAGAAGGGAAAACTCGTACAAGAAGATGAATCAACAAAAACCGCTGGTGCAGCAGACTTTATTGCTTATGGAAGAGCTGGTATGGGGATGTTTATAACAATTATGGTGGTAATCACTTTCAGTTTGGTTCACGGGTTTTTCAGAATTGGTGGAGATTTTTGGCTAAGATTATGGGTCCCAAGGGTCGGCGGGTATACTGACGCTATTTATATCGGTGTTTATGGTGCGTTTTGCATTGCATTCAGTCTTGGTGCGTTGGGAAGAGGGCTGTTTTTCATGGTTGTCACTGCTGACAAAGCCAAAAAATTGCACGATAAACTGTTCGAGTCTTCAATCCATGCTCCTATGGGATTCTATGACACTACTCCTATTGCTCGTATTTTATCCTGCTTCTCTAAACATCAACTTCATGTGGATGATACTATGCTTGATGCTGCCATGCAAGCTCTTCAGTATTTCCCTCTTGGGTTCGGCGCTCTAATCATGTGTTCAGTTTTGATACCATGGAATTGGGCTCCATCTATTGGCATTGTTATCATTGGATATCTGCTTCTGAGGTTTACTGTCAAAGCAGATATCGCAACCAAGTCACTGGAAGCAGTAACCAAGCCACCGATTTATTCCCACTTGACTGCTACCTTGGAAGGTCTAATGTCCATACGTTCTTATCATGCTGAACAGCGCTTTGACGAACTGAATCTTGTCAAGCTAGATTTGAACCACGAAGCTTCATTTGCAATGCAGAATGGTACTTTATTAATAACTTAGTTAAATCGTTCCAAGCGCTATATTTGGATATCCTCTCCTCGTTGGTTATTTATTTCTCAGCTTTATTTTTAATCTTTGCGAGAGGACAAAACAGTATTGCCTCAATTGCGGGTTTAGCGCTTTCAAATGCGTTACAAATGCTAGTGTTCGTTCAATGGACAGTGAGACAATGGGGTGATGTGGAATCGCAAATGTCTTCTGTTGGCCAATTAGTGTTCTACGGAAATATTAAACCAGAAGCGCCGTTTGAAATACCATCCAAAAAACCACCAAAGGAATGGCCAACGGAAGGAAGAATCAAGTTCACCAATATCGAATTGAAATACCAAAAGTTTGGCGTGTCTGTCCTGAAAAATATTAATCTATCAATTTACCCTATGGAAAAAATTGGCATTGTGGGCAGAACTGGATCAGGAAAGTCAACTGTAACCTATTCCCTAACCTAGCTTTTAATTTCTCTACTTAGAATTGTCGAGCCATGTAATGGTACAATTACCATTGATGATTTGGATGTATCCGGAATTGGGCTGCATGATTTGCGCAACAAGATTGCTATCATTCCACAGGAACCAGTGATGTTTGTAGGTACAATTCGATCAAATTTGGATCCATTCAACAAATCTACAGATGATGAAATTTGGAAAGCTTTGGATGCTGTATTCCTGGGTGAAAAGCTTCGAAAAGCACCTTCAAAACTAGAAACACCAGTTTCTGAGAATGGAAAATCAGTTTCCCAAGGTCAAAGACAGTTGCTATGCATTGCAAGAGCCATTTTGTCAAAGGCAAAAGTGTTGGTATTGGACGAAGCAACTGCATCCTTGGATGCACAAACTGATTTGATGATCCAGGAAGCTATCAAAAAGAACTTTGGAGAACTAACAATGTTGACCATTGCGCACAGATTAAATACAATTATTGAATCAGACAGAGTTCTAGTTATGGACGCTGGTTGTGTAAAGGAATTTGATGAACCAAAAACGTTATTAGAGAACAAGGATGGGATCTTCAGAAGTTTGGTCGATCAAACTGGTCCACAAGCCAGACAAAAATTAATTGAGGTTGCAAACAAAGCGCATGAAGACAGAATTGCAAGAGGATACCATTTCCCAGCAAAGCAAGAAAAAGAATCTTCCAATAAGCCTTTGAAAATATCTGAAATTGCCGCGGGTAATGTCGCAAAGTAGGTCAATAAACAAAATGTAAAATTTAACAGATTTATTAAGACAGGTGGAAGCTTTCTTTTCCTTCTTTCATGGCAAACAAAAACCTTTCTTTCATAATACTCGCATTACCGTATTCAGGAACTTTGAGATAATGTGCACCTAGGAGTAAAAATCAAGTTACAGGTCATTACACTTGGCAAGATCAAATCGGGGTTTTCGCTTTTCATAACTGTTTTACACACAATCGTGAGAGTTGGATTCAGTTTTTTCAACCCTCCTAAAGGTAGATTTGGCGAACCGGTAATGAATGCCAAGAATTCACGCTTTTCCTGCAAATCAAATTCAACCAGCATTTCACAAAAGGTGACAAAAACTCGAGAGTTTTGCGTATATCCGTGATCTGCTTTTATGGCGGCAAATAAATCTATGTTAATAATCACGCACCGGGAAGAGTCCATTGTAACTGACGTTCACCAGAAATAATAGTGTGAATTTCATTCGCTGTAAAAGGCGAAAGGGTTCCAATCGACAAGACTTTGTTAAACCCTTTTTGGAAAGCTTCAATTTGGCACGAAACACCACTCCCAACCATAGCATCTGCAACCAAGTTGAAGTAATCTTGGTAATTGTTGTTGGTTACTTGAATTTTATCTCCATTCGGAACGAGGTGGTAGTTTGAATCGCTTGGTAACGTAAAGAATACATCTAGGTCGTTAATGAAAAGTTTGTCCAGTTTAACCAAGCTTGCATGCAATACAGGGTCGACATACTAGGTTAAAATTGTTTACCTCGAGATTCTTTAATTTGTTGGGATTTGATTTCTTGACTGGCTCAAACACTTGCTGGATGAATAGTAGATTAAAATTAAGATCCAAGTATCTTGTGTCGCACACCGCTTTTGCACAAAATGTGCCAAGCAGTTCAAACAACGATGTTGCATTTTCAGCGTTCTGCAACGGCTTTGGATAAAACCCAAAGGTGGGGTCGAATTCTTCATTATTGCTGGAATCAAGTTTCCAAAGTTGGGTCGCAACAGGATTCGTCTTGAAATATTTACATACAAGAGCATAAAACTCTAGTGTTGGTCCGAGTCCGCTTCCAACTTCATCAACAAACTCGAATTCAAGGATAGGCAGCTTTAAATTATCTAAATTGGCCATTTTTTCCAAAGTTGCGATTATAGAATTTCGATCAATCGTTAGTTTCTTTCTGTCAACACTGACTTGCGTTAGTTCTCCTAGGGCATGCATTTCTAACCAATTTGTAAGATTCCTACTGTTTCCTAAATGAGTGGTCCTAAAAAACTTTAATCTGGTTTCGAATGGGAACATGAATTCATAATTGTAGATTAAAGACCATATCCACTCTGGGTGAAGTGCAGAAACGGTTAACAATGGATCGGCCAGCTGCCTGTTAACCTTTGCGATTAATTTGGCATTGAATATCGATGATTTATACAAGCGGTCCAACACGGCCAGTAACAGAAGAGCCGATTGGAAAGTCTTTGGGGCGTATGTTACGTCTGTTGGAATATTTACAAGAGTGGAGAGACACACAGAGCAATCACAACTGCTTTTTGATTTAGAAAATTCAATGCTATCAACAGATTCCGGCTTTTCTTTCGAATACATAATTGTGTGAGTTTTGTACCATATTTTTGACAAGTCCCCATGCAAAGCCTTGTAAATTACGCTAAACAACGTGGATCCTACTGACAAAGGTGTGGATTCATAACTAAAATATAGCTGTTCCGTATCGTGTCGTTTTTCTTGCAGTTCTTCCCGAAGGGTTGATGCCGATTGCTCGCTAGTAAATTCAGAGGGTTTCTTTTCATGGTCGTCATTAACGTCAGCAGAAGATTCTATGGGATCAGCATGCGCTGTGAATGATTTTTCCATGTCGACATCTAAATTTTCTTTGGAGCCTTCTGTTTCCATCTGAGAAGCTTCTTGCCGGCTACCAGAGAGGTTTTCATCTGCATCCTCGCCAGAGTCTCCCTCATCTTCGTCAGAGTCTTCATTTCCCATTTCAACATCATTCAGCTGCTCGAAAATATTATATCCGGTAATATTTCCGTGTCTTTGTCTCGAAATCTCATCAAGAATCCCTACAAGACGATTGGATTCATTTCCAACAACCATCTCAACTTCCTCATCGTCACTTTCATATTTTTTCGATTTCCGCAATTTTAGATGGGATAGTAATGTTCTAACACTTCCTAGGGCAGGAACATTGATATATATACCGTCTTTATCTCCAGATTTCAGAACAATTCGTAAATGCTTGTTAATTTGGGCTGGCGATATATGCTCGTATTTGTATTCGGTAGAGGATCTGATTTCATAGACATCTGTTTTGGAAATATATTCGTGGGTGATTGACTCCAAGACCTTGTAATCCTCATCAAACACCCTTTTGAATATTTCAATTCTGGAATGTAGTGGGATAGAATAAACCGTTTGTAGATATGGAAGAGCCAAGATATGTCCATCATTCGCTCCAGGTGAAGAAATGAAATCAACAATGATGGGTACGAAATTGGATTTGAATACTTGATAGTTGGTTGATTCATACAACACAATTTTTTTGATGTTTTCCAACGTATGGGCAATTTGCTTTTCATCTGGACATATTTCAGTTGCTAGGGTTTGGAGTGAAACCAAAAGCGATTCCAAATGCAATTGATGATCGTCATTATCTGATTGGCAACGCGTCAAACACTGGTCAGTAAGTGCAATCATTTTAATCAAAAGCTGTTCCAATAAAATCATTTCTCCTGCCCAGCTAGTAATTATAGGGTTGCATGGGAGTGTTTGTTTTTGCAGAATTTTGATTCTGGAAAGAAGTCGAATTTCCTTTGATTGGGGCAGTCGTGATTTGGATTGTTTGCTCATCGTTTCTGCAGCTTCTGCAACCTTCTCCTTTATATTGGCATTAGTCTCCACAGCTTCTTTCTCTTGGCTGACTTCTGGATTTGCGCTTTTCTGAATTACTCTGGACTTTGGTAATTCTGTAATACTGCTTGACATTTCAATGTCGTCAATATCATCTTCATCGGATTCAATCACCTCTTTTAGATTCTTTATTTCTGCTTCTGTGTTTTTTTGTTGCTCCTTTTTTTCTTGTATTTCATCGAACGATTTTACAAGATCTTCCTTTTTGCTTCTCACCAACATCGATATCCCTTCGTTCTCTAAAAGGGCAAATATCTGATCATCAATTTCGCCTGCAATCAACACAAGGACTATGCAATAGTAAATTGCAAGTAGCTCTTGAGTGCTGGACTTTAAAGCAAATGTTTCGTAAATCGTGTTGGTAATTGATGGCAAATGCGGTTTAATATCATCTGGACCGCAGTTTTGAAATATTTGGCAGGTTAGTTGCAGCAACTTTTTCCGGAGAGAAAAAGTATTGCAAGTGCTGAAAATGGAACTCAATGTTTGCAGCAGATTTACAAACTGTGGATGATTCTGCTTTTGACATTCTTTTTCTTTTTCTTCAGAAATTTTCCAGATACCTGTGGGAGTTAATGAAGGCAAAAATTCGGAAAGCATATCAACTACAGCTGTCATCTTGATATTTTCCTTTTTCTCTAAAATTAATCCGCAACATTGATGGTGCAATCCGTTTCAACTATTGTGTTGACTACTTACCCAGGATTTTCACAGCAATATCTAACATATCAAATTCTTCCAGATCCTTGTACTTGTATTTCTGCAATATCTTGCAATAGACGACTTTTTCTGTTTCAGATAGCAACTCGCAGCACCTTTTCAATTCATCCTTTTCTAATACCGGCGAATAGGTGGAAATTGACAGGATGCAAGACCCAGCCTTTGCAGATATTTTCTCATCTTGATGGCTTAAAAGTGTAAAAAGGATAGGAATCGCCGGCCGGATCAATTCTATTGTCTTTGGTTTGTCCTGTAAGAACTGTAAACATGAACATGCGTTAGTCACCACTGAAATTGCTTTCTCTTGAACATGCAGAGAGAAAAAGTCTAGATATTGCAGACATGCCATTACCCCTCCTACAATTACTTTGCAGATACCTTGCTTCAAGATTGTAATCGCACACTCGGTACTAATTGCATGCAGCAAATATATAATCTGGATAAATAAACAAGTACTTGCTCTGCTAAATCTATAAACTCTAGATTATTCAGCTTTTCCAGGAAAATTTCAATTCCCTTTTGCTGCTGAATTAATAGTGAAGCATTTGGCAAAACTTCAATCAAGTTTGTCAAGCACCGAAGTGCCAACAGTACTGTATCCAAAAGATCAGTTGGTGTAGAAATCAGTTTAATCAATATTGGTATTATTCCTGACGGTATAGATTCTGAATTAGGTTGATCTACCTGTATTAGCAATTGTAACCTAGTGTTAGGAATACGAACCTGTGGTAACAAGAAGTAGCTCCGAGAGCTCCGATAAGGCAAAGAGAGCAGAAGTCGAGTCCAACTGCAACTCTTGCATCAGCTCATTTATTCTTTTTCGGGTCATGTTTTATCAAAAGTTTTTCTGTGATTTTTTAACTTTTAAGCTAAGAGCGATAGTTGCCAGCTACCAGAGAATGAACACAGGACAATTACAATTTGAAAGCTGAGCGAGAGTGTTGCCGGTAGCTCTCATTCGGTAAAATCGCACCGAGTATAATATTCCAGTCACTTTATTATCAAGACCGGTACATCTCCCTTCATCATATAGTCAGAAACAGATCCAATGAAATACTTTTCCAACTTTCCCTTTTCCTTTGTTCCAATCAAAATCAAATCAAAAGTCAAATCGTGCTTGTCCATAAACTATGTTAAAACTAGATACCTAGGTTAATTCCGTAATACTGTTCTGGCTATTTCACCTACAGAGCCTTCGCCTTCAATTTGAGTGAATTCGTATTCAAAGGAATATTTGGACAGTATCTCAAGGAGCTTTGCATTTTCGGTTTGCGCTTCATCTTCAATCTCCATGTTGTACGCTTTCTCTAGATGGTCCAGATACGGGGTTGTCTAGTTATATCAAGGTTACTTGTTTAGGATTGAGAGCAATTACATTGAGGATTATTAGGTTATATTCCTTTAAATTTTGGCATAGATTCGTTGCGTAATCGAGAGACTTGACAGATTCTGGGGTGTTGTTTAGTAGTATCAGCAAACTGAACATTTTTGAAAAACAGTGAGTAATCAAAACTTGGACTACACGTGATAATTGGCGGATTGATAGATGGAATCTCATAATAGCCGTCTGAATCATAGGGACGCACCTGCGAATCAGATAGTAAATGTAAATCGCGTGTCATTAAAGTAATTCTATTTGGTATTTATTATATCTATACCAAAACATTGACGGCAATCAAGAAAAATGCTGAAATCAACGAATAGGAGAAAGCAGACCCTGTTTGTTTTGAGCCGTCGGTAGAACCTGTTGCGGATGGTGGAAGTGCCATCAAAGGAGTTGGAGCAGATGTTTGATTCATAATTTTATCCCAAGCATCAAGGACTAACCCATGCACCCTCTTTGCTTCAGTGGTAGAGTTATTGGTGATCTTATGCATGTCGCTGCAATGATGACCGCCTTGAACTTCAATATACGTGTTGGACGTATTCAGCGCCGACTTAATACCCAAGTAACTCCAAGGATCAGTAGTGCCATGGACAAAAACAACATTAGTGGTATAGTTGAGAATGCCCAGTCCTTGGTACTTGGAGTTGAAGTTATCAATATTTGGTGGGTTCAGAGTATATAGGACTTTGCAAGCTTCAAGTGATGCATGCAGACTAAGCTTGCTTGAGAAGGCAGTGTCTGGATGGGCTGGATCATATAGTTGAAAGAATCCGAATTCAGCGCAACCCTGGCATTAATAATAATTACCTGATATACCCAGAGCAGTAAATCTTCTTGGGCGATTGTGGGAGATCCTCCTGATTGGGACTTTATTGTGTTGTAGAGTGCAAAGTAGTCCGAAAGCACTTCTTCATCACTGGCACTTGGGTCTGTGAAAGTCTTCAAATACTTGCCAGAGCAAATATAATCCATCATGTCGACATTTTGGAAACCGACCTCAATCTGTTGCGATAGGCCATATTGTACTATGCCAGACAACAATCTAGACACAGCTGGGATAACAGTGGAAGAACCTTGCTGATCATTGACAGTTACTGCTCTCTTCCAGCCGGTAGCACATGCATCTGCAGTGGATTTTGTGAATCCAAGCTCGACCAAAGTTTTACTCAATCCAATATAAACTGCATAGCCGTATTCCCAATAGTTAGATTTAGCCAACACAGGAGCGGACGATGAATGGGCAGCATACACAACATCAGGATATTTCAATCGCATCCATGCAGCCAAATTACCAGGGTAGCTACCACCAACAGTAATCCATCTGCTCTTGCTGTTGACATCCTTGGAATAAGTCTTGATGAAATTGTATCCATCTGCTAGCGCTTGGTCAACATTAAATGTTGCCAATTGCGATGACAATTTAGAAGAACCTAATGACGCTGTAATACCCGGACTTAAATTGTCAGGGCCATAGAAACGATGTTCCAAGATGATGAGCAATCCCTTGTATCTTTGTGCGAGTTCATAATGCAATTCAAACGGCAAAATGGTGGCATTGATTGGCGCTTCACCACCCATTTCCAAGAAAATTGGTCCGCCATTATCTTTGTCATAGTATTCATCGTCGACATAGTAACGCTGTTGAAAAGTGCCCTGGGAAGGATTGTTGTGGTCTTTAATCTGAGTAAAGTATTGATAATTGACTGTCTGGGCTTTAATTTGTCTTTGGAATTTTACTCTACAATTACAATGGGCTTACCGCAACGTATCTTTGTAGCTGTTTATTTGGGAAGCCAAACCGGTGCCAAAGAGCAAGCATAAAGCAAGGAGACTGTTCATTTGTAAAACAACATTTCTTTTCCTAATTTATATGAAATCTTTGTGTTCGTCACAAATAGTTGTCACATTCTTTTTGGGATTTGAAAGAGTTTGGTAAATGACAGTGCCAGATATACCATGGCGGTACTACTGTTTGTGTTCCTAGTCACACACTTGCATTTAATATTTTGGCTGTGTTTACGGCTATGCAACTTCCCTAACCTCACTATCGCATAGCATCGTATATTTTGGCTATACAACTAACAGAAACAGCTTGTTCATTAATGCTGTGGAGTTGTCATCATCTAACCATCTCCCAAAAATCTCTGAAAAATTTTATATTTTAAATGTCCACCTTTGGCAGGTAAATTTCAATTAAATTCCAGTTTATTCAAAGTAACAACATTTGGAGAATCTCATTGCAAGGCAGTGGGTGTGATTGTCGATGGATGTCCTCCTGGCCTACCGCTAACTGAATCAGATGTTCAACCTCAATTAACCAGAAGAAGACCAGGACAAAGTGATTTAACCACTCCGGTAAATATCATTAATGCCAGAGAGATGAAAAAGATCAAGTAACAATTTTGTCTGGATGCGAAAAAGGCTATACACTTGGTACACCAATTGCAATGATGGTTCCCAATCAAGATCAAAGACCGCATGATTATGGTGAAATGGATTACTATCCAAGACCATCGCACGCAGACTGGACTTATCTTGAAAAGTATGGAATTAAAGCTTCGTCTGGAGGAGGTCGTTCAAGTGCGAGAGAAACCATAGGTTAAACTAATTTAATAGCAGGTAGAGTTGCGGCATCTGCAATTGCTGAAAAATATTTGAAGACTGCATTTGGGATTGAAATTGTTGCATTTGTGAGTGCTGTTGGGAATGTAAGAATGGAGCCAATGGAAGATTATGAAGATGCTGAAGATAAAGCATTGTGGTTGGACAAATGGCATAAATGGTGGAAGTATTTGAATACTGTTCAACGAAAAGAAGTCGATGCCAACGAAATCAGATGTCCAGACGCTGGTGTAGCTGAAAAAATGAAACAGGTGCGTTTAAGATTGATCTTAGAGAATCTTGAAAGCTAAAGATGATCAGAATTCTATTGGCGGCGTAGTTCAATGTGTAATTAGAAATGTGCCGACTGGTTTAGGGGAACCGTGTTTTGACAAGTACTTTTAACTAATATTAGGCTCGAAGCTAAATTGGCACATGCAATGCTTTCAATTCCTGCAACAAAGGGCTTTGAAATTGGAAGTGGAATGGCAGGAACTCAAATCCCTGGCAACGTTCACAATGATTCGTTTGTTACAAAAGATGGACGCATACGCACCACAACAAACTTTTCTGGTGGGATTCAAGGCGGGATTTCCAATGGAGAAGATATTTACTTTAAAGTAGCTTTCAAATCTGTTGCTACAATTGGCCAAGAGCAAGAAACTGCAAAGTATAGTGGTACTGCGGGTGTGTTGGCAGCCAAAGGCAGACATGATCCCTGTGTACTACCTAGGGCTGCTCCTATTGTTGAATCAATGGCTGCGCTGGTAATTATGGAAATGGTACTCCATCAAGAAGCAAGAAAAGGTGTAGCCAGCCATCTAGGCAAGACTGGCATCCCTCCGGTCCTAACTGGTAAATTGGAAGGAGCGTTTTAATATATAAATTAAAAAGATTTATATTTGTATTCTATAAAATCAAGAAACAGGGGCAATGGAGGGTTTAAACAATCCGTCCGGTCGCTTCTCTTCTTCTTTAATGAATTGCAGTACTTCATCCACAAAAGTCCCTGCTTTCCCACTTGCAAGGTCTTCCCTATACGCTGTCGCTTTAGCAATTGCTTCTTTGAAAATCGTAACTACATTGCTTCCATCACTTGCAGAAACGAAATAAAATGGCAAGTCCTGTCCCCTTTCAATTCTCCTTTTTTCTACAAATGCAAATGCTTTTGTCGCCCTTGAAGGATCAACATCAATTTTGTTTGCTACAACAATAACTGGCATTTTTATACCGCGATGCGAAACTAATTCGTCATACCAGGTATCTAGATTCTTGTACCTACATTAGCTTATTGTACGTTATTTTCCTTGTAACGTCAAATACCAGGATGCAGCAATGAGCTCCATGGTAGTAGCTGGGATGCATACTAAGGAATCTTTCCTGGCCAGCTGTATCCCAAAAGTCGATATCCAAGTTTTCAGCTGGTGCTGTTGGATTGGGACAAACGTGTCTGTATAATGTCAAAGCATAAGTTGAAGATTGATGTGGAATATAGTTATCCAGCAAATACCGTTCCATCAATTTGGATTTTCCGACTGCGGAATCACCCAATAGAATGATCTAGTCAGTTTTATAATACTTTTAAATCTGCTGGTTTATCTATTTTTTGAATATCTTTCATAACGCGTGGAAAAGAATGAGGGAATTTATTAAGCTACCGGTGTTTTCTATGTACACCAAACACATTCAAAATCAGAGTTCTTACTAGCGCAATATTGGCCAGCAGCCGCTTTTTAAGAGTAGAATACCAGCGCGGTTTGCTTGGAAGGATAAATTTGTCAAGTGATTCTTGATTGCCAGATTCTTTATCTCCCAGTCTCTTTCCGCTGACTGGCCCTTTGCGATCGTATTCAATCAGAGTAGGAACATTTGTGAGTTTAATTATGGGGTCGGTCTTGTATGGATGGTTTGGCATGTTCTTGAACGTTTCGCGATCTCCTGCAGCAACAAGCAGCAGCACAGAGTTCTTTACTTTTCCTAATGTCTTGCGAATAAGAGGGAGAGCCTTCCTAGTCTACAAGTTAAGAATAAACCTACGTCGCCGCACCAAGATTCACCAGTTTTTGGGTCAACTGAACCGTAGAATACCACAAAGATTCGTTTGTATGGGACTTGGATCGTCTTGTTAAAGAACTCGTAAAAGGCAAATTCTGGGACACTGATCACATCAGCCATTTTCCTCTATCTGTTTCTCTCCATTTTTATAGCGGAAATTGCACAAAATCACATCATGCACAAACAAAATGGCTACTTTTTATTATTATTATATTTTTGTTCCCAAGATCTTGCTCTGTTCTTCCACTCATGCTTGTCTGCGGGTTCCTTTGTAAACGGTCTGTAGTCTGGAATTCCTCCCCATTTAGGTTTCTCTGCTTCTTCGGTATCATATCTGAAATGAAGGAGCGTTCCTTTGAATGGAATTCTACTGTAGTTTTGAATGAGATATTCAGCAGCATTTTTATCCAGTCTCGCAAATCCAAAGTATTTTGGTTCTCTCGTAAATTTATTGAAAGCAATTTCGCACTTTTGTGTATAGCCAAATCCTTCTAGAAATTCATACAGCTCATCATTTGAAGTGTCAAGTGGGATGTTTTGGATAAATATTTTCCGAAGGTCGTCATTCATGTGCTTTAATTTATCAGCATATACTGCAGGCACTGGACTGGGGAATTTAGTCCTGAATTGTATATACAGATATGGATTTCTAATCATTTAGAAGAAAAGTGGCCGAAAATGTCTTGAAAAAATGGGTGATCAAAAGAAACTGGCATATGCTATTTGCGATTTCCTCTCCCGCAACATTAAAAATGGGACAATCAAAAGCGAAGATTCTGAAGGGATTGAAGGTAATCGGCGGTTGATTTAGTCGCAATTCAATGCATTGGGGAGGCATTTGGTGTGAATTACCCTGAAAACACTGAATTAAAAGCTGCTGCAAATCTTGAACAAGTGTTCCAAGTATTCCTAAAGACCCAAGATCAAGCACAGCCTAAAAAAGCTCAACAGCAAGCGCAAAAGGAGAAAGTTGTAAACAAGGAATTGGCAGAAGAACTGAAAGGCCAAGGAAACAAACTATTGGCAAGCAAGAACTTTGCAGAGGCAATCGTCAAGTACACTGAAGCTATTGATGCGGACGATACTAATGCGGTATATTACTCCAACAGAGCTGCTGCCCATTCTCAACAAGGAAGCCACGACTTGGCAGCACAAGATGCAAAACAAGCGTTAATTATCAACCCAGAATATTCAAAAGCTTATTCAAGACTAGGCCATGCTGAATATTGTCTCGGCAACTACCAAGCTGCGGTCGATGCATATAGTAAAGGAAGCGAAATGGAGCCAAATAATGCTTCGATTAAACAGTCTCTTGCTGCAGCGCAACAGAAACTCGGGTCTGTTGCTCGTCAAGCAGCAGATCCAGTTGGTTCAACTCCATTTGGCGGAATGGGAGGCATGCCTGACATCTCTCAAATGATGAGGTAATTCAATCTAAAGATAGCGATCCAAATATTATGAACATGGCAGCAAAGATGATGAGCAACCCAGCAGTAGCAAATATGATGAACAACCCAGCAATTGCCAATATGATGAGTGGTACTAGAAATGGAGGGGGTATGCCAGATATTGCTTCATTGATGAACAACCCTGAAATTGCCCAAATGTAAATCTTTTTAACCATAGGGCTTCTTCATTGATGAGCGATCCTGAAGCAATGAGCACCTTGATGAACAACCCAGCTTTAGCAAACATGGCCAAAAATTTACCTAAAGAATAAACACATCTGATTACTTATTGAGTCGCCATCGGTATATATTTCGCTAAATACAATCTTGACTACACCTGTCGTAGAGTGCCGGTATTCAAAGTCAAGTTTGGTGCTGGTCTGTGTTGAATTCGCGATTTTGTCCGCACTTTTCAAACTTGCAAATCTGAAAATGGAGGTGCTATTCAACAAACCCATCCAACTCAATATCAAAAATCAAACCGAAAATAAAAAGCCAGTCAACATCAAAATCAGTCAAGTACAAAAGGAAATCAAAAAAGTAATTCGTTGCTAATCAGTTAAATTTTCAACTTACAGATGATAATGATCCGTTCTTTTTCTTTTACTTGGATATTATCGAACAAGATTTTCACTTGATTAAGCAAGATCAAGGACTTTTGATTGATTTCGTTGAATTTCCTAGCAAGTTAATCGAGCTCTTGGAGGCATGTATCAGTAGCGGAAGAGATTTGCATCCCAAGTACCTGTTCCTGATATAGATTTATTGCGCAATTGCAGCAGGACGAACGGTATTCCACTTTTTCGATAATTGAAGCAAATTCCTTCAAGCACATCAACCACCTCTCGTTAAAATTCAACCAAGGAAATGATTTTACAATCAAAGAGTACCTGGCAACCGTTGTTAAAGAGTTTAAAGTAATTTTAGCTAATGCAGACCCAAACATTCAACTTACAACAAGCGCTGGCCATCTCCACCAGAACAAACAAGGAATCTGAACAGATTATTTCAAAAATCAGTGCAGAGACGGAGCATTTGAGAATCAAACACTCGGAGGATATAAATACTTTAAAACAAAATCACTTGATCGAATTGACTAGAGAAAAGGAGCGATTTATGGGGGATAAACACAATTTTAGAGAATCAAACGAGCAAATGCTGAACAATACCAAGACAGAATATGAGCAGAAAGTAAAATATTTATCAGAAAAGCTGAATGGTCTCAATGTATCCTACACCCATATCCTAAAACACTCACAAACTCTGGAAACCTCTAATGCAGAGCTATCCAAGAAACTGGAGAGTGTCAGCCAGGATTTATCCTTTGCTAGACAAGAAAGCGAAAGATTATCAGTCACAAAACAGCACTTGCAAGATTCAAACAAGATGCAAGCAGTAAAAATTGAGTTATTGGAGCATAATTTAAAAGAAAGCAAAGAAAGAGAGCGAGTAGCGCTAGAAGAGAAAAAGAAGGCTGTAGATAGAGTAGATTTGATTCAAGTTCAGATTGTATCTTGCTTTAACATAGAAACGCGAAGAGGATTCTGTACAAGTGCTGAAACACCAAGTGGAAGGGTTGGAGCAAGGATTAAAGAAAGCGGGCGAAGAAATCAACAAGGTAACTGTTGTTAATCTGAGGGAAATGAAATTATCAAGCGACTGCAGATGGATTTGAAGAATGCCAAATCCAAAATAAAGTTAAAGAATACAGTTACCTTGCAACAAGAAAGGCTGTTGGATGAAAGAATGACTTCCATAGACTCTCTCCAAAAAGACCTTGTTCAATCAAACAGAGTGAACCATGACCTCCAGGCTGATTTGGAAGGAAACAGAAAGAAAATCACAGACTTGAACTCCCAATTAGACGAAAGTAGAAAAATAATTGAAGATAACAACAGAGGTATTTGAATTTAATCTAGTTATTGAGTGGCTGCATAAACAACTCAATGAAGAAGCTCTTCAAAAGCCGCTTTATTCTAAAGGGTTTACTCAGATTGATTTCTCAAAATACACAACGGTAGAACCTGAAAAGTTTGACTTCAGACAAACTCCAAAACAAAAGGAAGAGTTGGGTTTCACGCCTCGAGAGAAAGATCCTCTATCAGTACCAAGAACGGTTACTCCAAAATTGCCAAAGTTTGCTCAGCCTACGACCAGCATTCCTATTAAATTTGATCAGCCTGTTGTTCAACCAAAGAGCAGCTACTTTTAATAAATCTTTCCTTTATACAATGTTGTACATGTACAGCTGGCTACACAGAATGGAACTATAAAATTTATTCAGTAGAACTATTCTCTGGGTTTTGCTTAAACAAGAATTCAGCCAAGTAGTCAATAGGGTCTTCGGGTCTGACTTTTGCTACCTCAACAAGACCAGCAGTTAGCGTTGGCATAATGTACTTTACCAAGTAATTGCGCAACGGCTCGGATTGGATTTCAAGTACTTCTTGTTCTTGTTTACGAACTTGTTCTAATTTTGCATTCCATTCTGCGGTTGCTTTTTTGTGTCTCTCCATTTCTTCTTGTTGGCGTTTGACGCGTTCTTCGGCTGCTGTCGATTCCGCATTCAACTATCGTTAAAGGGTATTACCTTTGATTGCTCTGCTTCACGCCTTTCAGCAGCAATTTGTTCCGGCGTAAGCCCATAGTTACGGGGTTCGCCAAGTTCTTTTTGAATATGCTCAATAATTTGGCTAGTTTCTAATACTTCTGCCTGCAAGATTACTGGACTAATCTCCAATTCATCAAAATAGTTTAATACAGTCAATTCGTCTGTGTTGCTTTTTCTGAAATCTTCTAAACGCTTCGTTAATGCTAAACTAAGATAAATATTACCTTCTTCAGAATTTTTTGTATCAACTACAGCAGATTCAGGCAGCTTTTGTACTTTTTGTTTGATTGCCTGGTCGGACATTTCAATAGTGAACACAAATTCTGGTACAATTACATCGTCTACCACAGGAATAATTCGTTCTTCTTTTCCATCGTCATCGGAAGCTATTTTAGGTTATGGTTACGTTTAAATAGTTCAGTGGCTTCGTCAATTGTCGTTGGAAATCCATCAAGAATATAGCCTTGGTTTTTGCAGGGCATTGACTTTAGTTTATCCTTAATAAAACTAATGGTTTGCTGTGTGGGAAGCTTGCCGTTGTTGGCTTTAATAGCTTCCCTCATTTCATTTAATAGTTCTTTGTCTGCCTCCAAGTCGGTTTCTTCCTCTTCTCCAGTGGTCTGCCCATTCACTCTCTTTTCAAGAGCAACCAGTGCTTGATTAACGACTTCATCGGTTTCCAAATAATGTATTTTGTACAATTCTGCAATTTTTTGAGCGTAAAATGTCTTTCCTGAAGCTGGAGGTCCATGCATCACAATCTTTACAGCCCACAACCCTCTTGCATCTTTATATTCTTGAATAAATTGCGGTAGTGATTCAATAATACCGCTCTAGCGTCAGGAATCAGTTACTTCGTATTTCCATTCTAATCCAAGTTCTTTTATAAATGCGGGTTCCAATCTCAAATTAACTGTCAGCATATCAATATCTTCCTGGGTGAACCCCTTTTCCAAAAACCCTTCTTCCTTGCCCACCTTTTTTACTACTCCGTTTGACAGAGAATCTGCTACTGCCTGTTATTAATCAGAAAATACTTTTGTTATTTCATACAAGGTGGTTTTACTCTCATCAACAGCTACAATATATTTAACTTCTGGACAAGTTTCAATGACTTCTAATGTAATTGCAATCAAGTCGTCCAAATGAATGGTGGGCAAGACATTTGTTCCGTCTCCAAAACAAGTCAAATATGGCTCGTTGTGCCAGGCAGACTAAGTTAATATTTAGAATACTTTGAACAAATAATGGAAAATCGAACTGCCAGCGTGATAGACTAGCCCCGAAGCAATCACGTAGCCCTTGAACTTTTCCTTTTTGCTATACTTTACGATATTTTTTTCCACAGCCAAATGATTTTTGAAATTAGGGTGTGGTTTTCTTCGGCGGTATTCGTCTTCTGCAAAAGCAGATTCTGGATCGTCTACGTCTCCTTTGGTTTTCGCCCAAGTCATGACTGTCGAGATAGCAATGAATGTTTTTGGTTTTTCAAAGGAATCAATCGTGGTTGATAAATCTAATATTAATGAATCAAACATTCTAGTGCCCAAGTAATTTCATCCAAGTCGTTCATCATGTCAAAAACAATAATATCAGATTCCAGCATTAATTTCTGTGTCTGTTCTCTGTCTGTACACTAGGATGATTAGGAATATCTTACTGAAATGCATTCACTAACTCCTTTAGGCTTTTGCCCTACTCTAGGGATTTTCTCAATAGCTTCGCGTCGGCTGGCGTCTTTCTTCTTGTCACCTGTTTCAATCATTTTCCCAGGTTTAGCCGGGTATTTCGTAGGTAAATGTGATTCGAGAGAGTCTGGAATAGGTTTTTGCAGCGTTCCTACCACAGTGTAAAATTCCTTTGGAGCTTTCTCTGCTTTAGCTCCATTTCCTTCTTGGCCTGGCTGTGGTTGTTCTTCTTCCTCTTCTTCATTTTCTTCCTCGCTCCTTGCATGTCCAACCGCTGTCTGTGACAAGACATTTGCAATGTTATGCCCGAATGGTGTATCAACACCAGAAACGAAAACTTTCATTTTGAGAAAGGTTTTCTACGCGTCTTTTGATAACCACTTGCTTGAGACCGCATATTCAACCTCTCTTTGAGAACTGTTTGGAGTGGAAATAACCTACCGCACTTGGCTGGAGATCTGGAGGATGATAACACAATGGTCAAAGCGGTGTCACATTCCCGTCCAAAGCACCAAAATTTGTAGTGCAAGAGCTTTAAAAGGGATGGCAATATTTAAAGGTAGTCCGCCATAGCTATCATAATAATTAAAAAGTAATGGCGACGAAGGCTCTACCGGCGATACAAGTTTTGCATGCAATCTTGTACTCGAACTGCATGCTATCAAAAAGACCGCGGAGGAACTACAAAGATTACATGTGGTTAACATGAGAAGTCTTGGAGCAGTAGGTATAAAGGTTAAGCTGAATTCTTTCCGTCATCCGTTGATATGGTTTCCTATTTCACCATCGTGCTCGCTATGTTATCTAGCATATCTGCTGCTCCATCAAAGGGTAGATACCATGGCGATCAAGTATTCAGAGTTACTCTCGACACTCCTGCTCAAAAGGACTACTTTCACTTGATCTTGAAAGATCGCAGTTTGAAATTGGATGTTTGGACTGATCACACTACTGGAAATGTAATCGATGTTAGAGTTCCACAAAGCTCTGTAAAGACTTTTCAAACCAAATTGAACAATTTATCTCACTCGATTGTGGTTGAAAATGTCCAAGAGTTGGTTGACTCGGAAAAGTCTCACTCCTTGGTCAATAAGGCAACAACCATCTACAGCGACTACCAAGACACTGCTACGTTGGTCAAGTACCTTCAAGGTCTCCCTGGCGCTACCCCGATTAGTTTGGGATCAACCTATGGCGGAAACACTATTAATGGTATTAAATTCGGGACTGGGGCAAAAACCATTGTGTTTAATGGTGGTATTCATGCAAGGTATTTAATGGATTAACAGGTAGAGAGTGGATTTCACCAGCAGTCACCACCTACGTTGCAGACTTTTTGCTCAGCTCAGATCCTCAAGCAGTCGCTTTGCGAAACAAGTTTACCTTCCACGTCATACCAGTTTTAAACCCTGACGGTTATGCCTATACTAGAGATCCAAACGGAGACAGAATGTGGAGAAAGAACATGGAGCCAAATCCGTCCAACCCTAGCTGTGCTGGCACTGATATTAACAGAAACTTCTCCTTCAAATGGTCTGAACCAGGAGCATCCAGTGACGAATGCGATGAAACTTATTACGGATCTGGGCCGTTAAGCACAAAAGAAGCCAAGGCATTAGATACCTACGTAAAGAGCTTGAAAAACGTGGTAAACTATCTGGATCTACACTCGTACAGTCAACTTTGGTTGTATCCTTGGGGATATACCCAAAGCCCTTCCCCTGACCATACCGATCATGCTGCATCTGCAGCTGCCGGGGTAAAAGCGTTAAACGCAGTCAATAAGGTTAAATTTACCGCAGAACGTGAGAAATTTCCTAACTGTAGAATCTGATTCATTATATCAAACTTCTGGTACCACTGATGATCATTTCTATGCTACTGCTGGCGTAAAATACTCTATGACAATCGAATTGAGAGACACTGGAAACAACGGATTCATTTTGCCAGCAAACCAAATTGTTCCAAGCGGTAAAGAAACTGTTGCTGGATTGATTGCTTTCTGGGCATACGTAGATGCTCATTAGACACTGTACACCACAAATATATTGTTTAGACTTTATCTTTCAAAGCTGCTGACGTCAGCTAATTCTTTGTCACTGAAAGAATCAAATTTTCCGAATTACAATGCAGCATTACAAGATGGTCTTTATTTCTCTGTATTTGATGCTGCAATCGATAACATGCCTCCCATCTCCATTACGCGACCAAGTGCTTCGCATTAATATTGAAAACAAGTACAAAAGGTCTGCTTTTGAAGCTATTTTAAAGGTATTTTGAGCTTTACAGCAGGAACCGACATTGGAACTGGATATTTGGAAAGACGATATGAACCTAGTGGACATTCGCGTCACTAAAGCTCACGTAACTTTACTGAAACAAAAGTTGAATGATTTCCATTACTCAATCTTGATAGATGATGTAGAAAAGCTGGTTGAAATGGAGCAGGTGGATCTATCTTATAGGGAGAAAAAACGAGCGCTGATGACAGCAGATGAGCTGTTCTCGGGGTATCAAGACACTGATACCATGTTGGGCTATTTAAACAACCTTCCTGGGACCCAGCCGCTCTACTTGGGCTCGGCATATAACGGCAATCCAATCTCTGGAATCAAATTTGGCAAAGGGACAAAGAATGTGGTGATAAACGGAGGCATTCACGCGAGAGAATGGATTTCTCCCGTAATATTATATTTAATGATAGGCTGTAACTACATTCGCTGCCAATTTCTTGCTAGGAGCTGACCCCTTGGCAGTTGACATGAGAGAGAAATTCACTTTTCACGTCATACCAGTTTTAAACCCTGACGGTTATGCGTATACTAGAAATCCAAAAGGAGAACGGTTTTGGAGAAAGAATAGGGAGCCAAATGTCTCGAATGCGAACTGTACTGGGACTGACATAAATCGCAACTTTCAATATATGTGGGGAAATGGAGACACAGTCTGTGGGGAGGGCTATGCTGGACCCGCTCCGCTCAGCTCAAAGGAAGCAAAAGCATTGAATGATTATGTCGGCACCCTCCAAAACGTGGTTGCATATTTAGACATACATTCTTATAGTCAATTATGGCTATATCCCTATGGTTGGACGAATAAACCATCTCCTGATTCAGCCGATCAAATGGCTGCCTCTAAGGCTGCAGTTGCATCTATCAAGAGCCTCCACGGAACAGAGTTTATCGCAGAACGTAATGCATCTCTAATATTTAGAATCTTCATCGCTCTACAGTACAACAGGAACGGCGAATGATCATTTCTATGGGATCGGCAAAGTGAAATATTCCGTCGCTGTCGAATTAAGAGACCGGGGAAAATATGGTTTCTTACTACCAGCGGACCAAATCATTCCTAGTGGCGAAGAATTTACTGCTGGACTGATATCTTTTTTGAATTATGCTAATAAGAATTAAAACTGTATCGAATTTTCTATTTTGACGTGTATCGGAGAATTTTCGATGGATCTTGCAGTAGACTTCTTGATAAAGCATTTTGATGATTCAGATGTGGAAGCCGCAGAGGAAAAAATGACGATTAATGGTATTCAAGAAAGTAGAAATTCAGAACGGCCATCTACTTCCATGTCAAAAAGCACTTTGTTTGCAAAAAATGAAACTGAATCAATCAGTAATGCTTCTCGACGATCTTTATTAACGCCAATGCGAACCGTATGCTCAAACTATCATCAAAAGTGCAATGGAATGCGTAAATGACCAACTTAATCTAGATGAGCCAGTTTCAATGAATGCGAGCGCGAGCTTGGACAAGAAGACCAGAGATAAAATAAACCAGATTAAAAGAATGTTGCTGCATACGAAAATGCAGCAGGAGCCCGTGGAACTTCGAAATAACTGCAAAGTCAGGCTGGCCAATCGCGTAACTTTAATTTAATGGCAGAATAGCAAAATCCCAATATCTAGGTGGAACCCATCCACTGTATATACAGCGGAACCGTTGAAGCCAAAACCAAAGAAATCCCCAACAATGCATCCCGTGTCTGATCACAAAGAGGAAGTAAAGCCATTCATCCTGAATCTGGTTCCATATATTACCCCGATATTAGCTAATACTAATAGTGCCACCCTGCCATTTAGAGATAGATTTGAGCTGGAATATAACAATGCATACCTGGAAATCGCAAAATCAATTCCTAGAATCAAATATAAACCGCTAAATTTATCAAACGAATAAAAAGCAATAATTTTATTGCAATGTATCATATTATGAATGCCTTTTTGGATCTATGACAAATGCCGCCGACATTCTAATTGAATTTGCTGGTTCAACATAAGTTTTCATTCTTTTCATAGATGGGGTGCTGGTTGTAGTGCTTCGAAATTCTATATCTTTTCTGTAATATGCCAAACCGGCCAACCATCTTGCGCGATCTTGAATACTTTCTGCCATAAAGTACTAATATTAAATAAACTTACCAACGGCGGGATGTTTTTCAATTTCCCTTGATTCTGGCAAGAAATGTCTAGTTGAGCCCTGCAGTTCTTGTGACAGATCAGTTTACAGGCTAAAGTTAGTGAGAATTACATGTGCATTCAAATCCTACATTTTTGGTATCCCACAGTGGTTCGTTACAAATACCACAGTCGGTAGGCTTAAAGTATTGTCTTTGGCTGAATACATGACCCTTTGTATCAGAGCCTGTGCTGTTTTGTCCCATCTTTACAATCAGCTCTTTAATTTTGGCTGGGTTTCTAGAGTCTAGAATTTCTACATTTTCTAGGTTAGCCTGCTTTTACCTTTAATCTTGGCGATTATTCTGTCCGAAGTCAAGATTTCAACCTCGAGCGCTTTCGATTGCTCAGAGTTGTTTTTCTTTTTTTTATCTCCAACAGCGAGTTTACTTAGCGCTTCGCGTTTCTTGATTTCATCTTCCAATTGAGCAGTCAATTCTTTTCTTAAAGATTCAGCTGCATTCGCATGGGAATGCTATGTTAATGAAAACTTACGGTATCTACTCCGCTTTCCTCTTCCATTAATTTTTCCAATTCCAAGTTCAAAGTTCTGATTCTTCGATTTGAAGCATCAATTTGATTAATAACTGTAACTTTTTGAGCATCGGTTATCAATTCCAGCATTTTCGAGCCTGCGTTTCTCATATTTTCTTCAACAGCTATACTTTCTTTGAGTTGGGTAATTCTTTGCATTCTTTCTGCATGCAGCCCTTCTTGATTATCCGAAGTTAATGTGTTTGCCGCTTGAATTTTGAAAATCAAGTCAATATCTCGTGCGTTTGCGTGAATAACTTCGTTTTGCGAAACAGTCCTAGCAACAAAAATTTCGCATGAAAGATCACAAACAAACGTTCCACTGTTTGGGGATTCAGTATGTTGCACCTTAGTTTCAAATGCAAACAGTTTATCGTCCACAAACACCAAATACTGTTTCTTCCATCCCTTTTTCACCTTTCCTCCTTTTGGTACTTTAATCCAGCCGTCCAAACCGTCCATTGGATTGAAAAAGTCAAGTACTACATTTAACACATAATTACCAGTAAGCTGTGGAGTTTTCAGTAGATTCGGTATTTGCAGCTTGGCAGACTCCAAGCTTTGGACACTCTGATGGCTTTTGTTGCGCACATGGTCGTTGGATCTCTCTTCTTCTTCGTGGACTTTCTTGTCATCATTCAAGCTCTCCTTTGATCTAAAGAACATGCCGCTCAGGCGATTAAGACCGGTTCTTGAAGATTTATCCTTGTCAGCCTTTTCCAAAGGTCGATACTCTCTACTTTTATGAGTTGGGTCACGAAGCAGATCTGAACTATCCGTTCTTTTGAAGCTGTCGACTCTTTCAATTTCTCCTTCTAGCTCTACTATTCGATCTTGTAATTCAGAGGCTTGGTTTTTAGCCTGCGCTGCTTCCATTACCAGTTTCATAATTTGTTGATTGTTGTTATTCAGCTGTTCTTCTACCTTTAACCGCTGAGTTGCTTCTTCTTTGGCTCTTTGGGTGTATTGTTGGATGGTAGTTTCAGTTTCAGTCTTGTAATCTTCCATTTGCTTTTCATATGCATCTTTTGCACTGCTCAAATTAATCAGCAGTATTTTTTCTTGAGTCTTTAGCTGTAAGATTTCCTCATGCAACCCATTTACTATTTGATCGTAGTTTTCAATTTGAGAAACGTATTGGCGGTTCGAACTGGTTAGCAAGCTTATTTTTTCTTCCAGTATTGCATTTTCCGACTCTTTGGTGACCCGCAACTTCCTTTCATTCGAAACGGCCTCTTCGTTGGCTTGTAATTTGCCCAAGATCTCTTGACAATGCTCCATTTCGACTTTGAGTTTTCCATTCAACTGCTCAATATCCCTTCTTAGCACGGTATTCTCACTTTCAAGCTTAGAAATTGTCTCTGCGAGATTTCCATTGGAATTTTCAATATTTTTGTGGTTTTCCTTTGTTTCGTTGTAGGTCTGTGTCAAGCTCTGAAGGTTATGATCAATTAATTCTTTCTCTGATTGAAGCTTTTGAATAAGTTCAGAGTTTTCTGTTAGCTTTTGTTCGGCAGCAGATATTTTCCCATCACAAACTGATTTTGCTTTTTCTACAGCATCCAAGGATTTCCGTAGCGAATTATTTTCCAACTCGAGTAATGCCTTTGTTTTATTTTGCTGTGCTAAATCATCAGTTATCTTTGTTTTGGCTTGCAAAACTGCCTCTATATCCGACTTTAGCTTCTTGATTTCTTCTGAGCTGGTTTGATTACTCGAATTGCGAACTTCTTGCAGATCTAAAACATATTTCTCTTTCTCTTCTTCCAAAGTTTCAATTCTACTAACAAACGCTTCATTTTCCATTTTCATCAAAACTTCATTCTTTTCAAGCTCGGTTATTCTGTCATTTTGTTCGTTTATAATCTCAACTTGTTCCTGTAAGTGTTCTTGAGATACCTGATTTAATTGTTCAAATTCTGAATTCAGTTTAAAGAGGCGATTTTTTAGGTCTGCAACTTCCTGCTTCCTCTCTAGAATAGTAATTCCAGCCAAACTGTACTTTTGGGAAAGCGCTTCATGGTCGGTCTGCTTTGTTTTAATAGTTTCTTGAAGTTCTTTGATTTTTGAGTCCAGACTTGCGTTTAGCTTTAACGTTTCGTTTTGTAGGATTTCAATTTTCATGACTTCTTCCTTTTGAGTCTTCAAATCTGCATTAGCCTTGGTCAATTCTTTTTCTAATCTCGCTCTTGCTTCAGTCATTTCATTTAGACTGTTCATCTGCAGAGCAGACTCTGTTTCCTTTGACTGAGATTTCGAGAGCTTTTCGGCTAGATTTGTGTTCTCGGCAGTTGCACGGTCACAAGCACTTTTAATTTGTTTAATTTCGGTATCTAGTTTAATTTTTTCTTTTTGGAGAATGCTTAGAGTAGTTTCAACCAAGGTTTTGTTTTCAATTTCAAGCGCCAATTTTGTTTGTAATGATTTCATTTCTTGCTCGGCAGCATTGAGTTTATCCATTGTCTCCTTGTTATCGGAAACCGCACTTGATTTTGCTTCTGCAGCCGTGGACGATGCAGCTTTGGCCTCATTAACTCCTGCTCTGGCTTCATTAACTCCTGCTCTGGTATCATTAACTCCTGGATAAACTATTATCCCAGTAGAATTGTGGACGTAGTTGTAACCAATAAAAGCAAGATTCTTCCCAGAGAATTCCTTGGTTTTGCTGATTGGCTTTTGAACAAACTTTTTGCTTTCATTATCTTCATCTTCAAAATATCTAGTATCTTCTGGCCCGCTTAGTTCTGGAATGAAAGGAGCTTTTTGGTTCCTGATTTTCCCCCAATTGATTCCCTCAAACCATTTATGGTTCATGATTTCATTTGCGCCATTCTGACCAATACGCACTTCTTGTTTGCAAATAAGTCTAAAATTAGTATAATAAGCACTTTGAAATTAGATCTTTGGCCGTATCAGACAACTCTGCATCATCTGGAAACGCAAAATGCTTTTCGTGGTTCATTATTCTCCCATAAGTCCCAGCAAGAGATTCTGAATAAAATGGCACTTCATCACACAACATTTCATAAAGGATAATGCCGATAGACCACCAGTCTACACCAATTCCATAATTTACATTCCCTTCATTTGCCTTGAGGATTTCTGGAGAAATATAATCTGGCGTTCCAACAGTTTCATGAGATGTAATCTACATTAAAACGAGTTACTGAATCCTTGTCTGATAATCGAATGCATGACCCAAAGTCAGCCAGCTTGATATGGCCTTGAGAATCCAGTAAATAGTTTTCTGGTTTTACATCTCTGTGAATATAGTGATGGTTATGTATTTCTTCCAGAGAAAGAATCATTTCAGCTATGTAAAATCGCGCTTCCTCTTCCGTAAATACAGTTTCTCTGTTATTCATTAATGCCCGCATGCTGCCACCGCAAACATACTCCATAACAAGATACAGGTTCTCGTCGTCCTGGAATGCCGCAAACAGTGTGGTAATCCAGCAAGACTTTTGTGAAAATACAAGGGCATTTCTTTCCTCCATGAAAAAAGCTGCCTGTTGTTAATTGTTGTTTACTTCTTGACGTGTGAGCAAATCTTGCTTCTTTAATATTTTCATTGCATACACCTGCTTGTTCTTTTTACACCGCACCAGACACACTCGTCCCACGGCGCCTGTTGCTAAAGTTTTGATGGTCTCGAAATCTTTCATGTTTACCCTGAAAGACTGGATTTTCCCAACAACTGAGTTGTCTAGGTATTAATTGAACGTTACATCGTGTTATGAATGCTGATATTTGATCATTTTGGTTTGTTGCAGCTTTGCAGTCCGTGTAAACCGCAACGAAAATGTCCAGCAATGTTTCCAAAGACAAAGGAGGAGAATTTTCTTCTGTTGATATATAATCAGATAATTCCAGTAGCCTCTCCTTCATTATCGAAGGGAAGGTATCATTTAAATTTGCCATTTGTCGTAAATGCTGGTTTTTCGCGTTTTGAAAGAAACAATGGTGATATAAAAATACATTACGGATAATAACAAAGTATTATCAGCGGTTATAATCCCATCACAAATGGACGCAAAGCAAAATCGTTTATTAATTCTGTAAGTTGCAATTATACTCTGACTCTCACCGAAATGACAGAGAATGAAATGCGCCAGTGTTTTTTGTCCTGTCTGCGAGTATTTTTTCTATGTTAACCAATATTTACCAAAATCGGACGATTCCATATCTAGAGGAAGTTGGTGATCCTCTATTCTGAATTGAGTTTCCTCCTTTTCTGAATTATGGGCAATCATGCTGGTTACAAAATCAGTGTTGATTATTTCATTGATGTTGCTCATCTCGTATAGTTGCAAAAATTCCAAGCATTTGAGCAGTTGGTCATGTTCGTATCCTGTACAGGCAAGTAAAATTGATTCGGATTGTTCTACATTACAGATCAGCTACCTTCGGTGGATGATTTTGGATATGATCTCCAAAATACAGCTGCTGCAAGCTCAGACGGCAAAAAGTCGCACGATTTGCTATCCATCGCTGCTTTGTCAAGAAGTGTACAAGCTTTAGCGAAAAGTACGGCGTTGTATCTGGGATGGAAGAAAGTAGGGTTTGTTTGCACTACATTGGAGTCGAACAGGCCCATCGGTATATCCTCGGTGCCAGGAAGTTCGCTTGGGTTGCGTTTCTTATCTGCAATCGTTGCAAATTGGAAAGAGTGTTTCAAAAAGTCATGGGCGGTAGGTATCAATACGTTCCATTCCATGCTCTAAGGTTATTGTGGAATG
Source organism: Terramyces sp. JEL0728 (assembly GCA_027603945.1). Taxonomy (NCBI): domain Eukaryota; kingdom Fungi; phylum Chytridiomycota; class Chytridiomycetes; order Rhizophydiales; family Terramycetaceae; genus Terramyces; species Terramyces sp. JEL0728. Next base: position 386,060 of record JADIIU010000001.1, on the reverse strand, counting down.
TACCAGCATAAGTTTAAATTCCCATTTTAGCAAAAACTTTTTGGCGTCGCTCTGGTTTTTGTTGTTCGTCTCTGGAGGTAGTTCTTCATCGTAAAGAAATTCTACGAGCTGTTCCATAGGCAAATGGAACGTTTCCTACTATAAGTTTGCCTGTTACATTAGCTTTCAGGGCCACCAAAAGAGCAGTTACAGCAATCAACTGGAAAAACTCTTGGCCAAACTCCCCAATCGCGAAAAGGATATCCATATATTGCACAGTAGCATGAAAAGTCTGTCTGAACATTCGCTGCTCTACTATTACCTATTATTAGCACCGCACGTACCTCTTTTATCCAGGACAGAAGCACCCATCTTGAAAGTGGCGTGAGGTTATCGCCATTTTGAAATAGATTTGAATTGCGTTTTTTAGTGAGTATGCTTTCCCGCTCCAAATCAGTTTTCCAAGAGCAGAGTGCGATTTCAAAACTGTCCTTCTATATTAGGTGAAATTACGTCAAATCCTTTAAGACTTGCCCCCAAATTTTTTGCAGGCTTTACATTCAAATGCAAAAGTTTTTCGACATCTTCGCCTAAATTTGGTATTAGATCGGTTAGGTGGTGATGATCACGCGACATTGTTTTTGCTGTAGTGGGAGTTGGGACACCACTGTTTGCTTCAGGGAATGATAAAAATGAGCCGTCTGCGTTTGCCGAGTTGACATTGTCATTTGAGCTGGTATTCTTTGTTGATAGCACTTGGAAGTTTGTCAAGATGGAATTTATGTTCAGGTTGGACTCTTGGCTAGGTTGGACTAGGTAAAGCAATATCCTTACGAACATGATCGCACAGCCTTACGTGCTTTTTGTTTCTAAAGATCATATCTTCGGCGAGTTCCTGTTTTCGTTTGTTTTGACCAATGTTTGGCTGCATCGGACAAATTGCAGGATTGGATTCTGGAGAAGGGTACAAAGTTGCCTGATATTAAAAGATCAATACTGTTTTTGCTGGAGTCTTTGTTTTTGACGATCTTGTATTCCGGCATGCTTTCAGAATTCTTCGACCTTCGCCAGCATTTTCATCCGTTTCTTGAGACGCAGCTGTTGCTTTAGTCTTCAGAGGGTTTCCGTCAGGAGTCATTTGTGATATGCTAGGTTAGATATATCGCTACTGTGTGTTTCCTAGCATATGCAATGATCTATGGTTAGGTTTGTGTTACCTTAAAAAAAGCTAAAAATTAAGATAAATCTGCTACCTTGAAATAAAACAATAAATGGTAATGGAGGAAATGGTTGATCAAATGATCTTTTGTAGTTGTGAAGGCAAGTTCTGTTCACAGAAAAAAATTAATAACGTGATTACCATACGAATATTAATTAAAAAACGGATGAAATCCCTGGCTTTCTCACTAAAAACTATAAATATCTGACCGCATCGTTGTCTGGAACAGTTTCGCTGCCTTCCTTTGGACTTGTTTGCTAATCGGTGGTAGTCCGAACTTGTCCGAAGTTCTGTGTCTTTACATCCTTCTTGATACAAAATATAAAATGTCCCCGCATGTGAATCTAGTGCGAATTTAGCATAATTGCTAGTAACCAACGGGATAAAGCGCTGAACGGAATCCCTAATACACTGAATACTGCACAATGTATATTGCCTGCATGTACAGGAATAAATGGATATCGTCTACGTCAATGCATTCCAACAGAGACAAATCTAGATGGAAATTATCAAATTTCAATAGTCTACCACGTGACTCGATTCAACGCGAAAAACGCCTTGAATCAAATTGTTCTTTTATGTTTGGGAATAGGTAAATTCAATGTAATTTCAGTTTCAATTCCGCATTCAATAGTAGCGCGTCATTGCGTTCTGTTGATAAACACAATTATGATGATGGCAGTTTATACACTTTTGACAAAAAAGTAGATTTAGATTGACACTAGACCCCAGAAGTATACAGCAGATTAAACACTGGAGGAGGAGGATATGTACCACGGACTGCAAACAGAATGCAAACAATGCAGTCGCAAAATGGAAGAAACGATGGAGCCAGGCCAATGACTTCCGTTAGGGGTGCTGGTTATTCGAGTAGAGGAAGGTCAGGAGCTTCAACTGGCGGGCAATCGTTTGATCCGTTTAATCAAGCAGGTAAATTCTATTTGAAATAGGGGCCATTACGCCAGAGAAACCATCCGAAATTCCGCCAGAGGAGGTAATAAAAGGGCTGGAAAAGAAAGTCAATCAGTTAATTGAAGACTCTGCATTTGCTGCAGAAGAAGGAAAGTTGCAATTGGCGCTTGATAAAGCAAAAGATGCTGGAAAAAAGGAGAGACAACTATCAAAACAAAGAGAGCAACTTAACATTGGGGATCAGCTGAATCTAGACCTAACTTACTGCGTGTTGTTCAATCTGGCAAATCAGTATCACGCCAATAAAATGTATCAAGAAGCCCTCAACTCTTATGCTGTAATTGTGAAAAACAAACTCTTCAACCAAAGTGGAAGATTGCGGGTAAACATGGGCAACATCTACTTTGAGCAAGGAAAATATTCGCAGGCAGTAAAAATGTACAGAATGGCCTTGGATCAGATTTCAAATTCAAACCGAGAATTTAGATTCAAAATTATGAGAAATATCGGAAATGCATTTATAAAAATGGGCCAATTCCAGGATGCGATCACTTCCCTGGAGGCAATAATGGAAGGCAATCCAGAAATGCAAACAGGCTTCAATCTTGTTCTTTGCTACTTTGCAATTGGTGATAAGGAAAAGATGAAAAGAGGTTTCCAGAGGCTTATATCAATCCCCCCACCGAATATTGAACAGAATGATGAAAACAACAGGATTTTCAAAGATGAACCAATAGAAGACCACGAAGTGTTTGATGAAGATGCACTTCGCGCCATTGCTAGAGAGAAAAAGAAGGCTGCTCATCGATATATAGTTCTAGCCGCAAAGCTCATTGCCCCAAGCATCGAGGCAAACTTTTCTGTAGGTTATGATTGGATGGTTGAAGTTCTAAAAGCATCCTCAAACACTAATATGGCTTCAGAGCTGGAAATTGCCAAATCTGTACAATATCTAAAAACAAAAGATTTCCAACAAGCACTTGAAAGCTTGAAGGCATTTGAAAAAAAAGACCAAAAACTGGTTGGAACAGCTTCAACCAACCTATCATTCTTGTACTTTTTAGAAGGAGACTATAAAAACAGCGAATATTACGCCGATGTTGCAATTGAACACGATAGATACAACTCCAAAGCCCAGACAAACAAAGGAAACTGTTATTTTGTCAAAGGTACTCGAAAATTAAATATAGGGCAACTCGCTAAAGCAAGAGACCACTATCAAGAGGTTATTGGCATGGATGCTGTGTGTACAGAAGCAATGTATAACCTGGGCTTGGCTTTGAAAAAAATGAAAGATTACGACGCAGCTTTAATATGGTTTGATAAACTTCATGCCATCTTGAGAAGTAGTCCAGAAGTTATTTATCAAATTGCGGATATATACGATAAACAAGGCAACTCGGTCCAGTCATTGGAATGGTTCAACATATTGATTTCCGTTGTTCCAACCGATCCATCAATTCTAGCCAGATTAGGAGATATGTTTGAAAACGAAGGCGACAAATCCCAAGCGTTCCAGTATTATTCTGAATCATATCGATACTACCCATCAAATATGGATGTTATTGCCTGGCTTGGAGCTTACTACGTGGACTGCGAAGTATATGAGCAAGCCATTCAATTCTTTGAAAGAGCAATGTTAATTCAGCCAACTGAAGTCAAATGGCAATTGATGGTTGCAAGCTGCTACAGAAGAAGCGGGAATTACCAGGCAGCATTCGAAACATACAAGGCTATTCACGATAAATTCCCAGATAACGCTGAATGTAAATATTATTAACGAAGGCTTACGATTTTTGGTCAAGATTTGCACGGATTTAGGAATGAAAGATGTGGACGATTACAAAACCAAGTTGGCTAGATTGGAAAAGGCCAACCTCCACAAGACAAGTAACGAAATGATCAGCAATGGCGCCGTTGCTTCTGAATCTGGAGAGCATGAAGAAGCCGGGGTATTCGGGTTCCATTCATCACTTAGCAAGCGACCTTCTTCATTGTTGGTGGAAGAAAACAAACTTTCCACGGTACTATCTCACTAATTCTAGCGAAAAATTGAACACGATGTGCAATTTAATGATGATGTTACAGGCTTATTGCCAGATTAATCATAAACAGAAATTTTTAGTTAATACAAGGATATTAAGCGAAAATTTGGCGGGTGTAGTTTTTGTTTTTGATTAGCCCTCTATCTTTTTGATACCTGCGATAAGCTTCGCGTAGATGCTCTGGTGTTATTGGACCTGGAATTAGGTTATGCTTACCGGTGTGTCCCCATTCATCCATTATTTCCAATGCTGATTCCACCATTTCTCCAACAAACACCTTTCCAACACCGCTGACAACAATTGCGACTGATGCAGGCACTGGACCAACAAGATTTCCTACTACTTTTCTCATTGTTGATTTTGGCAAATGGGCTCTTCTAAATGCTTCATACCGGTTCAGCGTAGCCTCGTCAAAGGTATCCAGTAATGCTCTGATGATTAGCGCAACTTACTTTGTTTCTTCTCTTCCAATCGATTTTGAGGGCATCGCTTCAACCTCATCGTCTATTTCTTCCTCCTCCTCTTCCTTGTCTTCCTTTTGTTCCACAGGAGCAGGTGGTGGTAACAGCTCTTCATCTGCCATGTTTGGCTTTGGAGGTTCCTGTTGCTGCTGCAATGCCTTCTCTGCTGCAGCCTTTTCTTTTTTTGTGGGTTTCTTTGTAGTTGGACGTCCTCGTTTTTCTACCTTTCCTTCTTTCTCTTTTGGCATTAGTGATCCAGTTATAAAAATATGAACATTCAACGGCTGCAGCAACAATTTAAGAATCTCACATCCAAGGACTATCAGCAGCACAAGGAGAAAGTAAACTGTAGATAATCAAGGTGAATTCAATCAGCTGGTGTTGTAAGGGTCTCAAACTTGCTTCAGGATCGACAGACAAGACCATCCGTATTTTAAATTATGAAAAGACCGATTACAAGGTTCAAGATGAATTTAAGGGGCACTCGGATGCGATAGAAAAGGTAGAATGGCATCCAGACCATCCAGACAAGCTGGCTTCAGTATCACTCGACAAATATATTCGATTTTGGGATATAAAGTCATCCAAGCCAACCCTACAAGTCAAAACTGATGGGGAGTTGATAAATATGTGCTGGGCTCCCGACGGAAGAAATATTGCAGTGGGAGATGAAGTACTCTGGACTTAATCAAGGAAAATACGCTGTATTTTGTAGATCCAAGAGGAGGAACTGACAAGGGGAAATCATATATTTACAAAACCATCAAGAACGACTACGATATTGTAAATCAAATCAGCTGGAATTATGCTGGAGACTTATTTTTTGTCACAACAGGTAAGATTGGCTAACTAGAGGTAAGCAATATTCAATAATAGGAACTGGATGTGTGGAGATATTGGAATTTCCTTCCTTTCAGCCTGCATACAATCTAGAAGCGCATTCTTCAAGCTGCACGACTCTCTCATTTGACCCAAGAGGAAGATATTTCTGTACTGGAGGAGCAGATGCATTGGCTGCTCTATGGGATCTTGAATATCTACTTGCAGTACAGACTTTCAGCAGAAGTGACACACCAATAAGGTCGATTAGTTTTAGTCACGATGGCGAGCTTCTGGCATTGTCCTCTGAAGATTCCAAAATAGAAATTGTACTGGAGCATTAATATAGGCACACTGCGAGTCTGGCGAATTGATTCATACCATCAAGACGAATGCTGGAGTGCCTTGTGTATCTTGGAACCCTTCGAAACCGCTTCTCGCATACTCTGCCAACGAAAGTGGCAGGAATGCTGGGGTTATCAATATATTTGGACATCAACAAGCAGAGCAGCGGTAGAATATTTACAATAAACCATGTATGGAACTTTACAGGTATTATTTTATTTTCAGATGTGCTTTGCTTGCTATTTGGCAGCCAAGTGCTTATTAGCAGCCAGACACTGTTCTTCGTATCCCGGTAAATATTCAACTGCGATGCCTGCGTTTCCAAGAATATTTGTCCCTATGCTTTCTCCAACAAATGTCTCGGGCTCTTTAACACCTTGAACCACTCTGATTATTCCTGCATTGACAATTAGATTTGCGCAAGGAACATTACCAGATAATCTCTTGCCGCAAGGTTCCTGGATCAGATTATAATTACCATTGTGGAATATATAGTGGCACCTTGAGCATCTTTGAGATCTCCCAGCTTTAATAAGCAGCATTGTTCTGCATGAGTATTCCCTTCAATCTCACGCGAATATCCAACCGATAGAATTTCGTTATTTTTCACTAGCACTGCGCCAACGCTGAATGCGGTTTCTACTGATGTGCATAATTTTGCTTGTTCAATTGCCAATTCCATGAATTTCTTGTCAGTTTCCATTTGATCTAAAAATAAGAATGAAGAGAAAAGATGAATATCAGGAATCACACAAGAAAAAAGTCAAATTTGATGAAAATGCACCGGATTTCGAAGATGAAGATGAAGATTTGGAAGTCAGAAAGAAAGGGTTCAAGGAAGATGGCTATGAATCCGACGATGCAGTAGAAGATAATTCAGACTCTGATGACGATCTACCCACCAATAAAATGCAGGAAGATGATATATTTCAGGACGAACAACCCAAAAAGACCTTTTTGAAAAGCAGAGATATTGAAGGGCAGGAGTGGACAATGAATGAAGAAATGGAGTCCTTTAATATGGATCAGGAGTTACAGGAAGGGTAATTGACTCTAATTTAGCGATTTCACCGAAGCTGGTGTATACGTAAAGAAAAAAGACGAGCTTGAAATTCACGATTCTTGGTTGAAGGACGTATCCAAAACTGATATTGAAAGAGCACAAATTGCACAAGAAATTCGAAACCAAAGGGAAAGCGTAATGAATAATGACACGGAATCAGACCCTAATCGATTATGGAGACAGATCTTTCCCATCTTGCAGCCAAGAGAAACTATAAACAAAGTAAGAATCCTTAATCCCAGGCAATCAAAAGATTAGGGTTGGCATTTCAAAAGATACCAAAGTGGAAAAAGAAGAAACCAGAGAATAATTTATCTGAAGAAGAAAAGCAACAGCAAAAAGTCCTCTTTGATAAACTCACCGCTTTGTCATCCAAGCTCTTTGAAATTGACGTCAATGCGTATGACAAGAGTTACGAAGAGATTGTAATGGTACTGAAACAACATAAATTAATCAACGGTGACTGGATGCCTGGTAATATCACTTTAATGTAGGTATGGAACTGGAATCCTTTGACGAAGATCAAGAGAATGAATATTACGAATACAAGTGGAAAGACGAAGAAAAGCTGCACATTGTTGAGAGGCAGCAGCTGCAAGCGATGGTAGATAGCGGGTATTTCGATAAGGAAGCCTTCGTACGGAAAATCAAGAGCGATACCGCACTTGATTACACCTCTGGTTTTGCCCCCGTTGTAGATTTCAAATAAATGCTTTGGCTTGTTTCAGTTGGATTGTGGCACTTACCACATGTTTTACGTTTTTCCAAAAAAAAATTCGATGACTGAAAGAGCTTCTATTGAAACTTTTAATTGCTACGCTTGTACTACTGGTTTTGAAAACGAAGACGAATTGATCGCTCATGTCAAAGAAGTTGGACACAACTATTGCCTTGAATGTCGCAAGGAATTCAACTCCCCAGAAAGTTTACAAGAGCACCAAACCACTTCAAAAAAGCACTTGAAATACTTGGAAAAGCGACAATCTAAAATTCTTAATTTATCTGCAGAAACGTTGGCAAATATCGACATTGTCACACAAAGTAAAACTGTCGAATTGTCAACAGAATCAGCACCAGAATTACAAACCATCAAAGAAACTGATGCTAGACAGACTGCTGGAAATGAAGTGGAAAAGCAAGTTTCAAACCCTGAAGAAAAGGTTGTGGAAACCAAAGAACATGCCATTGAAATTGCTCAAGAGTCAAAAGAAAAGGTAGTAGAAACAGTTCAAGGAACCAAAGATAAAGCTGTTGAAGTAGTTGCTGAATCAAAGGAGCACTTGTTGGAGTTTGCCACTGAAAAGAAAGAAGCGCTCACTCAAGCTGTCACTGAAAAGAAAGAAGCGCTCACTCAAGCTGTCACCGACAACAAAGAAGCACTCACTCAGACTGTCACTGAAAAGAAAGAAGCGCTCACTCAGGCTGTCACCGACAACAAAGAAGCACTCACTCAGGCTGTCACCGACAACAAAGATAAAGCTGTTGAAGTAGTTGCTGAATCCAAAGAAGAAGCGATTAAAATGGCAGATAAAGGCAAAGAAGTCGCTGAATCTCAAATCGCTAATCCTGACGAATTGAAGAAACAAATAGAGACTGTTGTTCAAATTCCTAAAGATGTCCAAGTGTTGCTGTCTGAAAAAACTGAAAATACAAAAGCAAAAGCTAGATTGTGCAACTGCACCATCTTGTAATAAATCAATTATAATCTCAATGGCCATCTGACTTTGCGATTGAGAGATCCTTTAAATTGCTAATACAAAATCTCATTAGATATGACTAGTTTTATTGATTTCCCGATATAAAAAACATTTAAGCGGATGGTACTTCGAGTTCCTAAAAATAAGAAAAAACTTACTCCTGATTGGATCATTTGAATAACATCTTGTGGGGATTTGCCATCAACAGTGCAACCAACAGAGAAACAGGTTCCAAGAATTTCTTTGACGTTTCCGGAGAATTCCTTGGCATATGATTTGAATTTAAGTTTGCGAGCAACTTCATATACTTGTTCCAAAGTCAAGTTACCACTGTGTTTAACATTCTTTTCCTTCTTTCTGTCACGTGGAGGTTCTTTCAATGCGTGAATAACCAAGGTAGAAGCAGATGGTAATACTTCTACAGTAGCTTGACGGTTTTGAATAGCCAAACGAACGGTAACCTTCAAACCTTTGTAAGCTTGGGTTGCCTTAGCGATATCGTCACCGGCCTTCTTTGGTGGCTAAAGAATTAATCACTGTTTGATCGAAATCCAGATAAAATTGTACTGAATAATCCAATTTTTATCCGTGTCAACTACTTACCACACCAAGAGGACCAAGCTTAGGGGCAAGAACTGAACCACCCGGAACTTCTCCTCCAGTTGAACGAATAATAACGTATTTAACTTCTCCAGCGTCTGCTCCTGGCTTTGGTGGCATTTTTGTTGTGTAAGGTGAGAATCCAACTGGAAAAAAAACTTCAAATCCTCCCAAGCCACACGAAAAATTCTCCGAAATAAATTAGGGTTAGGGTTAAACTCACTTATACTATAACTGCATATCCACAGGATGCGAATTGGGGTAGATCTGGAGCAAAATCTAGACGCGGTCAAAATCGCAACAAAGTCACCATCAAAAAGAACTAGCGTATAGTATTATTTACATAGTATGCAGCAAGAGAAATAGTAGTATTTCCAGAGTTCCAGTCTAAAAATGAACTCACGCTGAAGCTATCAAAAGAGATATCCGTTGGAAGAGATAAATTAAACACAGAACAGTCGAAAAGGTTGGTCGTGCTAACCCAGAATATCAAAAGTTGCCAATTTAACGCGCGAAATTAATGCACACAATGAATTGATGAAGAAGGACCTTCAAGAGAGTCTCGATAAAATAAAGAACCTGGAGTTGGAAGAGCAGAAGCGAAAACAAGAGCTCAAGGAGGAACAGGAGAGAAAGGCAAAAGCAACCGCGCAACAAGAACAATTAGAGAAGGAAAGGAAAGAGAAGGTGGAGAAAGAAAGACTTGAAAGAGAGAAAGTGGAAAAAGAAAAACTGGAAAAGGAAAGAATTGAAAAGGAAAAGCAAGACCATCAATCAAAACTGAAGCAAAATGCTCCAAAGATTGCAATTGAAAATTCAAGTGTAACTCCTCAACAAGCAATCCTGCCAAAAGATACAGATGAAACTAGCGACAAGATTGTCTCCAAACAAGCATGGGAAGAAGCTAGCGCATGCTTGCAGATTGTCGGCAAGATCAAATCTGAATTGAAACCAAATATGCTAAAGAGTGCAGAAATTTCGAACGAGCTGATGAAATGCAAGATGAAGATCAACAGAACCGTTGGTCAATTGACAAAAAGTCAGAGCCAAGTAGTTCGCCTGGCGAAATTATTGAATGATGTTTTCAATGGTGCCAAGGAGATATCTGTGGAATATTCTCAAGTTGTAATGTATCTTGCGGCGAAAAAGATTGTTGTAAGTTGATTTTGAAGTAGAAACAAGCAGAAACCGAAGTGTCAGTCAAAAATGACACTGCCTATCCACTGGCAATCCTATGTGTTCATTTAGGAACCAAACACCCAGAGTTTTGGCAAGTACTGCTAGGAAGATTCATGAAAAAATGCATATTTATTGTTCCGTGTTACTTGGTGAAGCCAAAAGAGGAACCTTTAAAAACATACCAGGAAAGACTAGGGTTCAAGAAAAATGAAACTGAAATTCAATACGGAGAGCGAATGTGTGGAATAGTTGCGCTGTATGCTGCCATTGTGCAAACTGATGCGAGTAAGTAGTAGTTTACGCTAGTTCCAAATTCCTATGACATTCGACACGGTTGGAGTTGGATGGCAAGAATATTAAATATGAAACCAAGAAAATTAACACCACTATTAATTTTGACTTTTCTTGAAATTGCTGGGTACAAGCTCCTACAGCAATATGGAGAGCAAGGCAAGAAACTTGTGCATCTTATTATCGAAAAATCCATCCCGATGATGCCAAACTCTTCAGTTGCTTCCACCACCAAACTCAAACTATTCTTGGAAGACACTGTTTTCAAAAAAGGAAATATTCCTGCCCATCCATCAAGAGTATTACTGCAAAATTAAAATACCATGTAAATTTATTGGCTTAATTTATCCATGTACGGTTTAAAGTGCTTTTCGTAAACTTTGTCTTTCACAGATTGGTCAAAGAATGACGCCTGTAAAGCATTGAGGTTCATTTCTAAAAACTCTTGTTCAGTGAAATTGAAATGCTGGACCAACATTTGATAGTCCAGGACAAGATCAGTTTGGAAAATACCGGCATCATCCGAGTTGATAGAAACCTTTAATCCCTTCTTCAATAGCTTCCTAATTGGGTGACTTTGGTAGTCTGGAACAACACCACAGTACCAATTAGATATTGGACAGACTTCAAGTAGGACATTTTTTGATTTTGCCAATTCCACTACTTTTTCGTCTTGCAAAATCATCACACCGTGGCCTATTCTTGTAGCCCCCAATTCCTCGATGGCTTCTCGGACATTTTCCGATGTTCCAGCTTCACCAGCATGAATTGTAATCCCCAATCCGTGTTCTTTTGCAGTTTCAAAGACATGCTTGAACTGTAAAGCATCAAACATTTCATCGTTTGCAAGATCAACAGCTACAAAGTCGCATTTGTATTTAATAAAGAAATCCGACACTTTTTGCGCTTCGTCCAGTGAAGAATTTCTATCTAATATCCCAACTAATCCCACTACTATTCCATAACTTTGCCTTGCTCTGTTGACACCTTTCATTACAGCCAAATGTATTCCATCCAGCGTCATTCCAGAGTGCCCAAGCGAGATGTAATGTGGAGAATATCGCATTTCGAACAAGACAACTCCTTGGCGGTGGGCATCTTCACAGACTTCAAATGCGATCCTTTCAATTATATCATAGTTGACTAGCACTGCCTGTATATTCCCAAATTTGGTTAAAAATGTTGTTAAACTATCAGTTGGTTTGTCCAAACAAAAAAATTGCTTGAAGGGTTCGATTCCTTGGGCATTTTCAAGCTCTTTGACTTTTAATTGTATTGCAATCTCTTTTAGCGTTTCTAATCTTATGGAGCCCTCCATGTGATTGTGTAGTTCAACTTTTGGTATTTTATCCAGTTTCATTTTGTGAAAAGTTCCAAAAATTTTAGCTGTTGGTAGCCCAATATCGTTGTTTGATCCATATTTTGTGTTGGCAACCCAAATTATTGATGTATTAGAGACAGATTGCAAATATATTGACTTTTGAATTGGTCTTCTGTAACTTTGTAATCTCGAGGAATCAGCATTGTAAATATGTTTACGAAATTTGATCCATAATAAAGCATTCGGCAAGATCCAGAGATTCGGTGTAGTTCTAACGAATATAGAGGAATAATGGATCGTTCATCCGTAGTGTCAAACCTATTAATTAATCAAACAAAATATCTTTACGTCATTTGTTGAAATGTCTGCATTTACTGTCGGAATAGATTTCGATGGAAACCCTACAGATATACTGGATTTATCGACATCCCTTGGAAAATTCGCTATGATAATGACGGGTATTTATTCATTCGGAACAACATGCTTTATAATATTGATGTTACACGGTTGGTATGGACCTAAACAAAAATTGTATTATTTCGTATTCACTTCCTTGTCGATTTTACTGACATGGCAAATTATGCAAATGATTGACGGATTGCTGTGGCCAACTCCATTTATTGGATGGATGTTGAATATGGTGTGTGCCATCGGATTTCAGCTACTTGTCGTAGGGTAATATTCAGTTAGAACTAGGAAACTAGAGTTGTTAAAGGCTTTTGTTATTATCAGTTCATTTCTCTCGTACAAATGGCTAACTATGGCACAGTATTGTATACCACCGCTGTTTCTCGTTATGCTGAGCGGATCCTTGGGTTCTATCTTCGTTATTGGGCACCAGCGACCTCAATTCCTGATCCTCTATAGCAATATGGGATACTTGGCGCTCGCATTTATGTGCGTAGTATTTGAAACTTGGAACTCAATCTATGTTGCTGTGAGCATCTATGAACAAGTGAAGCGGAAACATAGACTTGCAAAAAAACAGTTGTATGAAATAAGCAAGTTCAAATCATTATTTGTGTGGGTGGTAGCATCACTGCTCAACAATTGGATAGCACTCGCATTGTGGGGATGCTCATTTGTGCTTACTGGGAGTGAATCCATTGCTTTTGGGCAAGCTGTAGTTAATATAGAATAGTTGGAGCTAATATGGCAATGTCGCATATCATATTTATGACTATGATTTTCAAAAAAATTCAAAAGGTTACTATGGAAGTGCTTTCTAACGGCTGGGATACAATAGAGTGCAAATCTTCAGCGCTGGTAACTAAAGGAAGCATGCTACCAAGTTCATCAAAACAGTAGTAACTTTGGAAGGATATATTAGCATTAATTTTCATTATTATTTTCTATATCTTCAACTGCAACAACATCCTCAGCAGGCTGCCCTTCATTTTGATTTTGATACATTTCAGGTGATTGTTCATATCCATATGGTGGTGGCATCATTACAAATTGTGGTGGTGGTCCTATATTTAATAAATAAATACCTCCAGGGTAATTAGGGATCATAGCATAGTTCATTTGTGGTATATAATGTCCTGGGTACACTGGCTGCATTGGGACTTGTGGATAGCCCCGCATTGGTGGAGGATAATAGCCAGGCTGAGGATAATATTGCGGATTAAAGTTGGGATCAGGCACATAGTATCCTTCTTGTGGATAATACTGCGGTCCTCCTTGTTTGTTGAATTTGTGATTCTTTTCTTTCTTTTTATAAAAGTTATTTGGCGGTAAAGCAGGGTACGAACTTGGGGTAAATTCCGCAGCGTTTGCATTCAGCTTTGAAATTTTCTTTGATGCATTTGTGGTGTTTGTAGCGTGAGAATCTGCCTCCGAGACAACCGATTGCAAGTCTGCTGCTTCTGACAACTTTTCAATTTTGCTATCCAGTTTGTGTATCTCCACCGTCTTTTTGGATTCTTTTGGAGGGCTTGGGGATCTCTTGGCAGTTTGCTTTGCAATTTCATCTTTGACTTCTACTGCCGTCAAAGATTTAACCTCCTTTCTAGGAGCAGCTTTTGGAGGCTTTGCATCCGCATGTCTTGGGTGGGAAGTTGGTGCACTAGTTTTTACTCCTCTAACTTCAGTTGGGACACCAGGTTGAACAGTTTTGGCTGGTTCCGCGGCTTTAGCGAGTGGTTTCTTGGTTGGAGAAACCGATCTTTCTTCTGCTTTGTTTAACTGCTCTTTTGTGTTATTTTCAACATCTTTCTTTGCTAATGAAGAAGGGATCTGAAATTCAAGAGAAAATTGTTTGAGATTCTCAATCATACCCCTTCTACCTTCATTAAGAATCTCCTGTTTGCGATCAATCAAGTGATTTGTAAGATGTTTGGAAAATGGTTTAAAGCTTCGAGCGATTTCTACAATTAAATGTAAATCACCGTCTATTGGTGGTTCGCTAGATTTTGCAGACTTTGGACCATCTTTTACCGGATTTTCCTGTATAGAAACCGTAGGCTTTACAGCATTTGCAGACTTCATTAATCTTGGCACTGAAGAAATTTGGTCAATTGAAGTCTTTCTGATCATTGGAGCGTTAATCGGTGCTTTCTTTTGAATTTCTCCAGGTTTTGGGATTACCGATTTAATAGGTGGCTTCAAGTTTGACTTTGTAGGGGATAATGAAGAGCCAATGCCCGCAGGGAAGGATATTGGCCTCCCATTCGAAGAATTGGTTTGAATCGCTGTTTTTCGTATAACGGACGAGTACTTTGTTTCTTCATCTGAATCTGCTTGGGCTATAGCTTGTCCTCGCTCCTCTGCAACGTGTGGGTTGCTTGAAACTCCTTTTTCAATTTCCCTTGCAATGCGCGCTGCTTCCGCTTCCTTCTTTTTGAAATCGTGTCCAGACTTGTCCAATATTGTAGTATACATATCTTCATTGAAATCTGTAGATACCCCAAACTTCTGTTCGTTAGTAGCAAATTGGTCCCACGGTTCGTTATTTCCTATCGTTAGAAGAACAAACCGTCGGTATCCATTGTTAATTCAACTTCCTCGCTTGGTTTCCACTTTTCCAATTCCCTTTCCTTTAGATGGGCATTCTTTGAAATAGCCGTGTCTGTTTGAAACCCAACTTTATCAATGAAAAATCTACCTGATCGTACAATATCTGCATTCTTGAGCCCCTTTACTGATAACGAATGAACTGTAGATCCTGAAAAATTCAAATTTGGATGAATCTTTGCGTCTCCTACTTTTTTTGCCTGCTTCAAAGAAAGCGACAAATCGTTTGGATTGGCTGCACAAAAGACTCCTTCAAACTTGCTTTCGTCCGAGAGCTTAATTTCGACAGATGAACCCTATTGTTATTTAGTTGTACGATAATATTCGCCAAGAACATATTTAATTTATCCTGTTGCTTCTTTACTGATTCAACAACGGCGATTTTATCTGGATTGGCTTTAAGCTGGTCGTAATGGGAATTGACTGCGTTTACCCAGTTTCTGTGTCTACTGTTAGTGCTTTATACTTTTTGAGATTTCGTTGCGGCATTTTTGAAAGAATTATAAATACGTCACCTTGAAGCAGCCATAATATTGGAAATTTGAATCTTTATAGTGTTGAAATATTAATTTTGGAAGGTGAATTTAAATTTTCATGTTTGGAGCTCAATCAGCAAAATACCAACGCCTAAATGTTTCGAACGTATCGTTAAATTCAGAGTCAATCCCACTTGAAACTTTTGAAACTGCGAGTCCAACAGCTCATCAATATGATATTCCAGAGATTGAACCTGCTAAAAAATCGTGGAGGTTCTGGGAGAAACAACCACCGCGAGCAAGGATAATTGACCTTGGAGAGCAATCAACTGGATTGGAACCTAATATCGTGCAGAATCAGAAATATTCAGTCGTTACCTTTATACCCTCAGTACTATATGAACAATTTAAATATTTTCTAAACCTGTATTTTCTGCTGGTTGCATTATCGCAGTTGATAAAGGAACTACAGATTGGATATATAATCACATATTTCGGACCGCTGATATTTGTATTGGAGGTGACCATGCTAAAGGAAGCGTACGATGACTATATTCGATTTTGCAGGGATCAGGTATGGACTGCAAATTCATTTAGGAAGCAAATTCCCAAAAGTATGAACGATTGACTGAATCTGGAACTAAAAAAGTGCGCAGCTCTCAACTCCAAGTTGGCGATTTGATAATTATTGAAAAGAACTGCAAAGTGCCAGCAGATTGCATTCTGTTGAGGACAACAGACAAAACAGGGACTTGTTTTATTAGAACAGATCAGCTTGATGGAGAAACTGATTGGAAAGTGAGGTTTGTTTGTTTAAATATAGAATTGCCGTTGCAACCTCACAAAGGAAACAGAGCAACCACTCATTACTGGACGAATCCGCTACAATTTATGGTTTCGTTTAGTTAATATAGCGGAAAAGCCAAACAAGGATATCCATTCTTTTATCGGAACAATAAGATGGAATTATTCGTCCGGAAACCATATCGACCCGCTGAATGTCGAGAACACCTTGTGGATGAACACTGTTGTGGTTTCAGATGCAGCTTTAGGATTAATCGTGTATACGGGAAAAGACACAAAGGCTGGATTGAATACAAATTTTGTATCGACAAAAATGGGACTTGTGGACCTTGAAATAAACCAGTTATCGAAAATATTGGCTGCCGTAACCCTTGCTCTTTCGATTACAATGGTTGCCTTGGATGGGTTTCGCGGGCTTTGGTACATTTACGTTTTTCGATTTCTCATCTTGTTTTCCTCAATCATCCCTATTAGGTAAGCTGAGCTAAAACTAGTTTACGAGTTAATCTTGATATGGGGAAAACGTTTTACTCTTACCAAATAATGAGGGATCAGAATATTCCGGATACCATCGTAAGAACCTCCACCATACCAGAGGAATTAGGACGGATAGACTATTTACTAACTGACAAGACTGGCACATTAACCAAGAATGGTGCGAAAATATTAATGATAGAAATGGAACTTCAAAAGCTGCATATTGGCAAAGAAGTTTTTGAATCAAATTCTATTCAGGATGTGTTCAGTCATATTTATAACGCTTTGTCGCCAGGTGCAGGGAAAAATGTATTCTATCAAAAGGACCCTGTTGAATCACATCGAGTCAAAGAAATAGTCACTGCATTGGCTTTATGTCATACGGTTACGCCAGTTACAGATGAAAGCGGGAATACTTCTTATCAGGCAGCATCTCCAGATGAAATCGCAATAGTTAAATGGGCTTTATCGGTTGGGTTGAAGTTGGTATTTAGAGATTTGGACTATATCCGTTTGGATTTCAATGGGATAACTCTAGAGTATAAGATTTTGGATTCGTTTCCCTTTACCTCTGAATTGAAAAGAATGGGCATAATATTGAAGGATACCAAAACAGGAGTGATTACATTTTACCAAAAAGGTGCCGATTCCATCATGTCTGCAATAGTATCGAACAATGAATGGCTGGACGAAGCATGTTCAAATATGGCGAATGAAGGGCTAAGGACTCTTGTTTTTGGAAGAAAGATCCTCTCTCCTGAACATTATGAAGAATTTCAAAGCCAGTATTATTTACCTAATTTGAGGTTTAAAGTAGCAAAAACAGCGGTAAAGAAACGCGCAGAGAGCATCCAGTCTGTAATCGGGACTTATTTGGAACGAGACTTGGAATTATTAGGATTAACTGGGGTTGAAGATAAACTCCAAGATAACGTGAAACTTACACTTCAACTGTTACGACAGGCAGGGATCAAAATATGGATGTTGACAGGAGACAAGATTGAGACAGCACGATGTATAGCCATTTCTTCAAAATTGGTGGAGCGCTACCAGCCTATTCATCAGATTACAAAAGGTTAGTAGAAATTAAGATAGTGAAAAACATCGAGGGAGCTTTTGAGGAGCTGGATAACGTAAGACTGCTTGTGGATCCATGCTTAATTATTGATGGTAAATCACTGCAGTTTTATCTGGACCATTTACCCGAAGAATTCATCTCGCTGGCTCTATCAATCCCTGTTGTAGTCTGCTCGCGATGTAACCCAACCCAAAAATCAGACATTGTGAAATTGATCAAAAACTCTACCGATAAGCGCACATGTGCTATAGGAGATGGTGGGAATGATGTTTCAATGATTCAATCTGCGCATGTTGGGATAGGATTGGTTGGCAAAGAAGGGATGCAAGCATCTTTGGCTGCTGATTTCTCTATCACTACCTTTTCACACTTGAATCGGTTGCTGCTATGGCATGGCCGTAATTCGTACAAACGGGCTGCTAAACTAGCTCATTTTGTAATTCACAGAGGGTAGACTATGCTAATGTAGGTTGATCATTTCTATTATGCAGGCAGTTTTTTCAGCACTGTTCTATTTCGCCCCCATAGCGCTGTTCCAAGATATGCTTTTTGTGGGATATACAACCATTTACACCATGGCTCCAGTATTCTCGCTGGTGTACGATCGAGACATTTCCGAAAGCACGGCCCTGACTTATCCGGAGCTATATAAAGAATTAAAGAAAGGTCGGTCTTTGTCGTACAAGACATTCTTTATATGGCTGTTGATCAGCGTCTATCAAGGAGGTGCTATTATGATTCTTGCTATCTGGTTGTTTGAAAATGAATTCATCAGGGTGGTTAGCATCAGTTTTACCGCACTGATATTCAACGAATTGTTTATGGTTGCAATAGATGTGCATACTTGGCACGGAGTTATGGTGACTTCGCAAATAGGAACCATGATAATATACATTGCCTCGATGATGCTCTTGCCCAACTATTTCGGTAACACTATTTTAACTAGATTCCAATTTTATATCCTCGTATTCCTTCATTTGGAAAGTATCGCTGATAGTTTCCGTTACTTCCCTCCCAATTTATTTATACAAGAAAATATCGTGGTGCATCAGTCCACCATCTTATGCTAAATTATAATATAGACTTAGAACTATCCTTGAGACTCTTTCAATTTTTCAACATTTTTTCAAACCCTTGCAGTAATCTAAAAATGACAGTAACCGTAAATGTACCTACTGAAGTGGTAGTTCATCCATTAGTATTATTATCCGTTGTAGATCATTACAATCGCTCGGCAAAGAATACAAAAAAACGTGTGGTTGGGGTTTTATTAGGGCAAATTTCAGGAAACAAAGTCAACGTAGCGAACAGTTATGCAGGTATTTTAATGTTGATTTAGTACCTTTTGAAGAAGATGAAAAAGACCCTTCTGTATGGTTTTTGGACCACAATTACCACGAAGCCATGTATGATATGTTCCGTAAAGTAAACGCAAAAGAAAGATTTATCGGCTGGTATCACTCTGGACCAAAATTAAGATCTAGCGATTTGGAAATCAATGAACTATTCAAAGCTTACAACCCAAACTGTGTCTTGGTCATCATAAATGTGCAACCTAATGATATCGGGCTTCCAACCGACGCCTACTTTGCAGTAGAAGAAATCCACGATGTACTTTTTTTTAATGTTAGGATGGAACCGCAACCACCAGAACTTTTAATCATATTCCTTCGGTTATTGAGGCAGAAGAAGCAGAGGAAATCGGCGTTGAGCATTTACTGCGTGATATCAAGGATACATCGGTTGGATCTTTGTCAACAAATCTCGTCAATCAACTACAGTCGCTGAAAGGGCTTTACCAGCATTTGGTTGATATCCGACAATATTTAGACAAGGTATTGGCTGGACAATTGCCTGTCAACCATGCAATCATCTATAATCTGCAAGACATGTTAAATCTCTTGCCAAATGTCCATATTGAAGAAGCTGTCAAATCATTCGCTGTCAAGACTAACGACGAGTTGTTGATTATATACTTGGCCTCAATGATTAGATCCATCATTGCTCTCCACAACTTGATTGAAAATAAAGGAGTGCTAAGAGAAGCAGAAGATTCCCAAGATAAACCCCCAGTAAAGGAAATCAAGAAGGATGAAGCAAAGGTTGAAGAAGCTAAATAAATATTGATTTACGTTATCGTGTCTAGAAATTTTTAACCCAAGAAAACAAATCTCAATGGAAACCTTAGAGTAGCTAAATCTTAAACCAGTGACAATACCAAATTCAAAACCATAATTGAAGACAAATTGTTGAAAACCGGAGAAAAAGACAGGCTAAAGGAGCACCTGCGACAGCGATTAATTGACTGCGGCTGGAAAGAAGATTTGAAATCCCTCTGTAAAGGCAAGATCAGTTTAACGCAGATGTGCTAAAGAAAAACGAAGACGCTTCCGTAGATTTATTGATTCAAGAAATATCTCCAAAAGCCCGCCAAATGATTCCAGAAGTACTTTCTCGTTAATGTAGACCATCAGGAATGAACTCTTGACAAAAATAAGAAAGTTTTTACAAGAACAAGAACAATAAATTTATTAATGATGTTCCTCTTGTTGGAATCTAAGTCCGCAATACCCGCAAGTCATTGGCTTCCCGGTATCCTAAATTAAAACGAAAATACGAGGTTGATGTATACTTTTGGATGACCTAACGCACCACCTCCTGAGTTAATTTGAATTACCCCCGTCGCAAGATGCTTTACGGCCATGTACCATTTTAACAGGCACTTGTGCAATCAACTCTTGCGCAGACATTGGATTTGGCTAAATTAAAATCCAAATACTTGCAAATCCCAATTCGTTTGTTCAAATCTTGTGTTAAAAAACTGTACCTTGGTCCTGAAGTTGCTGCGCTTTTTGGCACTTGGGATGGTGACCATGTTTCTGCTTTATTTATGGATTGTGGGATATTTTTTATGCTGGAATTGAAGCGTTTTAACACTAGTTGGATTCTTCCATTCATTTTTTTGATTGGCAAAAAATGTAATGAAAATTGAGATACATTGCCAGCATTAGAGTAATAAATATATTTGCAGTTAAAATCCCTTTTTCCTCTTTGCTTTCCTTTGGGGTTGGCTACTATGTCCTCTCTTATTTGGATCAGCTGCACGAGATTTGACTGGTTGACTGAGAGCCATTCTGCTGGAACCAATATCCAACGCACTTTTGGATTGGCTCAAAGATCTCTTGGAAGTCACCACTGATGGCTGAGAACTTGATAATCGGTTGGAAGCAGTAATTTCTTTCCTTTTGTTCAGGAAAGGTCTAGGTGTTCTAGGTGTATCTTCGTACTCTTCAAAAGGAGAATCCGCTTGCCACTGTTCTAATAGCCACGATGACATTCCAAACAGTTCTTTTTCTCCTAGTATTGGGTTTGTAATGGTGCTTGAATGAGAGTCTGTGCCTCCATACAGGACAATATCGTGACAAAATTGTTCTGGAATATGAATCAAAGTCGATAATTCTAAATCCTTTTTTAATTGGCCATTTGCATGTTCTGCATATTCTCTATTGAAATTGTATTTGGCAGAAGGCAGCCTTTCATCCGACAAAGATTGATCAATGAGCTTGATTTCGGTATATTTTTCATGTATGTCTTGTTCAAATTTGGAGCATATCTTTGGTTTTGGTAATTCAACTTTAAGTTTCGGAATATACTTTGTTTTACGTTGTGCAAATGGTAAATCAAAATAAGGAGCAAGCAAATCGCTTTGCCATTCTAATGTTAAGGAGGGTTACTATTCAACAAATTACCCAACGCAAGTTCTTTTTGGGTTGCCTTGAAATCAGGAATGTTTATCTTTGAATTCAATGCTACAATTTTTGCTTTAAACTTTTGTTCAATTTCTTCAAGTCTATCTTCATCTGCAGGGCTATATTCCTGTTCCTTTCCGTATCTATAACCTTGAGCAAATAATTCGCCCGTCGCTGTCAACTGCAATAGCGTAAAACTGTTATCCGTTTGAATAAATTCAACCCCTAGTAATGGATCCCATTGAGGATTTTCAAAACTAACTTCTAGTGAGGTATCCACATTCCATGTATGAGGGATATAATCATACTGGTAATACTCTGAAGTTTTATCTTTAACCAAAAAATGTGATTTGAACGATTCATAGTTTTGATAGTGAACTGATTTTGGTGCTGAATCTGTTTGATCGTAGGAGAATGATATTATATCTCCATAAAATCTTCCCCAAGTATAGAATGACGAACTGCAATCTTTGGATATAGGCTTGCTGAAATAATTTACATGAGTTTGATGTTCATATCCGTGAGCAACTTGCCATTCTAAAAGTGGATGAGTTGTAAATCGCGAGTCCATAACTGAACACTTGGAATTGGTTGTAAATGCTAATTGGAATTGTTCGCTGGGATGCTTTGTTAGTCCTGTGATGCTTCCATTTTTTATTCGATGCAAATTCGTTTGTTTGGAAGAAGCTGTCTTGAATTAGATAAGCGTTACCCTCAAATCACCAATATAAACATTTGACGTATCACATAAATACATTATCTGGGGATGCGGGCCATATCTAGCTGATTGCCATACCTTTTCACCTTCCCCTTTTTTCCACTCTAGCACAGAATCAGTGTTGATATCCCAAATATGAACCCCATTATCCTCCGTCTGCAAACATACCTTGGACTTGATATATGGATTGAGTGCAAAGTGCAACAAATCGCAATTTAAATTCAAAGTAGAGTATTTTGAGGTTCCTTTTCTATTTAAATGAATTCCCTCCAACGTCCGGACAAAAATATTGGTTGAATCTGATTCAATTTGGTATATAGGAGTGTTGAACCCAAGTTTGCGGGTGCACCTCTTTGGAATAGTGATGGTCTGTAGTGACTCCATTTTGTATATACACAACTGATTCATAAGTTCCTTTCGTGCAACCGCCAAATACTGAATATCGTCTTTTTCATATACATGTAGTCTGTTTTCAGCAAATTTATCGTATCTCCTGACACTTTGGTTGAGCTCTAATTCTTCCGTCAAGTGCTGTGATATCAAGCTATAATCTGCTTGAACCCCTTCCAGTTCGTGTAAATAGTCAAACTACATTAGAATATCATCACCATTTTGTCTACTGATTTTGCTTCTTGGTTGTAGTAAAAGTGCGTTCTGGGCATGATGTTCCGTATCTTGGTCACTGGAGTGTAAATATCCTTGGAAATATTCGATTTGTAAATTATTCTACCATTCGAATAGCCAATAGCATTAAGATTTCCTAATTTTATTGGCTCTGAAGGAGGAAATAACCAAGGTGGTGTCATTGACGAAAAAAAATATTCCAAGTTGTCCAGCCAGCTTCAACTGCCCCAGCAAAACCACTTTCCAGAAAAGTCGTGGAATAATAGATTCCCAACTCAATCATTTTAGAGTCAGGGAATATTCTTAGGTTTGAGTGGCGAAAATCACCGCTTTTTGGAAATGGACAGCAATCTAATCCAGACAGGTAAACAAAGATTCTAACCAATAGTCAATCAATTGCAAGAGGCATTTTCAAATGTTGGTGTAGCAAATCCAATTGATTTGCCACAAGTACTAAATCGATAACCTAGATTACTGTTGTCGGTTCGCAAAGTTCAGGGAAGAGTTCAGTACTGGAAAATATTGTAGGAAAGGATTTCTTACCGAGAGGTAATCCGAACTGACGCTAGGATCCGGAATTGTTACCAGAAGGCCATTGTGCCTACAACTGGTTAACAAACCAGCCATTGACGGCCAGCCAGCTCCAGAGGAGTTTGGTGAATTCTTGCATTTGCCGGGAAAGAAATTCAACAACTTTGACGAAATTCGTTCGGAAATTGAAAAGGAAACTGACAGAACCACTTCATCCAAGGTTGGCCTTTCACCAGAACCAATATATCTCAAGATTACTTCGCCAAACGTACTCACTTTAACCCTCGTTGATTTACCAGGTATTACAAAGGTGCCAACTGGAGATCAGCCAAAAAATATTGAACAGTTGATCAAGGATATGATTGTAAAGTTCATTTCAAAGCCAAACGCAATTATATTAGCTGTTACTCCATCGAATGCAGACATTGCCAACTCTGATGGATTGAAATTGGCAAGAGAAATCGATCCTGAGGGTTTGCGCACCATTGGAGTGATGACTAAAGTTGATTTGATGGATCCTGGTACAGATTTGATTGATATTCTCTCTGGTAGAATCATTCCATTAAGGATGGGTAATTGACGATTAACGGCAGGCTATGTTCCAGTTGTAAACAGAGGCCAAAGAGATATCGACAACAAGAAAAAGATTTCGTCTGCTTTGGAAGCTGAGAGAAACTTTTTTGAAAATCATTCTGCTTATAGAACCAAAGCTCAATACTGTGGTACTCCGTTCCTGGCCCAAAAACTCAATACAATTTTGATGCACCATATCAAAACCACTTTGCCTGAAATCAAAGCAAAAATCTCTTCAATGCTCCTGAAATACACCCAGGAATTGACTGCCCTTGGCAATCCAATGGGACTGGATGAAATCGGAATGCAAGCAAATGTGGTTTTAAATGTCATCACTGAATTTACCAGCGAATATCGTACCATTATTAGTGGTACTGCAAATGATATTTCAAGTGATGAATTATCTGGAGGTGCGCGTATTAGTTTTGTCTTTCATGAAATCTACTCTTCAGCAATTCGATCAATGGATCCGTTTGACCAAGTAAAAGATGTAGATATCAGAACTGTCCTCTACAACGCCTCTGGCTCTGCTCCATCTCTTTTCGTTGCTGCTGCAGCTTTTGAAATCTTGATTAAGCAACAAATCAAAAGATTAGAAGATCCGAGTGTCAAATGCTGCTCAATGATCTACGATGAACTTGTCAGAATCCTTACTAGGTTGCTGCAAAAACCGACATTCAAAAGATTTCCGAAACTTCGTGAAAAGTTTTATACTGTATGCATCAACTTTTTCCAAAAGTGTCTGCAACCTACACAAAAATTAGTAACTGATATTATCAAGTAATTTATTAGTAACGCCAGCTCCGAAATTTCCTATGTTAATACTGGACATCCAGATTTTATTACTGGCCAAAGAGCAATGGCTGTTGTTTCTGAAAGAATGAACGCTAAAAAGAATCCTCCGCCTATTATGGATACATTGCAAGGAAAGAACCCTAATGACAAGCCAAAACTACCCCCACCATCTCTCCAACAAGCTGCGGCTTTAACGAGAGATAGCAATCAAGAAGTTATTGATCAAACCAATCAAGGGTTCTTTGGAAGTTTTTTCAAACAAAAATCTATTCCTGGAGTGCTTTCCCAAGTAAAACTTTCTAATACTAGCCGCCTTCTCTTTTGAAACCATCTGGCAACTTGTCTGAAAGAGAGCAAATGGAAACTGAGGTGATCAAACTCTTGGTCATGTCCTACTTTAATATTGTCAAGCGCACTGCTTCCGATCTAGTTCCAAAAGCCATCATGCTGAACTTGGTTCAATACACAAAGGAAGAATTACAACGTGAACTCTTAACAGAGCTTTACAAGAAAGACAGCTTTGAGGAAGATTTGAAAGAATCTGAACATGTAGTTGCCAGAAGAAAAGAGTGCAAGAGCATGATAGAAGCTTTGAAAAAAGCCGATCAAATTATCAACACTGTCTAGGTTGATCTTACTAATAAACATTTATGATTAAATCTGCCTACTGCTCGTGAATGTGGGTCCATGTAAAAATTCATTGGATAATCCTATAGAAACAGAATCTATTGTTTATTCTTTTTTATCTTTATCTTTCCGTTCTCTAACCGTGCCTCAACGCCAAATTCTTGGAGGTTATCTTCAATACCAACAGCTTCCATCCCATCAATCAAGTCTTGGTTTTCTTGGTTATTCTCGAGCATGTTTCTTGTGCAAAATACACTGATTTCTCGCACATCTAAATCAAAGCAATCGTACATGGATTCAGGTCGTCAATCTTGCAGTTTGACAGTATGATGGGCAGTATAGGCTGAAACTGGGTTAGCAAAAAGTACTTTTTTCTGGTATTCCTTGTTGTTAAAGGCTAAATTAGATATTATCTTGATTGTATGATATTTGAACTTGTATAGCGGGTGATCAGTCATTGACTTGCTTTGTTTCAAGTCTACTTTTGGAGAAACCTTTTCCAATACGGCCAGCACAACTATGTTACCAATAATTACATGAAAGTATTTCGTGCAGCTTATCTGACTGCTGCGGTACTTTTTCGCTGATGATACACCAGTACTGCAAGATATAGAATGCAATTAGCAAAGTATCCTTAGTTTGCTGTTCAATCTGTTCAAAATCCCGCACACTCTCGATAATCTCCAGAGACTGTTTCAGCACATCAAGCAAATATAAACTGGTTTTGGACATTTCCAATTTCTGGAAATCAATTTCAGAATGAAAAATTCCATCCAGCACTTTTAGTAGGCAAATTTGCAGCTGAATCCCGCGTATCTCCTCCCACATACCGGGCAGTTTATCCAGCTCTAAAAACCCAGTTAGTATCGCAATAGATAGCTCGAATGTAATATCCTGTTCATCTTGAACAAAATCATTTGTTGTTTTCAAGACCAAATTCAGAATTTCCGAAGAGTTCTTGTTGGAAAACAACAGAACGTTGCTCGCCTTGTCATTATGTGTACAATTATAAATTCCAATTAGCATACTTTTTAATGTCTTATCTTCAGTGCTGGACAACCCAATTGAAAGTACCTTTGACTCCACGATATGTTTCCACAAAATGTTTTGGGTGTTGCTGTTATCAGTCATTAAATTGGTGAGCATCTGAATTCCCATTCTGATAGTTGCAGGATCCGATACCGATTCTATGATTTCAATCGATCGTTTCCATAATCCCGATTCAACAAACATATCTTGGTTTGATTTTACTTGTGCTGATTGATTTCTTACCAATTCAAATAACCGGAAAATGTACTGTGTTTGGTCTAATTGCACCTTGTCTAGAATTGATTTGAGTGTCGAGTAATATCCTGGCTCAGTGATACTTCTTGATTCGATATTCTTTAATAGCACTGCATTGTGCTTCTTCAATTCAACTGCCGCACTTGAGGCACTGTACTCTTCATTCCTGCAAGGGATATTGGTTTTCACTGATAAATATTGAAATATTTGGTCAATCATGCAACAAAAAAATGAACTTTTCCGTTCAAAATACGAGCCAAATGAAATCCTTGAGAGCAGCGAGAAAGAAGCAAAAAGTACAGAATTTATTACGCATCAGTATGCACTGAAGCCATATCCCATTCGCTGGTAGTTTTTGAAGATTTCAAATCAACAACAGATAAAGAATCCATTTGAACTTCTTCTTGTTCAACAGGCGGGTAGACACTTTGATATAGATCCAATTCGGTTTCGTTATTGAACAGCATTTGTTGATCGTGTTGTTGGTGAATTTCCAAATCGGCTTCTGGGTTACAATAGCTGGACAGACCAGATGATCCAGACTCGGACAACGCAAGTTTCAATGATTCATGGGTTGACAAGAGTTGTTTCTTGTAATCATTGTTCATGATATTGTCTGCATCGGCCAATAACTGAGTTGATCTTTCATATTCTTCAAGCAATGACAATCTTTTTTGAATTGCTTCTCTTTCAGTGGAAATCCAAGTCAGTTCAGTATTCTCCATTGAAGCATTTACAGTTTCAACATTTGTCTCTCGATCGGATACTACTGATGAGGCCTTCAAGATAGATTTAGGAGATGATACTGATAGTTCAATAGGTCTTTCGGAAGCTACTGATGGCGGCTTGACAACTGGAGTAAGATCAATCAGTGGAGCTTCCTCTTGTGGTTCTACGGCAGTTTCCTGCAGCAACTTTTCCAATGCTTCTTCTCGATTATTATTCTGAAATTAACAATAATTACAGTGTCTCTTAATGCTCGAACAACAGATCCATGAGCAAACCCCATTTCCGAAAATTGACTCATCAGACTGCTGTCAGGTACAAATGGTTCTGGGTTAGCAAAAACTACTTTTACGGTGTCGCAACCCTTCAAATATATCGTCCTTTTCCTTGTATTCTTGCTTGTGCTCTTTGTACTCATTCTTACGTTCTGAATATTGGTGCTGATGTTGACGTTGGAAATGCTCGTCGATTAAAACAAACCCAACAGTGAGAACCACTGCAACGCAAACTGTTGTGATTCCGATAGCCTTAATCAATTTTCACTTACTTGCAACACTGGAATGGTCATAGATTTTTAACTTGGTAAAATTATGCTCCACATATTTCACCTCCTTTGCAGCCACACTATCGCCGCATTTTCTTTGGCTTAACATCCCAAAGTTTAACCTTAAAAATTAAGCTTTGAAAGTTTAAAATGCCTCGAAAGTAGGGATCGACAATTTTGATTTACTTTTAAAATGTGGTCTGCAAAACAACAGTCTCTCCTGATTGACTCAATCAATCACAACCATGCAGATTACACGGACTTTCTAAAAGTAAGGATTACAACCGGTGCCCAGCTCAAGCATGTCAAGGAAATTATCGAATTGCTGTTGAAGAGAAAGGACTATGAAGCAATCCAAAATCTCCTGGTAATTTTTGAAAACTCTGGCAAGGATACTGTTGGTTCATTCTGCTTTGGTTTGCTAGAAAAGCTACTCAACACTGGAGTGTTTATTAAATTGATTTACTTGGCCTGCCATTTGATTACTAAAAATCTAAACAACAAGGTGCTTTTATTCCAAAATCAACAATTGATTCTAAAAATCTCGTCCAGGTTGAATCAACATACGGTTGAAGACCAAGTGAAAATCTTGGAGTTGCTGTTCAGAGCTTCCCGCAAGAACATCTTTGTTTTGCAAGGAATGGAAAAGATTGATGGCTGCAACTTTTTGAATTCAGCACGGGTATGGTTGAACGAATATAATCTTAATGAAAAGATTGATCTATGCAGCATTCGAGGTAGGATTACCATGTTTGATATAGTAATTCGAAATTAACATAGAATGTACTCCTAGCTAACCTCAGAATAATCCGACGGCGTTTGAAGATGCAACCATCGATTGTAACAAATCTAATTTAGCGATTTTGGACCTCCTCTGTATACAATATGATGAAATTGTTGAATATACTCGAAATGAACAATTGATTCAAGTGAGATTAAACAGAGATGATTTCAAATCAACCAATATCGAATCCAAGGACGTTGATTCTTTGCAAAAACTATTTCAGAAGTGGAATTTGAATTTTATTATTTGCAAAGGTTCCTACAGCAGCTGTTTAGTTAACAGAAACGCAACAGCACGTCGATTTAATGAGCATTGGGAACCAGAGTCGGTATTGGACCTGATGGATGGACAGTCTTCAGAAGGCAAAGTGTCCCTGCCCCAAGCAAATGAGAAATCAATGGCAAAGAATGTGAATCCAAAACTTCAACTAGGTGATGTTTCGCCTATAATTCCGTCATACAAAGGTAATCGAATCGTGATTGTCAGATCTTTCCATAGATTCTTTTATATTTTCTGATGCAGCAGAAAGTGGAAGTGAATATGTTCCTAGTCAAAAGATTAGGGCGAGAGTCCAGAGCAAGAAACCAGTCATCAAGAATTATGCAATCCAACCTAGCGAGTTTGCTGTACTTGAACATACAGTCTCAGATATATTTGATTCCGCATTCCAAAATCCTGTAAAATCGCTATCCCAGCTTGGTAGGGTAGTGACATCTACCCCAAAGAACATCAAGATTGATGACCAAGATAAATTGACAGCCCACTCTAACTCTGTGGTTAAAGCTGAAAACACAAAGCAAAGGCGAAATAACCTTGAAAAGCTGGATTTGAATGATTTGTTTTCAGATTCAGGCGTTCCAAAGGATGCAATATCTACCATTGATTCAAATGCCCTTGATGCAGAAAGTACAAAAGTAACTAAAAGACAAAAACGAGCAACTAAAAAGACAAAACCAACAACTACCAAAGCTCGACCTCGGAGAAAATCAAAAAGAGCTGCAGCGACAAAAGAAGCTTCAAGATCTAGTGTTGTGGCTCCTCTAGTAACAAACGACAATCATTATTTAGGTACTGAAGCACAATCACTTGACCTTGAATTTCCATCTACCAACCACACATCCATAGTTACCAAATCAAAAACTCTACTAAAAAAGAGTGAAAATATGAAATGCAATACAATTGTTGCTGGAACCCCACCACGGAAACCAATTCACCAAACCGTTACAAGTCAGCTAAAGAGAAAATCTGATTTGCAAGAAGGGGCAAATAAGAGAATCAATGTTACTGCTAACGCTTCTGTGCCAGAGAAATCATTCAATGGCAAAATATTCAGACCAACTGTGTGTGCACTCCCCCCAGACACTCCAGTTCATTCAAAAAGAGACAATAACGCAACTCCAGTAAACCAAACGGTATTACAGCTTGATTTCTCAGTCACCCCTCAAGAATACCACCGGCCAATCATTTCTGACTTTGAGCTTTCCCAAATCGCTCTCGAAATATCCAGGGTATACCAAAGCTATGTGGAAAATGCAATGGAAAAGGTTTATCTACGAGTCCAGACGATTGAACAAGACAAGAAAATTGTCAACAAGATCAAAGCTCATGTTGGTGATCGAATTGAAAAGACTTTGGAATTCAAGAAATCTCTGGAAAGAATCTGCAATGAAATTAAATCGCTCTGATAAAATTGTTTTATTTAAAGAATAAATGCCAGTGCTAATGCCAGTGTCGCGTTTAATCCCTTGCACTGCTTTGTAAAAACTGGTTTTTGTGTTCAACTTTGAGTTTGGACTGAGAGTTTCAAAGTAATACTTGTGATTGATATATCCTCCTCCGTTGTTGCGAATTGCAGTCCCATCTTTGAATTTACCTTGTGCAATCTCTGTCAACAACAAAGCCAAGCTGGGATATCCTTCCACAGAGCGCAGAGCGCTGTTCAAGTTGTCGGTGTATGCTTTGAAATGCTTTGAATGATGCAATTCCATTGTTTTTGCGTCAAGGTAAGGTTCAAGCGCATCATAAGCGTACGGCAAATCAGGCAGCTTAAACGATCCGAGAGCAGCAGCTACTCCCAGAAAGGTGAGCAGTGAAAAAAACATACGATTTTCAATTAAATTTTGTCTTTTATTCAAAAATAATGCAACATGAGGTTAAGCGATAATTTAATCGACTTCTTCGACAGTTGGGCCATCAGCACCTGGGCCAGATGGTGGGTAACCACCAGGAGCACCACCGGATGGAACACCGCCAGCACCATAGATCTTGGACATGATTGGGTTAGCAACCTTTTCAAGCTCTTTTTGGTGGTGTTCGAATTCTTCCTTGGCAGCTTCTTGGTTTCCGTCCAACCAGGAGATAGCAGAGTCGATAGCGGATTCAAGTTTCTTTCTGTCGTCACCCTTGAGTTTAGATGCAAGTTTTTCGTCTTGGATGGTGTTGCGGAGGTTATAGGCATATGATTCAAGAGCGTTCTTGGCTTGGATACGGTGAGCTGCAGCTTCATCTTCAGCCTTGTATTTTTCAGCTTCAGCAACCATACGTTCGATATCTTCCTTGGAAAGACGACCTTTGTCGTTGGTGATGGTGATTTTGTTGGATCTTCCGGTGGTCTTGTCTGCAGCGTTTACGTTCAAGATGGAGTTGGCGTCAACATCGAAAGTAACTTCGATTTGTGGGACACCACGTGGAGCTGGTGGGATACCAGTCAATTCAAACTTACCAAGCAAGTTGTTGTCCTTGGTGCGAGCACGTTCACCTTCAAAGACTTGGATCAACACACCAGGTTGGTTATCAGCGTAGGTGGAGAAGATTTCAGACTTTTTGGTTGGGACGGTGGTGTTTCTCTTGATGAGAGGGGTGAAGACACCTCCAGCGGTTTCAATACCGAGGGAAAGTGGAGCAACATCCAACAACAACAAGTCTTGGGTCTTTTCAGAGGTATCTCCAGTCAAGATAGCAGCTTGGACAGCAGCACCGTAGGCAACAGCTTCATCAGGGTTGATGGACTTGTTTGGTTCCTTTCCGTTGAAAAAGTCGGTAACCAACTTTTGGATCTTTGGAATACGGGTAGAACCACCGACCAAGACAATTTCGTGGACAGAGTTTTTGTCTAATTTGGAGTCACGGAGACACTTTTCTACAGGTTCAAGAGTACCACGGAAAAGATCAGCGCAAAGCTCTTCGAAACGAGCACGAGTGATAGAAGTGTAGAAATCAATACCTTCAAACAAGGAGTCGATTTCAATGGAGGTTTGGGCAGCAGAAGAAAGGGTTCTCTTTGCACGTTCACAAGCAGTTCTGAGACGACGGAGAGCACGCATGTTCTTGGAGAGGTCCTTCTTGTGCTTGCGTTTGAATTCTTCGACAAAGTGTGCAACGAGTCTGTTATCGAAATCTTCACCACCCAAGTGAGTATCACCGTTGGTAGCCTTGACTTCAAAGATACCGTCTTCCATGGTCAAGATGGAAACATCAAAAGTACCACCACCCAAATCAAAGATAAGGACGTTCTTTTCTCCAGCGGATTTCTTGTCCAAACCATAGGCGATAGCAGCAGCAGTTGGTTCGTTGATGATACGGAGCACGTTGAGACCGGAAATGATACCAGCATCTTGGGTAGCTTGACGTTGAGAGTCGTTAAAGTAAGCTGGGACAGTGACGACAGCATCCTTGACGGTATCACCAAGATAAGCTTCAGCAGTTTCCTTCATCTTTTGCAAAACCATGGAGGAGATTTCTTCTGGGGTGAATTTCTTGGTTTCGCCCTTGTATTCGACTTGGATAACTGGTTTTCCGCCGACATTGATGACGGTGAAAGAAAAGTGCTTCATATCGGATTGAACTTCTGCATCATCGAATTTGCGACCAATCAAACGTTTAGCATCGAAAACAGTGTTGGTTGGGTTCATGGCGGTTTGGTTCTTTGCAGCATCACCGATCAAACGCTCGGAATCTGAGAACGCAACGTATGATGGAGTGGTACGGTTACCTTGGTCATTGGCGATGATTTCAACACGATCGTTTTGCCAGACACCTACACAAGAGTAGGTTGTCCCTAAATCAATACCTACAGCTTTTCCCATTTTTGTAGATTAGTTGAACACGAATTTTTTTTTCTCGTTTAAAAACCTCCAGATGTGGCTTTGAAGAATGGTAAGGAACTTCTTGGAAGCATCGAAAAAAAACTGGATGGACCCAATATCGCAAGTTAAGGTGTATTGCGATCGATTTCTTTTCTGTCCAGATATTTGGCGCAACGCAGATACATGTCTTTAAACGCCGTTGAATTTATTAATAACGTCTTGGCAAAAGCGGTCCATTCGAGCTCTTTCTTCTTCCATTCCCTGATCTAAATCAAATCCATCAGACAACGACTTTAAAAATTCCCAATCCTTTTCATTCATAGCCCTGACATTAAAGTTTTGCTGAAGGATCGTTAATCCAATTCCGGCGTTCTTGATTGCTTCATCATATCTGGCGTGATCTTCCTGCGACATTATCGCCCAATGAGTGCGGTATGGATATGTGAATATAATATCAATCTCCACTTTGTTGCTCTTTGCAAATTCAATTAAATTCAGAGTGCAGCTTTTCTTTATGTTTTTCGAAGAGAAATGGCAAGGCTGCAATGTAATGTACAATGTGATCTTTTGGCTGCGTTTTAGTATCCGAAGGAGCTCCCGATCTTGATAAATGAAATCCTCTGCATGGTTTCTATCAGCGCAGTTGGAATATCGCGCAATGTAGTCGCCGCATACTAGGATGACAACTGCTGGTTTGGTTGAGCATCTGTCAGAGTTCAGACATGTAGATTGAAATTCTGCTTCTGGTGTTTCGCGAATGTGCCAAAAAGCTTGACAAAACTGCTCTTTGGACCCGAGAAATGAAGTTGAAATGTCACTCTTCCGTATGATATGTTTGTGTCCGTTGGATATTTGCTTCCGGATTTCATGGTTATGGCAGCGACATTGCCGATTCATTTTTTCAGGTTGAAATCTGATTTCGCAAATGGATCATATCGACATTCTCTCGTTCCCAAAAGGTAGATTCTAAATAACAAGATCTTCAAATATCAAGGGAATGCGCCTTACTTGGAAACTATGATACTGCGCTTCTGTATATGGAATCTATAATTCAAAACCTGCTGCTGTACAGAAAATCTAATATAGATATTCGAAAAATATGAAAGAAGGAGCTGAAAAGGATAAATTACTCGGCGTTAGGTCGGAGCTACTGGAAGAATTTCAAGTAATCAAAGATATCAGCCAGGAATTGTCCAGCTTCAAAGTAGATTCAACTAATGAAAGGATAGACCAAGAGCGTTTGGAAGGAAAACGGACAGGTCAGAGTCAAGGAATTCTGCATACGATAAGGATGTCTGGCCAGCACCAGACCCTTTACCACCACGATCAATTAAAAAGAGATCGTCTGTAGGTTGATTTGGCATAATATTAGATGAGCAAAAAACCCTTCCTTCTTGGGCAAGAGAGCAAAAGGATCCAAAATCAATTACAAAAAAACAATCAATGCCAAATATACAGTCCAAAAAAACCACCCCAAAACCTGCAAGTAGAGGAGGATCGCCAATGCCAGCCAAAAAACCAATACGGAAATCAGCTAGTTCTGCAATGCTGGACAAAGCGAATGACGAAAAGAGCAAGTCCCGCACAAAATTAAACAAATCAGATCAGGAAGAGGAGGAACAAACTGATGGACGGCCAGAATTTGACGGAACTGGATATGATAAAGATTTAGTGGAAATGGTAAAGAGAGATATCCTGAATACCTCGCCAAACGTACACTGGACAAATATCGCGGGGTTAAGG
This sequence comes from Terramyces sp. JEL0728, assembly GCA_027603945.1. NCBI lineage: Eukaryota > Fungi > Chytridiomycota > Chytridiomycetes > Rhizophydiales > Terramycetaceae > Terramyces > Terramyces sp. JEL0728. The sequence goes on along the minus strand of JADIIU010000001.1, from coordinate 351,496 downwards.
GAAGCCAAAGCGCTACTAGAAGAAGCAATTGTATTACCGCTGTGGATGCCAGATTACTTTCAGGGAATCAGGAGACCTTGGAAAGGAGTCTTAATGACTGGCCCGCCAGGCACAGGAAAAACACTTTTGGCAAAGGCAGTTGCAACGGTAGCACTAGTCTGATGTTAGGAATGTGGAACCACTTTCTTCAACGTTACTGCCAGTATGCTGACTTCAAAATGGAGGGGGGATTCAGAAAAAATCGTGAGAGTAATTTTTTGCTCACAAAGTTATTATTTGAAATGGCAAGGCACTATGCTCCAAGTACAATATTTATAGACGAAATCGATTCACTTTGCAGTACTAGAGGAGAGGGGTCAGAACATGAAGCTAGTAGGAGAGTCAAATCAGAGATATTAATGCAGATGGATGGTATTAGTGCGATATCTGGCGCAAATGATGCAGACGCACCTCCAATTGTAATGGTACTGGCAGCTACTAACTTTCCATGGCATATAGACGAAGCACTCCGCCGCCGTCTCGAAAAAAGAATTTGTAAAACGCTCTAACATAGATATCCCTCTTCCAGATGCAGAGAGCAGAAGAGAGCTTTTAAAACTCAACCTATCCACTATTAAAGTAGCAGCTGATGTGAACCTCGATGAGCTGGCAGACAAGATTGAAGGCTATAGTGGAGCTGATATTACCAACGTATTTGACATTAACCATAGATTTGCAGAGACGCTAGTATGATGAGCATGCGCAAAGTAATCAAGGGAAAGAGTGCTGAAGAAATCAAGAATCTCCCTAAAAATGCGCTGGAGCTTCCGTTGCTCAAAGAAGATTTTGAAATGGCCATCAAAAAGATCCAAAGTTCAGTTGGACAGTCTGATTTGAAACAGTATGAAGAATGGATGAAGGAATTCGGTTCCGCTTAGCGTCACTGAATACGAATCAGGAATAAACTGTCAGTATTAAAATATTATATTTAACCTCACTCTCCAGTTCCGATTACTCATCGTCGCTGTCTGGTTCAGCAAACTGAATGATCTTTTGTAGTTCAGGCAGTTTAATAACCTCTACAGTTAATGGTAATTACTGCACTGGCTCAATCGCTTCTCCAACATCCAAGTAGGAAAATCTTCTCCTTCGGTAATCCCGTCAAATCCGAGCAATCTTGTTATTTATGCTTTACCTATCAACTCCAACCCCGTCTATAAAAGATACGATGCAAGGCAATACTTTAATTTCCATCCGATCAACCAAGAACGGAACGTTTTCCACGTCTACTTTGACAAATCTAGTCTGCGGATGTAACCTGGCAAGTTTGCCCAGGTGGTTATCCATTGTTGCGCATTTCTTGAAATCCTTGTGAGAAAAGTGAATCACACATTTTGCAGTAGAAGTGGTCATCAACATCAACTGTTTTTCGTCCTTGAATACTTGTAGAGATCCATAGCCCAAACTTTTCTGTTTTTCAAGTGCGATTCTAGAGTTACTTTATATTACTCTTTCTTCAATTGTTGCATCCTGTTTTCTCTCATTGAATCCAGCAAGTGGTCGTCGTCTTCTTCCAGCTCTCTAAATAGCTTGTCATCGTCGTCATATTCTCTGTTTTTAATTTTGAGATTACTCTTCAGTAGTGTTCATTTTGGAAAAGAATTACCGTGACCTCACAACTGGATCGAAACTGGTTTCATGCACTGTCAGTCGAGCTGCAAAGGCTGGATCTACTGTAAATGACAACTCGTACGAGTTTCAAATGTTACAGAGGCTTGACTGTTAATCAACTTTCATCAATCTTCATGTGAAGATCATAAAGCGGGGCTTGAGAGTTAAAAATTCATTGATCAAGCACAGCTAGCTACGCAAAATACCAATTGACGAGGTAAAGGCACAGATAATAGTGCAATGTTATTTCAGTAATTTACTGCGTAAACTTGCAATCGTGATTTATGCTTTTCATATTTCTTATCAACTTGATAAGCTTTGATATCATCGATCGTGTGATGGAGAAAATATCACCATTTTAAAGGGTCGCACACAGACGTCTCCAAACGATGATTCACGATAAGGCGATAGTAAACGAAATGAATATATTAACAGTTCAATATGTATAAATTAGGTGGCTGTTAGCGTGCTGCAACTATGCTTTCGCTGAGGCAGCTGCGATCGCTTCTTCTGCGACTTTGGCGCTGGGGGAAGGGTATAACGTTGGCGACTTTGCGCTCTTTCTTTGCTTTGGCTGGAATTAATTGTTTTTTAGGCAGGGTGACGGGCTTTAGCACCGTATAGAGAGCTGCCCGTTTCTTTGCGAACCTGAACATTTTTTCTTTAGCTATAACAGCATCAATTTCATTCTGATACTCTTCTGGTGGGCTGAATTTCGATTTAAACTCCTCCATTGTCAGGGAATACGAAAGAAATACGTGGAGTCTTTCTCTATTCTGTCGTAGCGAGTGAGCGGCTATGTTTAATACTTTGATTACCTTTCAGCTTTTTTATAGGATCAACTGGGCAATTTACAGGTGTAATTTTAGTTTCTGCAAGCTTCGCCAGTCCAGCAGCGGCTTCTGTAATAATCAAGTCTTCAAATTGTTCAGCTAGTGTTGCTAGTGATAGTAGTTGCTGATCCATTTATTCTGTTGTCTGAAATAAATATGTGGGGTGAAAATTCTTTGAAAACAATCGATGGTGATTTTTGGTCTATTTAAATGGCTGAAGCCGGGTTCAACTCATTTTCACGCGGATGACGGCTAGGCATGTGGATGATTTCCGCAATTAGACTGATTTGGGACCTAAACGTATGGTTCCACAAAAAGCAGGGAAAGAGACACTTGGCAATACTTGATGCACACCAGTCTGTTTAACTTTGGAATAGGTGAACAAAGCTTTCTCGGAACTCAAAAAAGTCTTTTTTGAAACCATGTCCAAACCTGTGATTTCTCATCCCTTGCCAGCGTTTCAGAATGACTGGGATCTCCACGAAGTGCGTGTACTACCGAAAATAGTCACCATAAACCTTTAAAACACATGGTCAAAGACTGTAAGGTAAAGGGAGGGCTATTTGAAACAGCTAGGACGCTGAACAATCAGGGTGACTTTGCATCATCTTGCGTTGAGCATACGGCCGCTAGAAACTACTTAAGGGTTTATCTAGGTGCCCACTGGATAAACTGAAAGGATTGGAAAAGCACAATCAGCAGAGAAACGACATGGCATTTAGCATCCTTGTCTCAATACTCAAAGCTTCAAGGTTGAATATATTAATTGGAAGAGAGTCTATTGGCAAATTCAATAATGGATCGAGTAGGTCGGCCAGTCATTCCAGTACCTAGCAAATCAGACGGAGCATCACTGTGCATCACCCCGGCAATATCTATATTACAACCATTTACCAATGTGAGCAAAACCAACTTTGGAGTCGCTAGGAACAAAGGAGTTCAAGAATAGCGCAGCGGTACACGAACCTGCACCTCGTCCGCCAACGTTTTTCAAATCAGCAACTTTACTTTTAATTTGAGGAGCATATACTTTGTCCAAAGGCATTCTCCAGAATTCATCTCCGGTTTTTAATCCTGCAAATAATAACTCTTCCCAAACAATATCAGAGTTTGTGAATACTCCTGCATATCCTTAAATAAGGGCTTGCTCACCTGTTCCTAATGCCACATCCATAGCTCCAGTCAACGTTGACAATTCAATTAACGTATGAGGATTGTATGTTTTGGCAGTGTAATGGATAGCGTCGGCGAGAATAAGTCTCCCTTTGTTACGTGGCATATTACCTTCCGCATCAGTGTTATCAACTTCAATAGACAATCCGTTTGAAGCGATAACTACATCTCCTGGCTTTGTAGCGCTTCCAGAGGGCATATTTTCTGTCAACGGAATCGCAGCGACTACATTCAATGGCAATCCGAGAGATGCAATTCCGTGCAAGCTAGAGAGTACTACGGCTGCTCCACCCATATCTCCTTTCATCAGGGCCATGCCGGCGGATGGTTTGATTGAAATACCGCCTGAATCAAAGGTGACACCTTCATTAAATCCATCTACCTTTTCCAACTAGAGCAAGCGGGCTCCCACCTTCTTTACCGCCGTTATATCTAATTTCCAAGAACTTTGGCGGTTGAACGCTCCCATTAGATACGCTGAGGAACGCACCCATCTTTTGTTCTTCAGCCCAAGCTCTATCTCGGACAATCACTTTGACATTTGGCAAACCACTGAATAAATCTTTTGTTTTCTCACTAAAGATTGTTGGATTTAACAGATTTGCAGGAGTTTCCATCAATGTACGAGCCAGATTTTGGGCAAAGTTAATAAATGAATACCAGCCCCAATGATAACTCCAGTTTTCCAGGCTTCGTCTTCCTTGGCAGCTTGGATAGTAGTTGGCCCCTGCTTTTTGGATTGTTGCACATAGTGGTCAAACACATAGGAAGATAGTGTTGCCCCTTCAGCTGTAGCTTGTGAATCCCCAATATTTTCAAACACTACTGACAATTCCGATTTAGTATCCAATGCCCTGAGTTGTTTCAATGCAACAGCTGCCTATCATCAGCACAAAATACAGCTTCGCGTGTGTTATGTCTGTTTTGAACAGAGTCGGTAAGTGGGCCCAATCCAACGACACCTACAACCGGTTCCAGCCCAGGGACATTATACAATCTAGGGTTAAGTTCATTTACATTCGGAATTGATTCTTTTTCCCAGTGAAATTTGACACTTCCAATTGAGACTGAATGGCCTTATATGTATTGCCATCTCCTAGTGAAAGTTTTGAGGATTCATGAACCTTATTAATTTGAAACTACTCCTAAAATTCTTGTTGATAAAAATCTTTTCATTTGTTGGATCAGTAAATTTTGAATGGCATTCAGAGGGACTACCCATGATAACGATTCCAGATTTGGAGACAAGCAAAAGAAATTAATGACGCAGGTGAATTTCCCAAAGATATTTTCGGAAAAAGTAGACATAAAGAAAGTGCAACTGGATGCAATCCGACCTTGGGTTGTAGAAAACGTCAGCAGCATTCTTGGATTCGATGACGATATCTGCATAGAATTTATAATGTCCCTATTGGAAGATGAAGTATTTTGGATTTAATCTAGTCTGATCCTAAAGAAATTCAGCTGAAAATCACTGGATTCTTGGAAGACTCTACATTTGGATTCATGAAAAAAATATGGACGCTATTAGTTAGTGCGCAATCAAATCCAATGGGCATTCCACAAGAATTTATGGACAGGCAAAAGGAAGAGATAAGGAAACAACGGGTAATAGAATTTTAAACGTAGGAACGGGATATTGCCATCTTTGAAGAAATCAAGAGACTAAAGGAAGAAGAAAGTGCTAAAAAAGAGCCGAAAAGGGACAGCGATGTTGATAAAGGCTCAAGACACAAAGACAGGGAAAGAAGAGACTATAGAGAAGACAGAAGGGATAAGGAATACTCTAAAAGCGACCGCAGAGACTATTACAGAAGTGATCGTCGTGATCCAGAGCATTTTGACAGAAGGAATCGGGATTACGAGAATGACGGCGAATACAGAGCTGAAAGCGAACATAGATCTCACAGAGATCGTAGAGAACGGCCGTCCAGACATGAAGAAGATACAACCAGTGGCAAGATCCATCCTTCGCGACAATACTATCATGAAGAATACAGACATCGCAGCAAAAGTCCAAGGGAAAGGAGGTATCGTGAAACAACGCCAGAACCTACATATGAAAGAAAGGAAAAACAAAAGTGGGAGCGACCAAGAGAATAAATACCTCCAAATCTTTTATCTTGAACAAATTTAAATCACTACTATACCATTAACCTATTTTCTAATTGGAGAGGAAGGACGCTGAATACCTTCAAACTTGAATCGTTTATCAGCTGGCTTTAATACCTATTGTTAGAAGGAGCTACTTGGAAAGAGCACATTAGATTTTCGTCCACAGACATCATTGCTCCAGCATTGTCGAATTCTCCGCAGTAATTTGGAGCAGAGAACAAAGTCAGCAATTGCCTTTTGGCAAAGAATTCATATCCATCTTCCACTACTTGGTGTGCTCTGCAAATCAAGTCTAAATCATGCTTTTGAGTAAATCTAGTGACAACATCAGCGCCAAACGTATAGCTGATGCCTCTATCATTTTCACAGAATCCAGAACTGTCCTTTTCTGGATCGGCCCACACTAAATCGCACAGTAAGCCTGTATCTGGAATATCTGTTGGTCTGACCACTCTTCTAATTTGATCCATGCTTTGCAATTCAGGCGACAACCCACTAGTATTAATCTAGAGTACCCATGCATACAAAATATCTTGTCGTCGACCAATGCCGCTACTGGCAGGCAGTTGAACACATCCGTAAAAGACTTCCACAGTTTAATGTTGTATCTTCGTTTGCCTATCGTCATATTAAACGTACATTCGTCGTAAAACCCGTAGATTCTGTTAATTGCTGCGTATTCATGGTTGCCTCGCAATATGAAAAAGTTTTCTGGATATTTGACTTTGTAAGCCAACAACAAGCAAATTGTTTCTAATGATTGCTTTCCTCTATCTACATAGTCTCCTAAAAACAAATAATTCGATTCCGGTGGGAAACCGCCGTATTCGAATAAGCGCAGCAAGTCATAGTACTGCCCGTGAATGTCGCCTATATTAAATCGATCGTACCGCATATTTTCAAAGGTGCATTGAGTTCCAACAACGGCGGCTGTTTCAAGAACACTTCTCTCGAAGTGGAAAGCAGGTAGTTAATATCAGATTCATTCAAGTTCACATTGAACCCTGGCTTCTTGCCTCTTACTTTTATAAAATCGTAAATACCTTCAAGGAGGCTCTCAATAATTGCGTCCACTCTCTCTTTACCAACCATCATTGTGGAAAATTTGGAAAGTTTGTGTGGCTGCTGTATCAATGCGACAAATCCCGCATCAGTTGACTCTGCCAATCGAATCAACCAAGCCAATGATAAGGGCAATGGCTGATTGGATACTATAATGCTGCTGCTCAAGTATTGCAACAACTACATTCCAGCTCATTTTCGCTTTTTATTTTTTTTTCTTTTTCAAAACATGAAAATCGACTTCAAGTTCTCAAATTTGTGTGGAACAGTATATAAGAAAGGAAATCTTTTATTTACGCCTGATGGCGATTCAGTAATCAGCCCGGTCGGAAATAGAGTGTCTGTATATGACTTGGTTGGGTATTTCTAGATTAATGTAGCAACAAATCAGTGACTCTTCCATTTGAAAACAGAAAGGATATCGCAAGGATAGAAATTTCGCCAAAAGCTACGTTGCTAATTAGCGTAGATGAAGGTAGGAAATATTAACAAAGATGGACGTGCATTACTAATCAATTATCAAAAACAAGTTTTATTACATCGCCATAATTTTAAAGAACCGGTCTACGATTTAAAATTTTCTCCTAATGGGCAATTCTTGGCTGTTACTCATGGAAATCAGATCCAAGTCTGGCATGCACCTGGCTTTACAAGAGAATTCGCGCCATTCGTTTTGTACAAGACTTATTCAGGGCATTTCGATTTAGTTACCGCAATTTGTTGGTCAAAGGATTCCCAATATTTCCTGACTTGCAGCAAGGATATGACTACCAGATTACATGCAATTGATCGACAAGATTTTGCTGGTGCTTGTTTAACCGGGCACTCAGACGCAGTTATTGGGGCATGGTTCAGTCATGATGAGAAATCAGTATATTCCGTTTCAAAAGATGGAGCGCTTTTTGAATGGACTATGCAAGGAGGAAAGTGGTCCAAAGATGATGACTTATCTCAAATGCCGAAAAAGAAGAAGCGGGCAGAAGAAGAGGTGAAACCAATCATGAAATGGAAGAGCAGCAGCCGTCATTATTTTAAACAAAACCACGCAAAGGTGGTATCTGCGACTTTCCACTCTCAATCGGGGCTTTTGTCCATTGGATTTGATTCTGGCATCTTTGGCATTTGGGAATTGCCAGATTTTATTAACATTCATACTTTGAGGTAATTGGTTGTTAATTACAGCATATCACAAAAGAAAATTAACACGGTCGCTGTCAATGCTAGCGGAGAATGGTTGGCATTTGGATGTTCTAAACTTGGACAATTGCTGGTATGGGAATGGCAGTCTGAATCGTATGTTTTGAAACAACAGGGCCATCAGCAAGATATGACTTCGTTGGATTATTCTAAAGACGGCCAGTATATTGCAACTGGCGGGGATGATGGCAAAGTAAAGATCTGGAGCACTCAAACGGGTTTTTGCTTTGTCACTTTTACTGAACATACTGGTGCTGTGAAAGCAATAGAATTTGCAAAGCGCAAGCAGGTGGTTTTCTCTGCCTCGCTGGATGGTACTGTCAGGGCATTTGATTTGATTAGATATAGAAACTTTCGCACGTTCACCTCCCCAACTCCAGAACAATTTAACTGCTTGGCTGTAGATCAAAGCTGCGAAGTCATTTGTGCTGCCAGCATGGACAACTTTGATATTTATTTATGGTCGGTACAAACAGGCAAATTGCTGGAGATTTTATCTGGCCATGAAGCACCTGTTTCTTGTCTAGCCTTCTCTTTTTCAACTGGGCAATTAGCATCCGGATCATGGGATAAGAATATTCGCACATGGGATATATTCTCAAGAGATAAATCAACCGAGGAAATCAACCATACTAGCGAAGTTCTGGCAATGGCATATTCACCAGATGGACGTGTGATCTGCTCCACCACCATGGACGGGAACATTAACTTTTGGAGCACCGATGATTTTAAACTTATTAGCATAATAGAAGGAAGAAAGGACATATCTGCTGGTAGGAGTTCTCAAGACAAAATGACAGCTGCAAATTCTGCTGCTGGCAAAAACTTTACATCTGTCTGTTTTACCAGCGATAGTAAAGGCGTATTGGCTGGCGGAAACTCCAAGTTTGTTTGTCTATACGATATTGAAAGCAAATCTCTGTTGAAAAAGTTCCAAATTTCATTCAATCTATCGTTGGATAGAATGCAAGATATGCTAAACAGTAAAAACATGACGGAAGCTGGCCCAAAGGACTGGATTGACGAGGCTGCAGAATTGTCGGATTTGGAAGATAGAATCGACAGATCTTTGCCCGGTGTGCAGTCTGGGGATCCTTCGCTCCGGTCAACTAAACTTGAAGCGAGGACTCACGGGGTTAAATTTTCGCCAACAGGAAGATCGTGGGCTGCAGCATCTACTCAAGGTCTATTAATTTATTCTTTGGACGATTCCATTCACTTTGATCCATTTGATCTGGACATGGATATCCATCCAGAAGCCATAAACACCACATTGGAATCGAAACAATACACAAAAGCATTGCTGATTGCATTCAGATTGGGCGAAACCAACTTGATCGATAAAGTATACAACAAAGTTCCTAAACAAAACGTGCAACTGCTTGTTAGAGATATCGGATCCAAGTACTTTATCAAGTTCCTTAAAATGATGGTGCGCCAGCTGGAAACCAATCCTAGGATAGAATTCCACCTTGAATGGATCTCCAACTTTTTCAGAAACAATTCGCACTACTTGAAGGATCACACTGGAGAATACCTGCCCACTCTCCGCGCTCTTTTGAAGTGCCTAAGTACCAATTTTGACGACATTAGCTCATTGTAAGTATTTCTAATGTTAGGTGCAACGAGAATATCTTTTCGCTGGAGTACTATACCAGAGAAGCCCCGGAGCAGAACGAGGAAATGGAATTAGATCAGATAGACATGGATGATATTGGGTTGTAACAGCAGAGTCACGATTAATAAATCAAAAAACCTTTATTAAGGAATTGTCAAAACTTGCATTCTTGTTGTGGTTCCTTCTTTAAACCCAATGACTTGGCCAGAGGTAATGACTGCAATTTCTCCAGAATTTGCCAACCCGATTTCAACGGCGTATTCTATGGTCAATTATAACGTACTTAACGCTTCTTGGATAACGTTTTCCTCGGAAGGGCGATAGAATGGAACAAGCCCAAAATGTGCTTCAAGCTGTCTTGCTGTGCTTAATACACAAGTAGCAGCCAATATTGGAATAAGTGGTCTGTATTTGGCAACAAGTCTGGCTGTGCCACCTAGCTCGGTGATGATTAATATCAACGTTGCTCCAACCTGTCTTGCACACAACACGGCAGAAGAGGCGATGGATTCGTTGATATGTATAGGCTTGGTTACATTTCGCATTGCTTTCATTTGATATTCAAGGTAGTTGGTGTTTTGTTCAGCTTTGAAACAAATCTTTCGCATCAACGTTAGCGATTCCAAAACAAAATCACCAACCGCTGTTTCTGCAGATAATACCAAGCCGTCAGCACCATCCATAACCGCATTGGCAACATCTACCGTCAACAATAGTTACCAGCAGCCTCTGAACGCGTTGGTCTGATATTTGTCTTCATACTTTCGAGTATTTGATTTGCAATAAAGATTGGCTTTCCTTGTTGGTTAGCTTGGTTAATCATCTTCTTTTGGGCTACTACAACGACCTCAAGGTCTACTTCAGCACCAAGGTATCCGCGATCAATAATGATACCATCTGCTAGTTTCAAAATTTGGTCGTAGTTGTCCATACCTCGCTTGTTTTCAATCTTTGCAAGGATTTTGATTTTGGAGTTGCCCAAGAAAAATCTAGTTGTTAAACAGCAAATACCGAAGCTCTTCGATATCATCCGAGTCTCTAAGGCACGAAACAGAAACAAAGTCAACCTGATTTGCCATAGCGAATGCCACATCAGCCTTGTCTTTTGCGGAGAGGGCCGGTAAATCTTCAATTGTTCTTTGGGGAAAGTTGATGCCCTTGTTTGCGTGTAGAACGCCAGAGTTAATAATCATTACCTGTATTCTCAACGATACATCTGATGGAATTTTCCAGTCTTTCGACCACGACAAAGGAGATGGCACCGTCATCAACGCACATTTGATCTCCAACCTGTACCAGCTCCTTGGTATAAGTAGTTGCAATGCGCTTATTATCTCCAGCAATAGATAAATCGTTGACGAAAAAGAATTCATCTCCCTTGTTTAAAGTAACTGGCTCATTCAACTTTCCGGTTCTAATTTAATTGCTGATTACCTGACTTTCGGACCGTTAACATCAATCCAAATCGCAACATCAGATCGGACGTTTAATTCCTTTTGAATTTGGCGCAGGTCATTGATTACTTGAAGAGCGAATTCGTGAGTGCAGTGGGAAAGATTCAACCGAGCGATATTCATACCTTCCTCGACAAAAGATTGGAGGATTTCACGGCTTGAGGAAGCTGAAATTAATGTAAACTACCTGGCCCAATAGTACAAGCGACTTTGGTCTTTATAACGCCTTCGTTGTGAACAGATGGGTGATTCAAGTTGGGCATTTTTGAAAAGTCTTTGAATTTTTCATTAATCCAAATGCGGAAATCCGCAGCCTAGAAATAATCAGCTATAACTGAATGAAGCTTAATCAGGCGGCCAGATACATGTAAAAATTAATATATCAATGCTTATCGCAGATCACTCTTTAATTCCTCTTTTGTAAATGGAAAGCGCCACTCGCTAACAATAGGAAAATCAATGGGAAAGCCCATCGGAAGAATAGGAATAACAGCCAGATGCATCTCTCTTTTTCACAGATCCATAATGTATGAGGATATCTCTTAGATTTATGTTAGTTTCGAATGTCGTCATTGCTTTTTGGTCACACTTTTTCTTTCTCATTTTAAACAAGGTAAAGCAATCTTTTTTTCTTCGCGTTTCAAATCAACTCTATAACTTTTTATTTTACAATACCAACAATTAGATAATGGCCGAGACTGCACCTGAAGCTGATATTGATTCTGTAATTGAAAGACTCTTGGAAGGTAGACGAGTATTGACCTAGTTCGTGGCTCAAGACCAGGGAAACAAGTACAACTCACAGAAGCGGAAATTCGTTACCTCTGCATAAAATCGAGGGAAATTTTTGTAAATCAACCGATTCTATTAGAGCTAGAAGCACCGATAAAGATTTGTGGTACTCGTTGCATTTTACCCTAGGCGATATCCATGGCCAATATTATGATTTGTTGCGCTTATTCGAATACGGAGGATTCCCACCTGAAGCAAATTATCTCTTTTTAGGAGACTACGTTGACCGTGGAAAACAATCATTAGAAACCATTTGCCTATTACTTGCATACAAAATCAAATATCCAGAAAATTTCTTCATATTGAGAGGCAACCATGAATGTGCCAGCATTAATCGCATTTATGGATTTTATGACGAATGTAACTGTTTTATTTACAATAGGCAAACGTAGATATAATATCAAATTGTGGAAAACCTTTACAGATTGTTTCAATTGTTTACCTATAGCTGCGATTATCGATGAAAAGATTTTCACTATGCATGGAGGGTTATCGCCAGATCTGCAAAGCATGGAGCAAATCCGCAGAGTGATGAGACCTACTGACGTGCCAGATACCGGTAGCTGCATGGTTAAATCTAGGTTTGCTTTGCGACTTGCTATGGTCGGATCCCGACAAGGATATTAGTGGGTGGAGTGAAAATGATCGTGGTGTGAGTTTCACATTCGGACCGGACGTTGTAGCTCGCTTCCTTCAAAAACATGACTTGGATCTTATTTGCCGTGCTCATCAAGTGGTAGAAGATGGTTATGAATTTTTTGCAAAAAGACAGCTCGTTACTTTATTCTCTGCGCCAAACTACTGTGGTGAATTTGACAATGCTGGTGCAATGATGTCTGTAGACGAAACCCTCATGTGCTCTTTCCAGGTATTTCAAAACTAAGTTTAGATTCTAAAGCCTGCTGAAAAGAAACAGAAATATGCCTATGGCGGTATAAATTCTGGGAGACCTGTCACACCTCCTAGGAACAAGAAAAAGAAGGAGATGGCCAAAACCATGTAGTTTAATATTATCTCGCAAGAGATAAATGTGTTTTGTGTACCCTTGGTTTATTTCTGTTAAGATTCCTTACTTGCAAGAATACAGCCAATTACCCGAATTTTACAGTTGCTATTGTAGCAGTAGCTGCTTTTTATTGCTGAGGTCTTTATTTTCTGATTGTGTTTTTTCAACACAAAAAATGCACAAGATAATTGTAGCTGCAGTATCAATTATTCTCCATGTAGCCAACTACAATGCTACTGCGCAAATTGAGCATGCGACCAGGATATTCACCAAAGCATTGGGTAAATACGCTGTTTATTATTATGCAGTTTACCTCGTAGCATCAGCACTAATCAGGGACCATTTCATCCAGGCAGCAGTGATAGCTGACCAAGGGTCATTTGCATTTGCTTCATTGCCAGTAATGCAAGCAATTGGTTGGGCACTTGGAGCAATCGGGGTTATTATGAATTTATGGACTCTGAAAGCTCTTGGCATCAAGGGAATGTACAACGGCGATTCATTTGGATTCCTGATGGACGCACCAGTTACCGATGGGCCTTACAAGTACATGCAAGAACCGCAGTACAACGGAACTACAATTGTTTTAATTGGGACTGCGGTTTATTACCAGAGCTTTACTGGAATGGTGTTATCTGGACTCATGTATGCTGTGTTTATGATCTCGGTGGTTTTTGTTGAAAGACCACATATGCTTAAACTATACGCCAACAAGAATAAATAATTTCTTTCTCATACAGTGACTGGCCTTTGCCAAGTCTGATTTGGCAGTAGTTGTAAGCCATGTGTTTATTTTTCCTGCGTATTCCAGAAAGTTCGTTCCAGCAAATAAAAACAAAAAAAAATAGAAACAGCTATGACCGAAAGAGTTACTCCGACACAACTGCTAGCATGGTCTGTAGAGAACCGCAGTGAAGAGCCTGCAAGACCAGTGAGGAATCGAGAACCAATTGATCCAAAATGGATAGAGATTATCCTGGGAAAACCAGACTCTGCCAGAATGAAAGGTACATGTCACTAATATAGATTGCGTAGAAATAGTAAAGAGCGAAGCTACTCTTGACGAAAAATTGGCGGCTCTGGATGAATTGGAAATGTTGGTGGAATCCCTCGACAATGCAAACGACTTGCAGCCCTTAAAGCTATGGCCGGAATTGTTGAATTTGCTATTGACTTCAAATGAACCTGAAGTTAGAGTAAACGTCGCTTGGGTTATGGGGACAGCGGTACAAAATAATGAACGAGCACAAGCAGATGTAATTTATTGTTAATGCTAGTTTGCAAGAGCAGGTGGAGTATCCACATTGTTGAGCGTGCTATTAAAAGATACTGATCCAGCTGTAAAAATCAAATTACTATATTGTCTATCAGGTAAATATTATTTAATACCAGCCGCTGTCAGAGTCTCTCCACAAAACTTTCAGGAGTTCGCCAGCAATGACGGTTTCAAAGTAATCGTATCCGCCTGTCAAGATGGCAACGAGCAAATGATTAAACGATCTCTCTTCTTGTTTGATGCTTTGATGCACGAAGAAGATCAAAACACTATTCAGATTACTAATACTAAAATAATGGAGAACGCCGTATTTGAAATGATTGTAGATATTTTATCAAAGCACGAATTGGATTTGGATTTGGTTGAGCAGTGCTTCAAGTTGCTAATTTCCGTTGGGACGTACTCCAAAGAAACAGTGGAGATGTGGGGTGATGTATTGAAGGGCCAGTTTGATCATATACTGGGGGCACTTGGCAATGAAGATACGGCTGAAGTTAAGGTTTTGATTGGGCAATTACAAGCATTAATATAATATCATTGAACCAAGATTTATTTGAAGATCGTGTTTGCCCCAGGGCTTACTAAATTATTGATTTCATTTAATAGGTTCTGGTTTGGGCTAATTGGCTCGACTTTTGTCAAAATGTAATCCGCGTTTTGGACATTTCCCAGCCCAATTCTAGTAAAGAACATTTTTCGTTTGATGTTCAATATTTCGAGATAGACTTGCTCTGGTTGTTTTGTAGAGTATAGTCCTTGTCTAATGTTTCTGATCAAACGATAAAAGTCGCACACCGCCAGCAATCGATCTTTGCAATTTAGACATATTGGGTACCAAGAATCTTCTTGGACATCAGTAATTTTAAACCAGTATTGGTATTTTTCTTCTCTTCCACAGGTGGAACAGCCGCCAAACTCTAATGGCGTAGGAGTGGTGGACAGCGCGTTTGATAGTCTTTCAAGCATCGTTTTGTTGAATAGTGAGGTGCTCGGTGTTGGTGGTTCTTTTTCAAGTGACAGTTGAGAGGCTTTTTTGTTCTTTTCATCTCGTTGTTCCAACTCTGTGATTTGTTCTGGGGTCATTTCTTCAATGAAACAGTGATTAAGAACAATGGCATCAATAAACTTTTTTGTAGATGTTCTTGGATTACCCCCGAAGCGCAAACATGGAGTAACATCGTCTTCAAGTGCATTGCGCATAAAAATCAAATCCCTAAACTTTGTAGCTTTCATATTTGCTCCTTGTTCAAACATTTCTTTGAAATGACCAAATAATTGTGGATCAATCAGTTCGTCAATCGGAGTTGTGGTATCTTCAGAGGTAGATACAGTGACGGGATGGATCGTTGGCTTCTGCTGCACTTTTTCTTGTAATAATTGTTCGTGCAGGGTTTCCAACTGATTGATCTTTACTCTTAGTTGCCTGAGTTCTGCCTGTTCCGTTTGTAAATAAAGTCTAGTTTCTGCAAGCTGTTTTGCTGTTTGCTGTTGTAGGACTTGAGCGCCATGCCTTTCTCTAGCCTCATTTGCCACTAGATTATTCGCCTCTTCGAATAGCGACTTTGTCAATTCTTCTAGTTCGTCCTGGACGGCATCTTTCGAGGTTTGAAGTTCCTTTCTTGTTGAAATTTCTTCAAGTAGCTTTTCTCCCATAATTTCCATTTCTTTTTTTAATTTTAGAATTTCATCATTCTTTGAATCAATGTCATCTTCAAGAGAGGCAATTTTAGCACGTAGTTTGCCGACTTCTTCCATTGATTTGTCTTGCACCTTCCTCGCGAGTTCCAACTGCGCTCTTGCTTGCTCAAGCTCTTTTGTATAATAATTTCGGTCTTGGAATGCTTTAACAATCGAGGCAAAGTGTCCTTGGCAAATTTGGCACTTTCTAGGATCTGATTTGTTTATCACTTTTCGGCATTCACAGTTCTTGTCTTGTTCTTTCAAATTAACTAGAGTAGGGGGGATATCAGACAGATTCGATAGAGATCTAGTTCGCGAATCTGCTGTAAGCATGCCTAAATTATTGTTTACGCTTGTGTTGCTCGCTGCTCTGGAGTGTCCAAGGGGAATATTGTCTTCAGACGATGATTTTGAACTCAACCTTGAAATCGATATTGAGACACCAGACTTGTCTGTAGATTCTTGTCTTTTATGCTTTTGGGAAATTGCTTCCAACTTTCCATAAATTCCATTTCCCTTTTCTTCCATCCAGTTCAGATTGCGAAAAAACAATGTTGTCCAGCATCATAGCATTCTTGAGTGCGGTCTATGCATTCAATCCCAAACTAAACGTGCTGTTGACTTTGAAAGATGAATGGATTGCACCGCCAATAGGGCTTGAAATAACGTACATCTAAATTAAACTTAGACAATACATTGTTGGAGAAGGAAAATCTCCATTTCAATTCATTGAATATCTCAAATCAAACAAGTTAATGGACAGCGAATCTCCCAGGAAGATTTACGATTTTCTTTTCACAGATTCGCATATCAAAGAGTTTGTTGGAAACGATCAAGCTTCAGAGCTGTTGAAAGTAGCTCTAGCAACGCACGCAATGGCACCATCCGTACAAGCTTTCTACCATTATTACAAGGAATCCGTTGTAGTTGGCCGAAATATCAAAGATTGTCCAGTTTGGTTGGACCTAGATGGAGTACAGTACTGCGATTTGAATCAGCTGCCAGGAAAGATGCAAACCAAGAACTTGTAATTGAGTATTTACCCAGACCAGTTTTGCTTGCATTTGACAACTATTATTCAACAAAGAAATCGGAAAATATTGGGATATTGTATGCAGACGTCTATTCCGAGAAATACATTCCGTACTACGAAAAGCTAAAAGAAGTTGCCGATTCCAGCAATTTTAATTTCGTGCTGCGGTATCGTCCTTCCACTCGAACGTTTCCAAGTATATCTTTGTCTGGATACGGGGTTGAATTGGCAATTAAAAGTACGGAATATGCAGTGGTAGACGATCGTGCTGTAGATGACTCTTTGAAAGCAAGTGTGAATGTCGCAAATCAAGAAGAGGAGAATGCAAATATTTTCAACGAAAATGAACCAAAGATTGTGAAATTGTCCAGAGAAGCAATTTCAAGTAGCTGAACATTAATACTAGATATTGAAAACCGATTGATTGCGTTTGCAGCCAATTCCTCTGATGGATTAGCAGCCTTGACATTTGCAAGTCAGAATTTCCCCAAAGTGGCACACTTGATTCCTTCAGAGCCAAAAGACATCTCCAAAGTAAACTCTGTTAGCAGCAGCATTATAGGCACTCTAACTGGGCAGAATCAAAATCTTTTTTTGAACGGGCTAGCCTTCGATATCGACTCAATTGACGCATACACAATCTTTTCCTTGATGAGATCTGAAAATCAAAACATCGGAAAACTTGCTGCCTTGGGCTTTTCAGTTTCAGATTCAATCGAATTACTATCTGCAGTAAAACCATTTACTTCAGCTGTCGACTGGGGCGAGTGCTTTGACACCAGATCTGACAAAACTATTTGGCTCAATGATTTAGAATCTGAATCAAGATATGCCAGGTTTCAAACTGGCATAGACAAGTTTGCACAGCCAGCGTTCATGGGTCAATTCAAATTCGTCCAAAAGAACTTTTTTACCATCCTGTTTCTTTTGGATTTAACTGATGTATCGCAAGCTTCAGAGATTGCAAAAGTTTATCAAATTATCGGTCAACTGATCCCTGTCAGGTTTGGTATAATTCCAACCAAAGGTTCCAGTTTGTCAGATGAACATTGTAAGGATGCTACTAATTATAGTCAAAACTATCGCTAGCGCTGTTTATGCGGTCGCTGAATTGAATTCTGCCGAGAAAATGGAAATGTTCCTGAAATCAGTTTGTTTGTTCTAATGTAGTTTGCTGGAAAATTAGTTGCCGGAGGAAAACCAGAAGTGCTGGTCCAAAAGATTTACAGTGAGGTAACTGGGGCCAAGTTCAAACTCATTGAAGATGAGGAGTTGTATCAGGAGCTACAGAATGCGCAAGATAGATTGGGCATAGCCGACGAAGGCGGAGTGTTTGCTAATGGTGAATTCTTTTCTCTGCAAGGAGTACTTTTTAGTTGACAACTTAGGATTGGGCACGTGGAGCTGTGCAAACATACTTTAAAATGTTGGATTATTTACAAAAAGTTGTGCTGTCCAAGAAAATTACTAACGACCACTCTATTTACGACCACTTTATGGATATGCCAAATGTCTATGCAAAGAGAAATCAGCTAATCTTTGCACCGGAAGAAGATTTAACTTTCGTGGACTTTGGCACAGATATGGAGCTGATAAAGAAACTCAAGTGGCACTATGGTATTTCTAAATTAATTCTTAGGACCCGAAGATGATAAAACCACATTTATCTCTTTAGTAGTCCTTGCAGATTTGGATTCAAAGGCAGGCATCGATTTGGCTATTTCGTCATTGAAAGTAGTCGAGGAAGACTCTAAAGTTCGTGTTACAGTCATCAATAGCTCAGAATCAGGTGAAAGCACATTGTTTGAAGAGATTTTCAACGATGACAACCCTGTAAAGACCTTGCTAGAAAAGTTGCAAAAAATCGGTTCCACCAAGAAATCGAAAGTTACCATTAACCAGGAAATACCTGACTCGATACTTTCCAGTGCTGGATTTTCAAGGGGCAGAAATGGAATTGTTGTAAATGGTAGAATTATCGGACCTTTTGACCATTCAAACATATTTGATAAGGATGACATTCAGACACTGGTTGGATATGAATATAATCAGCGTGTTGCTAACGTTGGTAGTGCGGTTTTAGGGTTTTATGTTGAAAAGGATACCAGTCGAAAAGAATTGGCAGATATAATTCTGCTCTCTAGTGCTATCTTGACGAAATACTCCTCCACAATACAAAGCAAGTACAACCGCATTAGCATGACCAACTTTTTAAAATTTTCAGATTCTCCAAAGTAATTATCGCTTTACTTAGCTTTTTTACCTATGGTGAAACTGCCAACAATCCTTTACAGTTTGTCGCGGCAGTTCAGCCAGTGACAAGCACTGGCCAAAAGATCCTCAGTATGCTGGGAAAATTTAAAAAAATTAAAGGAACTACGATAGCGGTTCTTGCAGCAGGCACAAGACAGAACTCTGAAGATATTCCCCTGAAAAGGTTCTTTAGATTCAATTTTGAAGTGGAGCCTAGATTCGATGAAGAAGGGTAGTTGTAGTCTCATGTAGGTCCTTAACTTCCCCAACCACCATCTTTTCTAAAATTCCCAGCACCTCCCTCTTAACTTTGGGGATGGATGGTATATATTTTTTTACACAGTCCCTGGCTCATGGTTAGTAAGACCAAAGAAATCCATTTATGATTTGGACAACATTAAAATGTCTACTGTCCCCAAAAGTTCCAGCCTTGTCGCAGAATTTTCATTAGAATCTATCCTCGTTGAAGGTATTTAGACGTTTATTCACAGGCCATGCAGCCGATATCCGCACTAAAGGGCCGCCAAGTGGTTTACAGTTTGTGTTAGGCACCGATTCGCAACCTGCTCTGGCAGAAACAATTACAATGGCCAATCTCGGATATATTCAACTAAAAGCAGGTCCTGGCGCATGGGTTTTGGGTATTCGCGAAGGCAAGTCCTCCGAGGTTTACTCTTTGTCGCGTATTGGTAATTCCAAAAGCCCCATTGTTGTTGTTAATTCTTTTGAGGGAATCACGATTCACCCAAAGGTGTCAAAGAAGCCAGGTATGGAAGAAGTTGATGTATTGGATGGGGACCAAAGCGCTTCTGGTGGAATTTGGGGCTCGCTGAAAAACAAGTAACTTGAAATTAAATTAGAATTATGGGGCCAAAGAAATCGGATACAATCAACGTGTTCTCGGTTGCTTCTGGCCATCTGTATGAACGTTTCTTGGCGATCATGATGCTTAGTGTGAAAAGACAAACAAAAAGCAATGTCAAGTTTTGGTTAATTGAAAACTTCTTGTCTCCATCATTCTTGGTAATTATTAGCTGATAATAGGAGTTTTTACCTTTTCTTAGCAAGCAGTTTGACTTTGAGTATGAATTGGTAACTTACAAATGGCCACATTGGTTGCGAAAGCAGACCGAAAAACAGCGCATCATATGGGGATACAAAATACTGTTTTTGGATGTACTATTCCCACTCTCTGTAGAAAGAATCATTTTTGTCGATGCAGATCAAGTTGTTCGTGCTGATCTGAAAGAATTGGTTGATATAGATCTAAAAGGTGCTGTATATGGGTATACGCCGTTCTGCTCATCCAGGACTGAGATGGATGGTTTCCGGTTTTGGAAATCTGGCTACTGGCAGCAACATCTGAATGGAAGACCGTACCATATTTCCGCACTTTATGTTATCGACTTGGTCAAGTTCCGGGCTGTTGCTGCTGGAGATCGGCTGAGACAGCAGTATCATGCGTTAAGTGCAGATCCAAACTCATTGTCCAATCTGGATCAAGATTTGCCAAACAACATGATCCATGAAATCCCAATGTTTTCTTTGCCTCAGGATTGGCTTTGGTGTGAAACCTGGTGTTCAGATGAATCCTTAAAGACAGCCAAGACTATCGATCTCTGCAACAATCCGCTGACAAAGGAGCCGAAATTGCAAAGGGCAAAAAGAATTTTGCCAGAGTGGGAAGGATTGGATTTGGAAGTGCAGCAAGTGAGGGATAGGATTTCAAACAATTTACTCTCTTCCTCCAGTAACGATAGCGGAAAGGAACGGGAAGAATTGTAATAAAACAAGGTTTATTAGTAACGTTGGTTTATGTTTACTTTATATTCGTATTTAGAGCTCGGTTCTGCGCTATCTTCATGCTGAAATGGATCCGTCTGATGTTTTTGATGACGCGGTTCATTTCTGGCTCCAATAAAATCCTGTATGGTCTGATTGAACGATAATGCATATGGATGCTGTTTTGCTCCAGGCTGTGGATGATATTCTTGGGCGAAAAATGGATTCACTTTCTTCTCTGTCAGTTGCTGGAAACTTTGCATTTTGATTTGAAAAAATGAAGACGATATTTCAACAAGCGCAAGAATATTTACAACGAGACCCAACTTGCCCGATTAGGACAACACCAGACGCTTTAGACTTGGAAATCGAGAAGTTTTGTTCTATTGTTCATGCCAACTTGAATGGAGAAACATTCCCAAATATTCCAATTCCATCGGAAGACAAGGATCCAGAGTTTGTAGAAAAATATCCAACCTATACAATAACAAAGTTTCTTGGAAAAGGACAAGCCGGCTCTGTATTTTTGGGAGAGAGCGATGCTGGGGAACCACTGTTTGCAATCAAAATTATTCAATTAGGAAGTGCTGTTGGCGTTGGTTTGCCTCGACGAAGGACATTTTTGATATATCAAAACTTATTACAGACTATAAAACACAAGTCTATTAATCCATATATCGGCTGGACGGTTGTGGAGAACGAAGCACATGTTTACACCAGGTTCTGTAACGAAGGTCAGCTTTTCAAGAAAATACACGGAGACGATTCAAACAAAGGTATTCAAGATATGGACGTTGTAAGGAAATATACCCGGCAAATTACCGAAGGGCTATTCTATCTGCACTCACATGGAATTGTCCACAGGTCTGTTATTTTGACAATAGGGATATCAAAACCAATAATATTCTTATGCACAATGGAAATTGTTATATAACAGATTTGGGTTCTGCAAGGCTGCATCAACCGTGCTGCGATAAAGTACATCAGCCGAAAATGTCTGGTACAGCAGCTTATTGCCCTCCAGAAGCTGTTTGCGGAAAAATTCAGTACGAGCACTCTGCAGAAGATATTTGGAGCCTAGGATGCTGTGTGTACGAAATGGTGCTGGGAAAAGTGCCATGGGAGGCTTGCGATAACACTTTTGCCATATATTATTCCCTTGGCCAAATGATGACATCAAAGCTTAATCCGTTATTAGAGGAGGCAAGAAGCAGTGGACGCTTTACTTCTGACGGGATATCGTTTTTGGAATCCTGTTTAGCAATTGACTCTCATGATCGCCCAACTACTCACAAACTACTAAGGCATCCATTTATTGATATTCAACCAAACTAATAAAGCTAGTTCTTGCCAAGACAGTTTATTCTTTAAACCCAATGAGTTCTCTGACTCTTTTTGTAAGGCGGAATGGAACATTTGCAGCAATATCTGCTCGATGAAGCTGCTTGAAGATTTCATTGTCATAGCGTGAAATTGGATCCGCGGTCCAAGATTTGCCGTCGGTCAAGCGATATGAAGCTTCTTGATAGTTGTACCCAATTCTTTCTTGAATAACATATGCAGGATCTTTAAAAGTATGGTAGATATGTGCACTCCAAATTCCATCCAGCGAATTATGGAATCCTCCGTTTAGACCCAAGCCTTGTGGCCAGTAAGGGTTTTGTAAAGCATCGCCGATTGGAATCACCATCATGTCGTTGGCGCCATCAGTCGACCTGAAATACTTGAATGGCCCAGAGCAAGAACCTCTGCAAGAAAAATCAAAGATTTGAGTTCCATTCTTTTCGCAGAACGGCGCATCATTTGGGAGTCCAACTGAATTTCCAATCAGCCGTCCCATTTCATACAGCTTATCAATATTGACATTTTCTGCCTGCAAACTTTCAAATACCGTTTCTTTAACCTCTTTGATTACTCCATAGCTTTGTAAAAAGGCACATTTAGTTGTGGCAGCCAGGAAATGATTTTTGGTCCCACGCATGTACTCTAAATTCTCCAATTCAAGGCCGTTGTCATAAATAGGACCTAATGGGCCTTCTCTCCATTTCGCGGCCATTCTGGTTACAACGAATTCTTGCATTTTTGTTTCTGGGCCAGTTGTATTCAAAAAGTCCATATTAACAACAATACCAATCGCTTGTGCCAGCCTGAATAGCTTTCTATCAAAGCCAAGGTTTCTGATTAATCTTGAAGACTGTCCCTCAGCTACATATAAATAATTGAAATCAACAAACTTGGCGCTATTGAGCAAGGCGGGATCATGTTTGAATTCTGTACGGCTAATAGCTCCTTCTGCAGAAAGCGCTGTTTCTCTGTAATTTACCAAGCTGATTTTCTCATGTTTTGAGACGTCGACTTCTCCGGGTTTTAGTGCCAACTCTGCGACATCCGTTTTGAAAAGATCCGGCTGATTCAAGAAAGACCTTGCCTCTAATTCCGGTAGAATCCAAGCTCTCCATGCACCTCCAGGACTATTAGGAAGAGAAACAGCTGGATCCAGGATTCCGCAAACACCGTGTCCAAATTCTACAGTGATCCCAAGAAGCAGGGATACTTTAAGCAGAAACAACTGCAGTTCGTTTGTTCCGATATGAAGGTTGCCGCCATATGCTTTGAAGGAAGGCAAGAAAATCTTGATCCCCAACCCTATCAAGTCATTTGCAGTCGATTCCCAGGTTTTCAAGATATTGTGTCTGCTACATTCAGATCTCAATTCATAAATTGTGACTTGATAGCCTAAAAGGGCACATTCAATTGCAGATCGTAATCCACATGGACCAGCTCCCGAAATCAATACATTAGCTGTTTCTTTTGCGACTAGATGTGATGCATTATGAATCCTTTTGTCGAGCATCGTGAATATCGTTTTACTAGAATATGGGATGATGGGTAATAGGATTGCTTTCATTTCTTCGTAGGTGCCATTTGTAGTAAATACTTTGATCTCCTTTGAAATGTCGATGGTACGCAGCGCTGAATCGCAGATTAGGAATTCTTTGAATAGAGCAAGTAGATCCGCCATGTTAATCCTATCACGACAACTTGTGGCCACTATTTATACTTTTGGCGGGGCTTGAACTTGGCCGTTCGCAAAACTTCGGACCAATACATTAATCCGAGCAAAGGAATATCAAATAAAACGCATTCGAGGTACAGTGGGGGCACCAGAGAAAGCGCAATAGAAACGAGATTGGATATCACCAACGCGATAGAATTTGGTGACGCATTTCTCCAGGATAGCTGGGATATATTCCGCAATACTAATTCTCAATCTTGGTACAATAGATGAAATTGTTTTTACACTGGTGTATGATGCCAATATGATGATGTCATGCGAGTTGAAATCTTTCTTCGCGAAAATGAATATGGCAGAGGGCTATTTCCCCCAATGGGATGAGTTTCATAAACGCTACTATTATTACAGTTATATTGAACTGATTTTTAGACCCCACAACTGGAGAATCTAGCTGGGAGCCCCCAGAGAGTTCAAACACGTCGAGCCAGCCATCAAAGCTTGATATGATCCTTAATTCTATTGGAACGAAAGTAGTTTTGCCCATCGTCGCAAATGTCTTCAAAAGGCGTGAAGGAGGAGGTTAAGCAATTGATTGAATGTAAATTTAACAATGGCACGAGGAGAAAGAAATCCGGCAATCCGTTTGCAGAGTTCAAATTGCCTGCTTGGTTTCTCCACAGTTTGCCTAATATGTTTCCGTTTACAGAGCTGCCAGTCCGTTCCGGGTTTCCCCAATTGGCTGGTTCTGGCTCTACAATGTCGCGTAACATTATTTCACATGTACCACCCATTTATTATTCTGAATGTAATACCAAAAAATCTTGATCAAACTAATTATCGGCAATCACCAACGACTTATAAGATCCATATAGATGTGCTAATCAAAGAGCTAAATAAATGAATTGCAGCCTGCACATGTATTTCGACAGGAGAGTGAATCCTTAGATTTAGAGGACTGGAATAATATCTGAAATAATACACCAATTTAATGGCACTCTTATCTCACTGTTTCACTAAACATTGGGATTTTTGCAATATTTCTTTATCGACGATTCTCCATTCATTGTAGTATTGTAGTAATGCTACATCATCTGAACGCGTCATCTATTGATTGCAGATAGCCAATCAAAAATCTCCATACATTGTGAAATTAATTGGACATCCTGGATAACAGCTGAAACTGGAAAAAACCTCGCAATTTCGATTTTCACTCTATTCGATAATAAACTACGACTGAGCAGACCCGTATTAAACGTACGAGGCAATTTTATTTTCTATTTGAGGGCATAATCGATGACCTCAACAATGAATCGCGTCATTCATTGTAAAAAAGTGATTAAGAGTTTGTTAATTGTTTTAAAAAAACCTATAAAATGAATTCTTCCTTGCCAACAGGTATTATTGCTCAGTGGGACGAATACTATAAAAGATATTACTACTTTGGTACTCTTGAATTAACCTCAGACACAAAAACCGGCGTTTCGAAATGGGAATTGGCCGATGGCGAACACGAAAAATCGGTCTCTAGCGACAGGACTGCAGTGTTAGATGATAAATTAACAGGCTCTGCAAGTCTACCATTGGGACCCAAATTCACCCGGCCAATAGCTGCTGTGCCAGCTCATTATGCAGCAAACGCTAGTCCTTATCCTCCTAGAGCTGCTCACTCCTATCCTTCTAGTTCCCACCCATATCCGCCATCCACCGCCAATCATTCGTCGGTAATGCGATCAGAGATGCCATATGTTACACGAAAATACTATACACCTAAAGTTTTCTCGTATCCAACCCCTTATCCTGTACCATACGCCTATCGCCCAGCTGTCACCCAAGCGATTCCACGAGCGCGCATGGTTCGATACCAACCGTACATACAACCTACATACGTTAAACCAGCTCCTGAATATACTCAAAAGAAATACGTACATCCATCTAATAGCTATATTTTTGGAAAAGAAATAAGGAAATCAGCAAGTTAGGATAGGAATACATTGTTTATGATAAAATTATTATATTTTATTCGCTCTTAATGTTGCTAGCTGTTGTTGCATATTTTTTATCTCATTCTTCATCCCCTCCTTGGCTTGCAGGAATAGAGTGACACGCGCTCTTGTTGCCCTTAATTTATGGGTTATTTCGACAAAGTCCAACTGCACAGCATGGCTGTATTGAGTGTCGCAATATTCCAATAGCAATGCTTCCAATTGCTCGACATCCTTCAAGTCATTATAATATATTTTGGATTTACTTTGCCATTCAAGTAGCTTTTCCTGTATTCTTTCAACATTGACTTTAGCGGGAGAGCGGTACCTCTCTGCAATTAGTTTTAAATAGTTTGAGTCGGCGGAAACCGTGTCTGTTTTTGAAATAGGACAGTCTGCTTGGATTTCCATCCGACTAATATTTTTCAAAGTTTCGTTCGACATGCTAAAGCTCCTGCTTGGTAACCCACCTTCTGAATTAACTTTATCATATTCCATTGAAGGATCTTTCGGAACAATCTGAGAAGTCCGATATTGGACACCTTCAAACAAAAATGAAGGCATCCGAGGTGCGGGACGTGCATTAGTGTCAATATTGAAATCAAATATCGACGGCTTCGGCTTGCCGATAATTTTATATCTCCATCTCATTCCGTACTTGATTGCCAGCCGTTTTTGCCTTGCGGTCATGTATTTCCACTCGCTTTGTCGTTGTAGGTCCAACTGTTGATCCACAGATTTCTAAATAAGCAATTAATTACATTATATATCATCCACAACCCTTCTTTAGATAATTTTTCTTCACGCCACTGTTTGGCAAGGTTGATCCTATTCGCAAGTTGTTTCTTTTCAGCCAAAAATTCTTTCCACTTGTTCATTACAGAATGGCATACTTTCAGCCCCCAATATGTTTGAGGCAAAATGTGTCGTCGGTTGTATTTCTGCTTCCAATTGCCCGAGTATCCTGACCATTTTGCAAAAGCAACCTTGTATAACTGCAAATCACGAAAAGAATTCGCCAAATTCGTTGTATGGCTGACCCATTGCCGATGTTTTGTAATTTTAATCCATTTGCCAAAGTATTTGTCGAATATCACGTTTTGATACAATTTAGACGATTTCGTCTCCAAATAACGCAAATTCAAAGATAGAATGGCACTGTTGATCCATTTCTCCACTATATTCTGTTTTCGTTCCAATTCTCTTCTCTTTTGAAACCTTTGAAGATTTAGTTCAAGGTTTAATCTACGATTCGTTAGGTAGTTTGATTTATCTTTAAGCATTGAAAAGAAGTGCGCCAATACGGAGCTTTGATTAAAATATCTAGCATCTACAAAGTATAGAGTTAGATTTTTAAAGTAAAATTGCCAAATATCGAGGTATTTCACCATTAGGTTAACATTTTGTCTGTTGGTAAATTTCTTGCAATTGGATTTCAGCAGACGTCTTTTTTGTGTATATACTTTCAAAGCAGCAAAATGCTTTGACAGCATAATCGTTTCATATCGAGCCTCCGTTAATTTCCATTTGATTTTAAAGTTTTCACGTCTTGTAATATTCTTTGTTAGCAGGACACTACCTTTTGCCACACATTCCAGTGCAATTTCAGGGTGACATATTTGGAGAGAATTAGAGCCAACTTCTCATTACGTTTCGCATTTAGAGACGTGCTCAATTTCATTTTCCATGTGTTATACGACTGATTTAGAACCATACTATAGTGGTAATATTCAGCGGTTGCTAAGTTATCCTTTTTACTGTTCATGAGGAGTTTGAAATTTCGGAAAGCAGAAATCCCCGTTTTCTTTAATTTCTCTTCGTGCTTTAAAATTGCCTGTTTAAGTTAATTAAATACCAATTCGAATTTATCTGTTTGCTCCATTTGACTTTTCCATCTGCAAAAGTTCCCTTTCAGCAAATGCAATTCGTGGCATTCGTCTGCACTGCGCTGCATATCTAATTCCGACTGCTTCAGAATCAAATTGTAATTCCACAACTCAAAATATTTGAAAAAATATTTCTTATCAAAAGCCTGTTTGGCATTTCGGCTGTCAGCTTTCTTTCTTAACCTACTTTGGGTATACAGGGATAGAGCTTGCAGAATCCGACTCTTTTGTTTTATCTCGTAGTACGACTTTCCTTTGATCTGTTCCTGTTCGAATCTGAAATTTAAAACGTCATCCATTCTAGCCAGGTATCTATGAAAGTAACGCACTTGTAGAAATGAATGTGAGTGTATCTCGGCCATTATTTGCATACTATTAATGCCTCTATATTTCAAAAATAGCAGTTTCTACATCAAGGTATCCTTACCACTATTGCGTATTGCGATGCTAAATAGTATTCATGCGATTTTCTCCTTAACACTGCATAATTGCTCCAGGTCTTGAATGACTGGATTGCCAAGAATTTACTATTGGCTTTATCTGCTTCTCCTTCCAGTGCATGTGTGAATTGTCGGTACCCTAATATCCTTTTCCATTTCCTGAAAAATTTTGGTTTTGAATCCACTACAGTCGTATTCAGTGATACTTGCTGCCTCCAAATAAAGAGTATTTTTCGAAGAGCTACATTGGCGTGGTACTTGAAAGCAGCATCACGCAATCTCTGTTCATGTTGATTTTTAATAGATTTGTCCTTCCAATAACGCAACTTTAATCTAATTTTTGCCTTTTGGAATTGTCGCAGCGTCTCGTTATCGCAAAAACTGCGACTATATGCAGCTTGCCACTGATTGAAAATCTTTAGCAAAGACTGGCGATTATATTCCACAGCTGCTCGATAGATTTCTATCTTGTTCTTTTTTGTTTCATATAATCCTCGGATTAATCCAAAGCTCCTTTGCTGCAGCCTAGATTCATCTAGATTAGGTGCATCTTACAATGAACTCTAGCATCTTGATATTGGGCGATTTTCCCTCTTCGAATATGTACATAATCCATCCAGGCATTCCATACGAGGGTGTATTTGACATAGTTATGGTGCACTTGCGCTCGTATTTCGTTACGCCATTCTCGTTGTCTGGCTTGCTGAAGTCTGGTAAACCAACTCATACACCATTTCAACAGCTGCTGTCGTTTCCGCCTTTTTAGTAATGTAAATCTTCTCCACTGTTTGTAAGCTCTAATCACTGGAGACATTTTGTATTTGTCCAGAAGAAAATGTAAAATTGAAAATGTAGAAACCTTTATTCGAGTAAATTTAATTTCAGAGGGCCTTTGCTCCAATGATCATTCCCAGCAATGAAATCAGTACGGACTATCTTTGCTTTGTCAACCAGGACGTCCCGATCAACTCGAAATACAAGGCCCTCTCTGATCGTAGTGTCAGAGAAGGTTGATTTCTGAGCAATGAGCTGATCAATAGTGGCTCTCGTGATCGGAAATCCCACTTCTATGCGGGGACATGATACGAGTGATGTGTTACTAATGATGCCATCAAAGGATTTGCGAGACAGGAAGGTGTTTGTATTGATATCATAGATATCAAAAGCAATAAAATAGTCGGACAGTTTGTTGTAGGAACATGAGTGAAGGGCATACGTCCACTCGCCATACAAAATCCGTTCGCTAGACAACACATACATCAGATCACGCCGATGTTGGCGGATCCATGAAGACAATAGCTTGAATTGATCATGTGCTGCGTCAGTAAGTATGTGGTTTCTGTTTTGGGCAACTATTTCACCATTTTGGTCAAGTCTAAATCCAAGGTTAGCCCCGTCAATCTTTTCTTCAACTGTTACGAATGACCCAGGAGTTGGATTAAAGAATGGTTTAGTATCTGCCTCTGATAATACTAGGTCATCTCTTGTTGCTGCGCCAAGGTTCATCAAATGCCGCGTCCTGGGATACTTGTAGAATTCCTGCTTTTCAACAAGCTTGATTCCAAAATGTTGTAACAGCACCTTGGAATCGTTAAAAGTTTCTACATTATAAATGGTAGGAACAGAGTCCAGTGAAATCTCTTGCATTTGTTTCGCAAAACTACAAATAACTGATTTTGCCATTCCCGGTGCAATGGTTGGATGATCCAATCTATTCTGTGCTCTTTCAATGCATATTTCTGGTGATGCTTTAAAAGACACTACCACGGTATTCGGGCTACCAGCCAACGATTTCCAATGTAGAATGTCATTTTTTGTTGGATTGCAACGGTCAACCACAATGCGTGTTCCAATGTGTTTTGCATATCGAGATAGTTGAGATTCACAAGCGTCCTTACTGCCGGTTTCATCTTGGGAAATAACTATCCAGTTATTTTGTCTCAGCACAGAAGAAAACCAAGACTTTCCAGATGCAGGTAAGCCTTGAAGTATGATAAATGTTGGTTTTGAATTGATTTTCCCCGTGCATTTGATTTCACCAGGAATATCAGCATTTGGGTCTACACCAGGATAAATAGCTGCTTGAGAGCCTATTCTGCCCCAACAAGTATTTGTAAACAGTGCAATAAAATCTTCTTGCTTTGCAGTTTCAATACTCCCAGGTCTTAAGTTTCGGATAAGCTCTATTGCTTCTGCGGCATTCATTTTTGGATATTGCCCATAAGCACAACTGGCGTCCGTACATCGTATGGCAGGTTTGAATTCGCATTTAATGCAAGGTTTTGGTGGAACAGATAATCCAAATAAAACAAGGAAACAGGCGAGCAAAGAGCCAGCCCTTCCCTTTCCACCTCCGCAATGAACCAGAACACTCCCAGGGTCATCAGAATGTATTGTTTGAACAAGCAATTTGATAAATGCATCTACATGGGCAATGGCAGGAGGGTAGTAATTAGATACGGGCCAAAACTCGTGCTGGATTCTTGAATCTGAAAACCACTCTTTCGGCAGTGGTTCCTCTTCAGTCAAAGTGATGACTCTTTGTACACCAATTGTTTCTAAATGGATGATATCCATTTTGTTTTTTGGAGTCGACATGCCTGCAAGTACAAAAGGAACAATCCACGAAAAGAATCTGGGCATTCTGTAACCTTTGACAACTATCCTATTCCTAGATTGATTCAAGTGATTTTCATCAATTTCGTCTGTTGGCGAATAAATTGTGTTTCTTTTAGTTTGATAAATCAACATTTCGTTTCGAGTAAATCCCAATTTTGGCTCTTTGATACATTCCAACAATACAATGGATTTCTTCCATAGTTTGTGCAATTGGTCAGCGAGATAATGCGCAATCTTTTCCTCATCTTGCTTCAAATTCACGCAAGCTTTCCAATAAGCTTCCAATGCATTTTCAAATAGTCCTTGCTTATAGTACGAATCACCAGCATACACCAAAGTTTGCACATGGTTTGGATGATATGTTAGTATTTCTTCAGCATGGTGAACTGCGTCCTGGTATCTTTTCGACTTGAACAGCAAATATACTTTGAATGAAGACAATTCCAAAGAATCCGTACTTTGCAATACCTGGTCAATCAATTCAAAGGAAAAGCGAGCCAATTCTTTGCTATATGCGCCTTGTAAAATCGTCTGATGTTTCTTTAAGCATTCCAGGACAGCATAGCATTGGTCTGCGGTATAGCGTTTGAACAATAAAGATTTCGGGCCTGTGTTAGTAAGCCGTACCTTTATCAGCGGTATGATCATCATTGACATTTATCAATGTTGTCACATGCAGGTTTGTCCATCCAAGTCCAAGTTTTGATCTCTCATATTGAATTTGCGGACAGGCAATTACATGAAACTTTGACGTGGATGTGCAAGCTGGTCCCAAGTCATAAATATCCAAATCTAAAGTTTTGTTGATTTTCTTGTGAAAGTCTTTTTCGTGTGGTGGAGAAATGGTGATGTGTTTATCACCACCTTGCTCCGATATTCCATCAATAGCGCGACCTAATAATACAAGCGCTCCTCTATAGACAGTAATTTTACAATTCTCCAAGCCAATTTTTGACATTTTTCGGATTCTTGGAGTTGTTTCTTTTTATACTCAAAAATATGACTCATTCCAGACTCACTCTTGCGCCTTTGCTTAGACTCATTCTGTTTAACATAAATGGGAGGCGGTTCCTGCAGTTGAGCTGCTACAGAGTATAGTTGAAGTCATCCCGTAAAACTACAATCCTGAATATACCGCTAAGTTAAAAGGAGTTTATTTTGCATATACTTTAGAAAATTCTCTGTCCAAGAAATCGTTTGTGGTTTCTTCTTCCAATAGGTTATTGACTCTTGCATTTCTGCGTTGTTTATATTGAACTGTTGTGATGAGGTTAAGTGATCCAACCACTGTGAATCCTATTAATCCTGCACCTATTACTTTGTGACATAAATCTGCAACCCTTTCCAATCTCGACATTTTTATTGATTTTTACAACTTTTTTTTTGATTTCGAAACAAAAATTATTGGGAGATGATTCTGGAAATTGTGAATATCAATCAGTCATGGGTTCCTTTCTACACCGCTGCCGGAAATCCCATTGATAATTCTCTCAGCGTCAAGACAAAGGAATGGATTGATAAGCTAGTAACAGATCTTGGACAAATGGAATTATCTGTGGGTATGATTATTGATTATAATAATCAATTTGGCACTGCGCTGAAACTACAGATTTTGTCCATTGAAGACAATCAGTTGGAAATCTCTGAACCAAAAGGAAAAATAGATTTGGATGAATTGACAAAAGAAATGGACAATCTGGATATCCAAGATATAAAATTGAAGCTATCTCAGCATATCCAAGCTCATTCAGAGTCAGTTTTCAAAAAGCAATCAGATGAGTTATATGAAAGACTAGATCTGTATTTCAACTATCACCATCTTGGCATAAAACAGAAACAGACTTTCCTACTACGAGGACACAAGAGATGCGGAAAAGACTATTTGGTAAAGCGAATATCTTTTCTACT
Source organism: Terramyces sp. JEL0728 (assembly GCA_027603945.1). Lineage (NCBI taxonomy): Eukaryota > Fungi > Chytridiomycota > Chytridiomycetes > Rhizophydiales > Terramycetaceae > Terramyces > Terramyces sp. JEL0728. The sequence continues at coordinate 318,721 of JADIIU010000001.1, read as the reverse complement.
TCAAACGCCAATTATTTACTTTAACGTACACCAAGAGACTGCACATTTGCACCATTATTCGCAATCTACTGCGTCACCAACTAGTTCACCGTTGAGTAGGATAATAGATTTAGCGCAGCTATCTGGGCCATGTATTTTACTGGTTAGTGGGATGGAAGCCTTTGACACCGAGATTAACTGGAAAGATTTTGATTTGACCGCAATACTGGAGAGTTTCTTTACTCAGTTAAAGAAGATTCAGGGTTTCCAGATAATAGTGATTGCGTGTTGTAGCGAATCTGCCAAATTACCAAACAACTTTTCAGATTTTGGCGAAATAGAGTTACCTCTGCTAGATTTTCAAGGGAGACATTCTGTGTTAGAAGGATACTCTCTTGCAGAAGATTTGAAAAAGCAATTGGCAAAGGTAATTATACTTCACTGTAGGCAACGGTGGGCTATAATGCTGGTGACTTGGCGTTATTGGTTGGCAGAGTCTTGTTTGAAAATAGAGACAGAGACTTCCAATTAAACTCGGCGTCATTTGATGAATTCCGCTCTCTAATTTATTTAAATCAAGTAACACACGAGTTCCAAACTGAAAAGCTCGATGTGAGTTGGGAGGATATCGCTGGCTATTCAGAGATCAAAAAGAAGCTTCAACAACTAGTTACATGGCCAATTGAAAACCCACTGGTGTATGAGAGGTTTGGCATCAAGCCTCCTTCGGGGATACTGCTCTACGGCCCTAGTGGATGGTAATTATTTCTAAATTAGTGGTAAAACGACCCTCGTACATGCAATGTCGAACCTGTCGTCAATGAATTTTATTTCAATTCAAATGTAACTTTTTGTTGACCCAGCTCCCAAATATATTCCAAATACCTGGGAGATTCTGAATACCAAATCAGAAAAATATTTCAAACTGCAAAGAATTCGTCACCCTGTATATTATTTATAGACGACCTCGATGCTGTTGCTTCTAGAAGAGAGTGGAGTGAAGATGGCGCTGGTGGGGTCAATGAACGTGTACTATCCAGTTTGCTGAATGAAATGGATGGAATTAGCGGTCTGAGCGGTGTTATAGTGGTTGGATGCACTAATAGACCACATCAACTTGACGATGCCTTGACTAGACCAGGGAGACTTGATTTTCATTTTTATATCTCGCTGCCAACTGTGGAAGATCGTAGGGATATTATCAGGATGCTATCTAACAAGAGCAAATCAGCCCTTACCCCAGAGCAAATTGACTATTTGGTTAGCGTTACAGAAAACTATACCCCAAGTGATCTGAAAGTAATGTTTCGGGAAGCAGGTATCCTAGCCCTTCAGGATGATCTAGAGATGGACTGTATCAAATATGATTATGTTTTGAAAGCGTTAGCTAATGTCCTATCTGTTAAAAATCCCGGTGGATACTGGCTGCCTGCTTGCGCTGTAGATCTGAAGCAATTCGAAGAATTTGCAGGCAAGAATAAAAAGTAACTTATTATATTATCTGTTACGATGTCGCGCTACACCCATTTCTCCCTTTTCTTTTTGCTTTGCTTGTTCGGCTGCCATTATAGCTTCTTGCTCTCTCATTTGCTCTTCTAAGAGTTTGTTTTGTGGAAGAAGTTCTTGATATCTCCTGTATGCATACTCAAACGCATTCTTTCGCAAAGCTTTTCCAGATCGACCGGTTATTTCTAGAACCCTTTCTTGCCAATAAATATTTGTTCGTGCATAGTAGTCGTTCAGCGGTTCTCCAGGAAGGGGATCATTTTCTACTTGGGCTTTCAACTAATATAAGAAGTATTTACTTGTTCAGGTGTCATTTTTTGCGCAGCTTCTTCGTCAGAAACCTCTTTTACATCCTCTGCAACCAACTCGTCATCTACTTCCATATCGCTTTCTTCGCTTTGCTCTTCTTCCTCGTCGTCACTTTCTTCTTCTTCCATATCACTATCCACCCCATACCATTCCAAACTGGCAACGTCATCTTTAATAATTTCAATCCATTCATCCATTTTTTCCAAATTTATAGTCCATAGGTCGTTCAACGTAATTTCCTTGCTTTTACTTTCTAAAATCCCGCCATACAAATACAAGTTGTTCTTAATGACAACCATCATTGTATTGAATCGTTCTCCCGGCCATAACGGTTTGTTGATTTCCATTTGTTGAACTTGTTCGGAAATGTCCCCGTCTGAATCATCACTGTCGACTACAACTTTCTTTTCCTTCTTTTGCTTCTTCCCTTTCGACTTTAAAACCAGTGGATACCACTTATTTCCATCAATTTGATATTGAAACATATCACCATGAACCACGCTTTCAATGGTTTCTTCATCTTCCTGAATATCTGAAACCCCTCCAAAGAGAATGCCTTTTCCTTTGAAGAATACTGTGGAACATCCACTGCGCTGCCCAGGGACAATTCCTCCGCACTTCTTTTTCCTTTCCCATCTGATAGCTTGCAAATCAAAAGACATTTTTAAGCTCCAGGCATCAACATGTACCATGCCATTCACTTTCTTTCCCTTTGTGGCAGCTTTGCAATAACCTCCATACATGATAATTTGGTCGCCATAAGGTAAGAATTGGAATGCAGACCTGGCTTGCGGTCTCGGTTCGGGAACATCTGCCTTGCTCCATTTGAATTCAACGGTATCGAATATCCAGACATCGTCATAATACTTTGTATCATTCGATTGATCGTAAAATCCTCCAAATAATACAATGAAATGCTTCCACAGTGTCATCCTATGTCCAGATCTTGGTGGGGGTCTGCCTTTCACTTCCAACTTTTCCCACTGATTCGTCTTCAAATCCATCATCCTGAATTAATTAAAACGCTACCAAAAATCTTTATAATGGAAGAAACTTGTTTCGTTAGGACTAACAAACTCTCCCCCCCATAAAAATAGCAATCCAGCAGGAGTGATTACTATTTGGTGCGAACTTCTAGGTCCAGGCGAATTTGGACTTGTAATTCTTTTCCATTCCTTCTTTTCGATATTGTACTTGAAAAAATCATTGTACATGTATACTTTTTGTCCGTCATAGTATTCGCCTCCAAACAAGATTAGTTCAGCTGGATTCAACGGATTCACTGACAGTGAAGCATTGGCTCTTCTGCTGGGAGGAGAGCAATTTGCTTCTTCTGTAACCTTGTACAAGTCCGTCTGTTGCTGTCTGAATTCATCCAGAATGGCATCGATATCATCGACCTCTTCATCCTTCTTTGATTTTTTAATCTTTTTTTCGTCTTGTTTGACGGCTTTTTCATCCTTTCCTTCTTTCTTTTTCAGCTTCTTTTTCTTGTCTCTTCCCTTCCCCATGTTGCAGATAAAAAATGAAATGGTCCATTTTCAGAATAGTCCGAATTTAGGCATATAATTCGATTGATAGGCTATTATTAGCTGTCCAATGGCAAAATTCCCTTTGTTTATATCAATGCAGATTTTGAACAATGAGCTGAAGATATAAAAATTGTCTTTTTGTTTTGACAGGATCATGTCAAAGTACATTATCCGTGCTTTGCTAGTTGCTTACGCTAGCGGCGATTGCTATATGCAGCATCCTCGTGGGTCTAACAATAAGCTCAATGAACAAAGTAACACAGTAACAAACAATCAGCGGCTCTTTAACAGCCAAAATAACGACAATTCTGGCTATCAAGTAACGATATACTAAGCTAGCATGGTGATAATTGCGTTCCAAACTGTTTGTCAACCGACGGGAACAACCAGTATCAACCAAACTATCCCGGAGCTGGGCAAGGTGCCATGCAGTTTTACGAAGGCTCTTGGCTGTACATAGAATGGAACAATCAGCACGGTTCCCAATCTCCTTTCTTGCACAACCAGATTATTTTGCAATACACGTGCGACGACACAACATATACTGCAGGAATGAGAGACGGCTCAACAACAAACAAGATTCCAACAAACCCTACATCAGCCAATATTTCACAATTTGGCCAGCACGAAAACCAACAATGGTATACAGAATGCACCACTAGAAATAGAAACAATGGTCTGTTCACGGCAGACCAAAATTTGCAAGGGACAACTGCCCAGTATACCAGACAAAACGCGGCTGGAACTCGTTATGGATTGGAATGTCCCGAAGAAAGAGACTATTATCCCTACTGGCACCCCACGCCTTGGAGAGATATTGCAGTGTGCACAGATACTCCTACGCAATGTCCTTACTACCAACAAAATTCTCAAAATGTAGCCAACTTGGGAACATGCAGCAATCCGTTGTACAATAATCAAAAAGATTGCCAGTACAACCTCGGAACTTGGACTGTTTCAGGTGCTTGGAATATTGGCCCTCCAAACTGTACTATCTGTCCAACAACTAGGTAGCCGAAACTAATTTAGAAACAATCATAATGGCGACGCTATTAACACAGGACAATCGCCAAATTACATGTGGCAAGTTCCTCAAGGTATTCACGCCGACGGAGCAAATTGTGTATTGAGAATTAGATATAACGTAACTACTTATGATTTTGGTTCCGATTCGTGGAATGTCTTTGCTGCAGCTAATGGAGCAAACTCCCCTGTAAAGACAAACCCTGCAAGCGATTTTGTTGGTCTTGGCGCAAACGTTACTGGTCCTCTCAGATTAAATGTAAACACTGCACAATTCGGCAGAACTTTCCAAGATAGAAGCCATGTATTCCAAATTAGAAAGCGGCCATCTTCCCTTCCTTGCGGGTTAAGAACCAATGAGGCATGCAACATTTACAACCTGAATGTGAGAGGTCGTAGAGGAAACATACAACAAACTTATCCTTCCGTCGAATATGATTTCGTACCTCCAAACTTGCAAGTTTCCAGAAACGACTATCTGCATGTGCAGTGGACTGGCTCCGATGCAAACGACCAGAATAACGCTGGCAATGGCAGAACAGGAACTGACAGAAGCAATATCGTTATCATCCCAAGTTTAGGCAAAAACTACCCTGCAACTTTCAACCCATTACTACAAACAAATTCCACTCCTCTCCATTTCAGCAACGACAACAACAAAATTATTTTAATGGCATATTCGAATCAAACCGGATGTGACTATTACACAACCGACACAAATGACAATAATAATTGCAAGGTAGCTATGTTTAATTGTAGACACTAAACAGAGCTTCTGCCTATCAGAATATTGGGTTGGTCCAGGCTGAAAACCTTGGCAAATTTGTATTAATGTCGACAAGAAACAATGCTTTCAGCAACAGAGAACAAAAGACAACTCTAACGGTTGTTGAAGACCCAACCACTATCGGAGGCGGTATAGGTATTGGTCTTGCAGGCATCGGCATTGCTGCAGCTTGTGGGTTCTTTGGATTTTCTTATGCTAAAAAGCATCCAAAGTCAAAAATGGCTCAACTGTACGGCGTGTGTAAAACAAATGATATTGATGACGAAGCCACTAGTCCAAGCGACGCTGATTCAAATGCAGATTTGCTGGAAGCAGCTCCGAAAAAAAGCATCTTTGAAAAGGTTCCTTTCTTGGCCACTTTTGCCGAATGGTACTCTTGGAACCAGCCTTTAGTATTTTTCTTTGTTTTCTTTGTTCTCTGCCAAGTTGGTGCGTGGTTGTATGGATATTGCATCAATTTGACTGCCAGCCCGCTTCCTTATTACCCTTATGCAAAGGGCTTTGGCAAAATGCTGGATTTCAATCTCTGCTTTGTACTCATCCCTGTTTTGCGCAACTTCTTGTCTTTCCTTAGGACCACTGCTGTTGCTGATAAACTTCCTTTGGACGACAATTTAAACATCCACAGATGGACAGCATATACAATTGCAATTGCAGCCTGTGGACATATTGGTTGCCATTTTGCAGACTTTGTCTACGCTCAAAACTATTTGGCTGTACCTTTGTACATCAGTGCTTTGGCAAACGTCCCTGGGCCAACCGGATTTATCATTGCTACTTTAATGATTGTAATGTTTTTGACTGCCTTCTTGAAAAGAAAGATCTATTCAATACTTGGGTATAGATTTGATGGATATAAGCTGTTTTTGCAAATCCACAAGTTATGGATGCCCATTTATGCTATTATGTGGCTGCATGGATCCCAATTCTGGCAATTCTCAGTGTTCCCAATCTTGTTCTTGCTGCTGGAAAAGTACATTCAAAGCAGACGGGCAAAATTGGATGTGAAAATTGTAGAGGCAAAAATGACTGGAAAAGATGTACTAAGCCTTAAAATGCAATTACTCAGCGGAAGAAAAAAGTTCAGATACAAGGCAGGCCAATATTTGTTCTTGTGTGTGCCTGAAATCAACGAAACCGAATTCCATCCATTCACAATTACTTCAGCGCCGGAAGACAACTACTTTTCATGCCATATTAGATGCAGAAAAGATATGGACTGGACTTTCAACCTTCGCCAAACCCTTGGCTTTGCAGAGCAATCACCAGGCGAAATGCCTTTGGTAAATAGATCACCTACAACGCCTGAAGTACTAGGAGGCGATACTGACAATGAAGACGAGACAAGCGGATTGGTGCTCAGAGTTGATGGGCCTTATGGTAGCGCAAGCGAAGAAGTTTTTGATTATGAAACCGTTATTCTGGTCGGTGCAGGTATTGGTGTTACTCCATTTATTTCAATTATCAAGTCTCTCTCCTACAAAATGCAACTGACCCAAGGTGAAGACAATGGATCTTGCATGTCAATTTATTTCTACTGGATATGCAGGGACCAAGCAGAATTCGATTCGTTCAAAGACTTTTTCGACCAAATTCTAAAGATTGACAGATTCTCCAATCACCTGGAACTCAATATGTATGTTACTGGCGAAGTAAACTTGAAAAATGTAAAAGTTGAAGCATACAATCAATTCGCAGGCCGGCCAAATTGGAATAGAATCTTTAAAGAAAAAGCAAAGAAACACGCTGGAAGTGAGATTGGTGTTTTCTTGTGTGGTCCAAACCCAATTGCGCAACAGCTAGCTGCCGCCTCTAAATTGCACTCGACAAAGAGAAACAAGCACCTGCACACTACTCAATCCAAGAGAACTCTCTTCAGATTCCACAAGGAGAACTTTTAAATAAAATTTGAGCTGTACACTTTTTGGCTTTTTCTCTGCACTAAATCAAATCATGAAAACGAAAGAGAGACTAATATTTCTGATAGTAATCTTTGTTATTGGATTTATAATCGTTTCATTCTCTGGACAAAGCACGAAAGCCGTGATTTATGATATTACCCACCCGAAACACCAATCCAAACACACACTTATTCAAGGAAATCTATCTGATTCCGATATGCTGGAAAAGATTAGAAAAGTATTTTGGGTTTGATATAGATGACGAAGCATGCTTGGAATGGTTACAAGGTTTATGCCTGGGGAGCAGATGAATTAAAGCCACTGACAAAATCCAAGATGAATTGGAAGACAAATACAATGTATTTCACAGCGATAGATTCGCTAGATACCCTATTTATAATGGGATTAGTGAAGGAATATGAAGAAACAAAAGAATTGGTTTTGCAGAATATGGATGTTGGCACTTTTGATGAGGAGATTATTGTATTTGAAATCACAATCAGGGTTCTCGGGGGACTGTTATCTGCATATGATTTTGACCCAGACAAGAGATATATAGAAAAAGCAGTGCAAGTTGCGGATTTGCTGTTAAAAGCATTCGATACCAATACGGGAATACCAACAATGTACTTGAATATGAAAACGTACTTTTTGTTAATATAGGGGTAAGCAGAGCGGACACACAACCGGAATTGCAACAATGGGTACTCTGCAGTTGGAGTTTCAGTATTTATCTGATATCACTCAGGAACCGAAATACCAAGATGCAGTTTTCTTTGCAATGGACCAAATACGTTCGATCGATAAACCACATCCAGGTTTATTCCCCTCCAATGTCCATACAGGAAGTTTGCAATTTGATAACCTACACAGATATGGCATTGGGGCGGATGTAGATTCGTTTTATGAATACTTGCTCAAAATATGGATATCTACTGGAGAACCGAAATTCCGTCAGCGGTATGACGAAGCAGCTGAAGCCGTTACTAAGCATTTGATGGTTGAATCGGGGGAAATAGTATTCTTTCCTGATAAGCAAAATGGCCATTCTGGCAATACATTTCACCATCTAACTTGCTTCACTGGCGGGATGTTTGGATTAGGAGCAAACAGTTGGAAGCGCGGAAAATGGACCTATTATTTGGATGTTGCGCGAAGGGCTACCGATGCATGTTGGGAAGGGTACAAAGCGTCCAAGTACGGGATTGGAGGTGAGATCATGGCTGCTTTCAACGGGAAGGTGACTATTTCTGATGCCCATTTTACACTTCGGTAAGCTGTTCTTAATTAGCCCTGAAACAATTGAATCTATTTTTTACATGTGGAGGATCTCTCACGACCCTGTTTATAGAGCGTATGGAAGCACTTATATTGATGCTCTAGAACAGCATGCCAGAGATAGTGCGGGCTACCACGGGTTTAGTAGTAATCTGCAACAAAGTGACAGGATGGAATCATTTTTTCTAGCCGAAACTCTGAAATACCTGTATTTGCTTTATTCATCAGATGATGTTGTGCCTCGTAAATATTTTTGACTGTAGTAGATGAATATGTATTTAATACTGAAGCACACCCAATCAGTGTGAGGGGGTTTGGAAGGCGGAAAGATGCAAGCCGGTGGATGCATATAAAGGATATTAGCGAATACCAACACACTGTTGGGGAACTAATAAAATGAGCCTGAAAATTTTTTGTCAATGTTGTTAGGAATCTCAGGAACCAGCTGTAGCGGCAAGAAGACAGTAGTTTCACACCTCATTGAAAAGTATCAATTCACACTGTTACAAATAAATGGATCTGACGGTCCCCATAATTTTGATTCGTTCAAAAGCGCTGTTCACTACGCGACGACAAATTGGACAAAGCTGTTGCTGATTTCAGACATAGAAAAGTACCACGATGTAGAAATAGCTTTCAAGCGACCTTTCTTTCTCTTATTGTACGTTGATGCACCAGTGAGTGTAAGATACAGCAGATTTCTGTTAAAAAATGTTACAGACCATCTTGGATCGCTTGCAATTGATGGTTCAGGAATATATTCGTTTGATAAGTTCATCCAATTAGATGAAGATCGGCTGTATAAACCAACAGGAAGGTATAGCGCATATGAAATATCCCAAAGATCTCAATTACGAATCTTGAATGCTTCCAATTCAGAACAGGAGTTGTTTGCTCGAATAGAAAAGCTGAACATTCTGGATCCAGAGTTGACTAGGCCCTCTTGGGATACCTACTTTATGGCTTTATGCGAACTGGCATCTCAAAGGAGCAACTGCATGAAGAGAAGAGTAGGCTGCATTTTAGTCTCTGAATGCCGGGTAATTTCAACTGGATACAATGGAACTCCAAGGAATGTTTTGAATTGCAATCAAGGTGGTTGTCCGCGATGCAATAACAATGCTTCTTGCGGCTCTGGACTAGATCATTGCATCTGTATTCACGCAGAAGAGGTAAATGTTTAGCTAACGTTAGAATAGTCTATTAGAAGCTGGTCGGGAAAGGATTGCAAATAGAAACGTTACATTGTACTGCACTACTTGTCCATGTCTGGGGTGTGCGAAAAAGATTATCCAGGTTGGAATATCGAAAGTTGTGTATGCTCATGATTATGGCATGGACGAACTGACTTCTATGCTATTTCAACAAGCAAATATTGAGATCAGGCAAGTTCCAACACAATCCATTAATTTTGTTTCCAGAATGGAAATGGACACTAATCTAATAAAAATCATGCGATCGTTTTAAACTAGATACTAATATATTAATTTACAAACCCTTTTCTATTGGAAGCCAGGCATCCTGGTTTGATCGTAAGATGTGATTTTATCGCATCAAGGCTTTTGAAATCCAGGAAACATAGCGGACATCTAACAGCACCATTTTTCAATGCTTAGATTAGATTTAACGTACCTTTACATCTTGCACTACCTGTATGCGATTTCATTTGAGATTTTAGCACAACGGCCTTGCACTTCTGGCACCTAACTTGTGTGGAACTGGATTCGCATCCCTCCAACAAGTGTGCATCTAATTCGACGACTTCGACCAGCATTGAACAGTAGGGGCAAAAAGTGCACATTGTACAATCGTTCCAATAGTGTTTATCCAGAGATTCTTCGTTGAAATTTGGATTATAAAGGCCACAAAAGACGCAGTTACTTTGTTAATTCACATTTACTTTTCAAAATACGCAAGGCTCATCTCTGAAGGAGTGCTTGCGTTGGACTCTGGTTTCGAATCTGAATGAATTCAGGTTTACCTTCTTTGTGGCCAAAAAAGGAGAATAACCCCTTTGATTTTCCTTTTTTCAAATCTTTGTTTGTGTGATTAGACTTTGGGCTTGCTTTGCTCTTTTCGATATCTTTGATAGAAAATTCAGAGAGCTGCGCTATAGTTTGAGTCTGCGCACGCAAGTTGAGAGAGCTTGCATTGTTGCTCTTGAATGCTGTCGCAGGTCTTGTTTCTCCTGGAAGGCGCTTTTGAAGGGTTTGAATCTGTGCCGGACTAAGATTTGGTATGCTATCAAGTACTGCTTGCTGTCCTTCACATAAAGATATTCCACATAGCACTGTGAATGCAGATTCACGAACCTGGGCATTCGTGTGTTCCAAGAATTGCACTGTAAACGAGGTGACGTTATTCATATTCAATCCTGAAGCATTCGATCCAGATTCAGCCATTCCATATTCCCTAATCATTTGGGCTGTAAGATCTAGCCTTGCTTTGATATGTTTCCACGGAATACTTTGAATTTTAGTGGCATTAAACGGTTTTACTAGAAATGGCAGCACAGTATTTGGAACTGCATGGTAGAAATCACAAATTGTAACCACTAGCTCCAAAGATCTTTCTTTAATACGCGGGTTCAGATCGCCGATCTTGTTTAGTATGGTTGGGAACCCGTCAGCTATAAATGGAAGGACTGCCTGGCCTTTAATTTGATTATCTTTACAGAATTCTATGTTAGTATACCTGCACCTAACAAGGTCCTGTACAGCTCGCAAAACAGAGCATTGGCTTTTTCTCTGATATCGGTTCCAACAAAATTGAGTATCTGAAAGGTAGCTTTGCACAACAACTCTGGGCTTTTAATGTTATCATTTTGCAGTTCATTTTTGATTTCATTAATTCCTTTTTCTCTTAGGTTAAAGTATGGACTGAGAACACATCCAACAATCCTCGTCCCAAATGCATCAACTGGCAGTGCGTATTTTTGCATATCTTCATCGGATAACTCTGTCGGAGTGCTAGGATCCCTTGCTGATTGCGGTCTTTCCTGTGCATCTCGGGATCTATATAAATTTCCATTAATAGATTCCTCCAGCGTTTCAAAATCGTTCGTAGTGTCACTCGCAGAGACTAACGGGTTATTTTTCATTGTTGGGCCACTATTTTTGTGCAGTTTGCTGTCCTGAGCATCAATCCGATATCCGTGTTCATGCAATTTCGAGACTACCAAATTCTTTTTGTTTTGAATTTCAAACTATGTCAAACAGGCATTACCTGAAGTGATTCTGCTCTGTCATAGTCTTCAACAGCAATAGCAGTGCGTTTTTCATTTGACAAATGAGATAAATCTGTCGCTACTTTAGAAAATGCTTCCTGTAAGCCCTTCATAGTTTTTGCCAAGGTATAGTTTTCTTCTACGGTTAAATAGGTCGACCTTGGACTGCCAGATTCTTTTCTTTTGATATCATGGCAATTGCATTGATCACATATCTGTCGTGGTCCATAAATCTCAAATCCTTTGAAATTTCCGGCATTTTTAAGCTGTATAATTCCGGTTCAAATCCTGATTTGACTTCTGTTGGATGCCCAAGGGCATTAATTGCTACTAATCCCACTTGATTATATAGATTCAGTGGATTAATCCAGCATTTATGAAACGTGACTTGTATGTATTGAGCAATCGTATCGATATGAATGGTTTTCAGCTCCCGGGCTTTGTATCCGTTTACCTGATTATCTCCAAGAGATACAAATCTGTGTTAGCATTTGTTACCCCAAGCGCTTAAGCGGAGTATCCAGCGAAGCACCGACTGAAATCTCCAATTTAGTAGGTATTTTATAGTGGTGGATCAATAGCTGGATCTTTGATACCCTGCTGGTGTTATTTAATCTAAAAGTAATTTGTTGTGGGAAATTGCAAAATCTGATGTAAGAACTAGTAACCTTTGCGACTGCCAACCTGTTGCTAATGGATTATGATTGCTAATTAGCAAATCTTCCGGCGGATACTCTGGATCATTCCCTGTGCACTCCTCAATAGTGAATGGCAATTTCTCCATTCGGACAATAGTAAAAAAGAAAATTTATCAAATATATTATTTCAAAATGTGTATTGGGGCATCGCTAGCAACCACAGCTTCTTTAGAACCAACAGATCCCACACCTCCAGTAATACCAAAAGTTGTCCACGAAGTTACGTTCGCATTTTGTTCTAGAACAGCCCAGCTGATTCCATTGGCTTTCTTTAATATAATTTCAATCTTGGTAGATAAAATTTCAAATGTACTTTGGTCAGGGACAATTGGCTGGAATAGGTCTGTGTGTAATTTGTGGATAGAACCGTCAAGAAATTTGATATCTACTTCCAATCGTTGTTTGCCAAATACTACTTTGGATTCTTCCTTGTTAACCTTTTTAGCAAAGACCGAAACGTTCACTTTATCTGGGGTTTGATACCAGTCTTTTTTGCAATCTACTATAACCTATCGTTAATTCCGACTACTGGTCCTTGTTGAGCGGCTCCATTGGTGAACCGATGCTTTCCTTTGCAGCAGCCTTTGATTTTCAAAAACTCGTCAAATTCCAATACTTTTCTGTTGCAACAGCCCCATCCCTTGGATCCTTCGTGGAATACAGGCTGTCCGGAGTGATAAACACATTCTTCCTCTCTGGAAGATTCGCTATGGTAGGGGAGTCCGCATGATGGCCTCTTGCATTTTTGTCCTGCTTCAATAGCAGCGTCTTTCGCGTCATGTAATTCCTGTTCTGGAATCTTGACTGGCTCTTTTTCCTTTTCCACCTTGGCTTGTCCGATCTTGAATTCTTCTACTTTTGGAGCGTCCTTTGGTAATTCTTTCTCGACTTTTTTTTGTTCAACTTTAGGTGTTGGTGCTTTAACTGGCTGCTGCACAGCTACCAATGAATGCTTCCCAAGGGTACATCCAGGTATCTACATTAAATAAACAGCACCTTTAAAAATGCATCGAAATCAGTGACCTTTTTATCGCAGCAGGACCAGGACTGTTTTTACCCGAATAATTACCTTTAGTGCGTCATGGAATACCGGTGCCCCAGGATGGTAATGGCAATCCTCGGTTTCATTATATTCTTTTCCACAAGCTTTGTTTGCGCAACTTGGCATGCTAAGATTGAGATCAAAAAATTGAGAAAGCAGCTTTTTTGAATTTTTTTTATTTAAAACTGACTTTTCTTGTAATATTAGCACTATTTTTAATCCGCATGCTCACAATGAGCGGGATATGATCACTAGGGTGATGTGGATTGGGGAATCCAACCGTATTTGCAGCGTAACTTTTATCTACCCCTCCCAACAATCCAGTAGTAATGAGCGACCCTGTATCATACCATATATAATCAATTATACCCTTGAACATAGGTGTAAAGTTTGTAAATGCTAGATCCTCGCAATAGGAGTAAGCGGACTTTAGATTCAAATTATGTTTTAATCCTCTTTCTATAAAGTTGTGGTAGTTGTAACTGCTTAAATCACCATGCTCCGGAGATATTGATCCTTCTTTGAGGAATTCCACCACTCCAGAGTCAGGAAGTGAATTAAAATCTCCACATATAAGTATAGACTGCGGTCCATTATTGTAGGTTTTCGCCCATTGAGCTGACAATCGCTCAACCTCTTCCACTAGCAACGCTGTTTGTATAACTTTAACATCTGAATATGCAGGATCCCAGTGTAAATGTGCATTAGCAACCAGGATTTTTGCACCAGTTTCTTTGGACTCCAAAAGTAATATCAGTGCAATATTATCCTTTATCATTACTCGATTAAGAACATCATCTGATCTTCTTAAATCTGGTCTTGACATTGCAACTTGTTGAAATTCGATTAATTTTTTTTCCAGTAGTTTAAATCTTGTGTTAACTCTAAAATACTTTTGACTTTTATACATAGTAGCACAACCATCGACTTGCACTCGGTCTAATTCTCCCATTGTCCTCGCGCGAGACTTTGGAGAAAATTGGCCTTCGTAATCATGTTGAGCTAGTTGCTCCTTGAAAAACTCCTCATACTGCCTTGTTTCGACTTCCTAATATTAATCTAGGCTACTTGTAGGCAAACTATATCTGCATTGTAGTTCAGTATTTCGTGTATTAGCAAATCTTTTCTATAATCCCAAATAAGAGACCAAGTAGGCGTATAGCCATATGTAGCAGGCGAAGCGTATTTTTCACACAAAGCATTGTAACACATGATTGTAAATGTATCTAAATTAGAATGCGAAAACCTGAAGAATTGGCGGTGTTTTCTTCGATTTCCTGCCATTCTCGATCAGCTGGCTGTGGAGGACCTAATATTAACGAGTTTCTACATGGACAATTGTCTCTTAGATAGCTGATTACTTCTCTGGTACCAACATCATTGATCATGGAATTGATAGGTTCTCCTATTGGGTTACCTTCCAAGCCAAGCAATTCTAACTGGTATAGTTGCCCAAATTCTTGTGGAATGTATTGGATCTGGTTATCAAAGAGCAAGAGCTCCTTTAGCGTTACTACAAGACCCAGCTCTGCTGGAAGGACGGCCAGTTTGTTTCCCGTTAGATTGAGGTGACTGAGACTAGATAATTTGGAAATTTCTGGGGGTAGTATGGTTAAATTGTTGTGATTTAGATACAAGGCTGTTAAAAACTTGTACGCAAATAATCCATTGTTCAAGTTGTTGATCATCATTCCTCCCATATCCAATGCTGTCCAGTTAGAGGTTACTGGTTGTGGCAGGGCTGTAGGAGTCAGGTTAGCATCAGAGCCTAGATCCACTGGCACTGGATTAGGATTGATAACTATATTGTTATTGTTCATTCTGCTTTGGCTCGCGGCAACTCTGGCGTGATAATGGGGTGATGATGAAATGCGTGCTTTCTGGGCAGCTTCAATTTGGAGGAAATGTTTCTGTCCCAGGCCCATACTTCCTGAAAGGCCAGATGAGCTGCCATTCATATTGCTGTGCATATTTAACATTATCTGGTTGTGGGATATTGAGGGGTTGGAGTTTCTCTGAGTAAAATTAAAGTTTTGGTTCTGCATTCTGTTCGTACCATACATCGTGTGACTAGGGTATCCGTTAGACATTGTAAGGTTTCTGTTTCAATTTCTTTTCAATTAATTTCAGTTGCAAGAGTTTGGAGCTGGTATTTCGCTGAAACGTATCGTTTGAAGAGATTTGCGGGAGATTTCGTTTGTTCGAATTTGCAAAAAAATGTAAGCCACAGTATTTCGATTTGTCTTGGCCTCATCAATCACAGCAACAGCATCAGAGGTTATTGGCAACTTGGCTGCACAGGACGTCGTTTTACAGATCTTGCAATTATAAAAATACTTTATTTTCGTGGTTTGCCAGGGCCTTTCGCCTTTTTAGCTTTGCTGGGAGCAACTTTAGGATCCGGCTGCGTTAGCAAAAAGTACCTTTCGTTTTTGAGTAGCTGGATCTTTAGGCAGGACTTTGAAAAATCCGTCTAATCGGCCTTGAGTAGACTGGGATTGACTTTTCTTCATCCTTTGGACAGTCTTGCGAACCCTTTCTTCATTGAATTGCTTTTCATTCACTAGATATTTTACGATTTCTTCCTCGTCGGGTGCTTTCCATTTGAGCTTGATTAACACATTGGTACCTCGACAGTTGACGGATCAGTAACGTCTGGCTCTTTAAACAGCTTTCTTGCTTCTTGGTAAGGCCAGCTTTCTGGTATCGGATACTTTTTAGGGTCTAAAGTCTTTAAAATTTTTTCAATGGATCTATGCTCTTTCATTAGCTGGACAGCGCGATGTGGGCCAATTCCTCGAATAGAATCGCAATAATCACATCCTAGCAGGATACACAGGTCAATGAATTCTTCATGAGTGAACTCTAGCCCTTCCAAGATTTTTTGAAAATGAATTTCAGATATTGGCATCTTTTTTGCTTCACTAAAAGTAAGATGTCTTAGTAAAACTGGAGCACCAAAGGTAAGTGTGTCCATATCTTCGCTGCCAACCCCATAGACTTTTCCAGCCCTAGCTAAAGCTGCGCATTGCGCTTCAGCTTCACACGGTGCATTTATCCAAGGAATTCCCATTAAATCTAATAGTTTTTGGCACTCTTCATTATGCTTCATTAGATCATCAATACCTCTTTGGTGACCTTGACAGTTCTTCTGCTGAACTTGTCTATATTCTCTTGATCTCCAGTTTCTTGGGCTTTTTCCATTTCTTTGGTTGCTTCGGCCCTCTTTATTCCACGCTTTGCCAGCTGGATTAATTATAGTTACTTCTTCAGACTTCATTGCTGGTGGTTTCCCATCAAATACATAGCATGGTTTGATTCCATTCTCCACCATACGCACAGTTCTATATAGAATCCCCATCAAATGAGAAGTAGTATCTCCACTTTCGTTTGTCAGTTGGTTGCCATCTGTCGATCGAACTGCAATCAAGAATTGATAAATTGACATGGATGCATCAATCGCTACCTTCCTCCCAAAGTACTAGTTTAATTCCAAGTTACATTTTTGATTTCATTTGAAGCTAATGCAGCAGCTGCATGATCGCCTATTACTTTTGTCAACCCGTGAATGCCCATTTCAAGATTCAACTGGACTTTTTTTTAAAGTTTACTGGACAACTGTGTAGGAAGTACTGCCGATATATTCATTAAACGACAAAGAACTGGAGTGCAATTCAGTGATATAGTTAAATTACAAAAGATGAATCTTTTGCAAGTTCGATGGCAGCTACCTTCTCGATTACCATTGATAGAGCAATTTGGCAGTTTTTTATTTGAAGCAGGATTCATAAAATTAGAACTTGTTTGAAGCAGGATTCATAAAATTAGAACTTGCCTAAAAATGACAAAAATATTTAGGGGAAGAACAAGTAAAGTACTGGGGCTGGCAGGACGATTAAAGAAATTTGGAAATTACGAACTAATTGTACCTAATTTGGCATTCAAGCCAACAGAACTTTCTCCAGCAAAGCACATTCTCAAACCTGACTATTCCAATATTCCCCCAATTGGGACGAGTATCCACATTCATGATCAAAAAGAAATCAACTCAATTCGCCAATCTTGTCTTTTGGCAAAGCATATCCTTGATTTTGCTGCCAGACATGCAGAAGAAGGAATTAGCACGCTGGAGCTGGATCGAATGGTGTTTGACGAAATAACTAGAAACGGAGCCTACCCAAGTCCACTAAATTATCACGGGTTTCCAAACTCAATTTGCACATCTGTAAATAACGTAATCTGCCATGGAATACCTGATAATAGAAAGCTCAAAGCAGGAGATTTGATTAATATTGACGTTACTGTATTTTACAATGGATATCATGGAGATACTTCAAAAACAATTGCCATTGGGGCTGTAGATGAAAAAGGCATGGCACTAATGGAAGCAACCAAGCTCGCACTAGACGCGGGTATCAAAATGGTTCAACCAAGCAAGCCAATTAATAGAATTGGCAGGGCCATTGAAGGAATAGGAACAACCCATGGATATAGCATAGATAAACAGTTTTGCGGTCATGGAATAGGTAAACTATTTCATCAAGCCCCGTTAATTCTGCATTATGATAATCCAGATGATGCTCTTCTCCAACCTGGAATGATTTTTACGATCGAGCCAATTTTCAATCAAGGCACAGATGGTTTTGTGAAATGGCCAGATGCATGGACTGCAGTAACGGTAGATGGCGGCAGATCCGCACAGTTTGAACACACTGTATTAGTAACAGATGATGGTGTAGAAGTGCTGACGGGGTAATCAACTAATAAACCGGAATATATTGTTCCTCATGTTATTTCACTGCATGCGCATGCTAATAATTATCGCTGACCAATCCAAATGAATTCTACCCTGGAAAGATATCCACCAACATTCAATTTTTGATTTAAAAATTTCTTTTTCATCTACGAAATGTCAGCTGCATTACAAAAAGCAACATGTACGAATTGACTAACGCCAGCTTTCTTAGTATACAACGGTAAAGTTGCATTATCATTTACCAACAAAGTGTTTTCTTCAGCTAAATTGAGCGGATTTCCAGATGTCAACGCAGCAACTCAAGGTAAAAAATGCTTATTCAGGTTATTCAAGCTTTGTTAACGGAATCACTTCAGGAGCATGGAGAAAGGTTACTATTGGACAAGCTGGTGAAATTGTTGGTGCTGGAGTAACTATTGGCGGATTCTTTTTAGGTGGTGAAATGCTTGGAAGATGGAGTATTATTGGATACAAGATTGAAGGAACCGAACAGTCTGGACACCATTAAATAAACAAATCCAAAAGTTATTTATTCTGGTTTTGCACATTTTCTGAATTCTACATTTCCGGTGTGTGGACATACCATCTGATCCCACGATACTGGGACCATAGTGTATCCGCTTAGAGAGACTGCTAGTACGACTCCAAATTTATCGCCCGCTGTTGATAGCACAAAATTCTTGCCATCGCCAATGCTAGAGACTAAACAACGAACCACATCCCCCGGCCTGTAGCATTTGTAGATTTCCAGTTGATCTACGTTTGTTTTTCTGATATCCTTCTTTAATATCGTACCAGTATAATTTAGTGATTTTTTGTTGTCAACTAGTATGATTTGCACTACAGCATGCTTGGAGGTGATTTTAGACACTAGGTAAATGCAAAAATACCTTTTCCTATCACTACTGACCCGACGAAAGGAACAGCCTGGACATGAGTTGAAACCGATACAGTGTTCTCTTGAATGTCCTTGGTTCCCAATAAAGAAGAATAAATGAATCCATCCTTTTCAAATGTCCCTTCGCCAGATTTAAGTTTATCCGATGTAGCTAATAATTGTCCTGGTATAACTTTCATTTTTACAAAAAAATTCAAATTTGAAAATGAAGAGAAAGCGCCAGTGGGGAAAAGATATTAGAGCACTAATGTACGGGTTTGGAGATGATCCAAATCCACTCCCGGAAACAATGGATGTCATGGACGAACTGCTAGATTGGTTCATCACAGATTTAGTATCTTGGTTTTAATTTAGTGTGAACAGGCACAAAAGAAATCAACTACGCCAAAGCTGAAAACATCGGATTTTTTAGCTGCGTTGGAGAACGATCCAAAGAAATTGGCGAGAGCGCATGAATTGTTGAACTTGGACAAGGAGTTGAAATTAGCGCGTGCGACATTTGGAGATGCTGTGCAGGTAGAAATGGCTTCGAGTATGAATTAGTTTAATATAATTATTGATATTGATTAATTGGTACTAATATGTTGGTCGTACCCCTTTCAATTCCAAGGCCTTTATGTGGATGGAAACTTGCAAACTATTAAACTATATTATAACACACTTGTTGCGCTTTGCTATCAGTGGTCTGCTGCATATCGCCTTAGCAACTTGGACAAATACCTCATCCACACCTTCCTTGGTTTTCGCACTGCACTCTACATACGCACAAGCACCAACTACAAGCGCCATCTTATTTCCTTGCTCATACGTTACAGAGCTGCTATCCCTGGTATCTGCTTTCAATCCAACCACAACCACGGGCATCCCTGGTGCAAACTTTAATATCTCCTGAACCCACTACATTAGTTCCACTTACCTTTTCCGACAGTGACATTAGCGTATCTTTGTCGCTGATATCAAAGCACATCAGAATCGCATCCCCGTCGCAGTATATCAGCGGTCTTAGCCTTTCGTATAAATAATCATCTTCGGAATCCCAAAAAACCAGCTCCCAATTGATGAGTTCTAATTTTTCCCCTTCTAGCTCAAGGTCTACTGGTTGGTGTGTGTCTAGTTGTGCATATACAGGCAGAGCTGTTTCAAAAAAACAGCCTTTTAGTTTGGCGTATAGAAGCGAGGTTTTTCCTACTCTGCGGTCTCCTATTACTACTACTTTGTATCTTGGCGGCGAGATAAACATGTGGAAAGTTTAAACTCCAGAATTGTGGCTGGAAATGTCTGAAATGAGTAGATATTCCATAAACGAACAAGGGTATTTGATCGGAGATGCAGTCCGTTGTGGTTCCGCACTTTGCGATCAGTGCGCTTATTAAACAATAGCATTTATACGCGATACCAATCTGAAATTCAGGTATTAAAAAACTGGTTTATAAAATAGTACAAGGCCGTCTATGTCTAATCTTTTTCTTTTTCGGCCACTTTAGCGAACCTTGGATCGCCTGTGCAGCAAGAAGAAACACTTGATCAACTCCTCGTGTTTTTGAGCTACATTCAACATACCCAAAAGCACCAACCAGCCTGGCCATTTCCTTTCCTTCACCAAACGAAACTGGCTTTTCCATATTATTTACCCTCGTATCTGATTTCATCCCCACAACTACCCGCGGCACACAAGGTCCAAAGTTCATGATCTCTTGTATCCACTTTATTAGCGTCGTCTACCTTTTCTGAGAGTGATAATAGCGATTCTCTATTACTTATATCAAAGCACAATAACACTACATCTCCAGCTCCGAAAATCATTGGTCGAAATCGGTAATACATGAACGGATCAGAGTCCCATTCCCACGGAATTAGTTCCCAATTAATCACATTACGTCTTTCTCATCAACTATAATTACTAATGGGTCGTTGGTGTTGAGATGGGCATAAACTGCGGGTATAGATTCAAAGTAGAAATTGTGTAGCTTGGCATGGAGCAGGGATGTTTTACCTACTTTGCGATCACCTATAACTACTATTCGATGCAGCACTGGTGTTGCCCTGAAAAACATGCTGTTTTGGTGGCTGTAGAATTGTCAACTGATTCGTGTCAAGGATCAATAATTAATTTATTAAGGCAAGGGATCCAGTCAAGTTGGATGGTTATTGAATTATGCACGCAGAACGGGTTGGAGATCGCTTACGGATTGCCCTTACTGCTTCAACATAAAGTTTATCGATCCCCAATCCGGTTTTTGCGCTACACTCTAGATATGCTATTGCACCAACAATATCCGCCATTTGCTCACCTTCCTTGTACGAGATGGTCCATTCATCCATTTCATTCCTCAACTCTGATTTCAAGCCCACGACTATTATCGGTATTCCTATTCCAAATTGCAATATTTCTTGAATCCACTATCTTAGCTACAATAACCTTTTCTGAAAGTGAGGATAAAGTATCTCTGTTGCCTATATCAAAGCACAAAAGTATAGCATCCCCACCAGCGTACACCAGTCCTTTCAGCTTTTCGTAAACTATATCTGTATCTATCAGCCAAAACGGATACTCCCAATTGAATACTTTTGCAGATTTGCCATCCGCTTGAATCTTGATTTGATCGTTGATTTCCGTGTGAATGGTGTTGAGCGATGCTGGTAACTGACGCACAAATCGATTCTTTAGTTTAGAATAAATCAAAGTCGATTTCCCGATTCTCCGATCGCCAACTACAATTATATTATATTTTGGTTTGAAAAACATAAACTTTTAACACGTCAAAGGCGCAGGTGCACCAAATCAATGGCAGTGTTTATTGTAAACAGCAACCTATTGTGAATTTCCGATTTTGTTTCTTTTGCTTTCCATGGAATGCAATCGCAGCTCTACCAGCAACTTCAAACACATTCGGTACGCCTTGCCTTGTTTTCGCACTGCATTCAATATATTGCGCACCGATGCTTGCTGCAACTCTAATTCCATCTTCATATTTGACTGGTGCCTCATCTTGTTTTTTTAATTTAAGGATTGTTTCTGGGTCTGATCGCAAATCTGCTTTTAAACCTACCAGGAAGATTGGGACTGTTCGGCATAATCGAAGTACTTCTTGGTGCCACTACTATTAACAAAATCTTACTTTGGTTGCCACGTTGTCGAGAGAGTCTGGCGAGTCAATGGCAAAGCAGATCAGCACCACATCGGTATCCGAGTATGAAAGAGGACGGAGGTTGTCATAGTCTTCCTGTCCAGCAGTATCCCATAGACTAAGTTCACAAAGCTGCCCATCGATTACAGTATCGTGGACGGTATTGTCAAATATTGTTGGGACATAGCGCTCGTCAAAGTAGCCCTTTGTATATGAGATCAAGAGACATGTTTTGCCGCAGGCGCCGTCTCCCACTGCCACCAGCTTTACTCTTGGGTTTGTATTCATTTATGGAATACCCTGCTATTCCGAGGATTATATAGTTTCTGTCGCCGTAAAATTTGCGTATGACACATTTAAATTTACTTGTGTACAAAAAAAGCGGCGAGTGAGTTATATTCAAAAACAACAAAAGGGTGATGCGTTATTATATGTGTCTTTTGGAGTGTAAGAGAGTGCTAGTCTGGTAGCAGTTTCAAATACGTAGCTGACACCAAGTTTGGTTTTTGAGCTGCATTCCAGGTATTTGACGCCGAGTCGTGATGCAACTGACAAGCCCTAACATTAAAATGATGTACTTGTTCATATGCCAACGGCCTTTGATTTAGCTGAGTAACCGCCCTTTGATCTTCCCTCAAATCAGCTTTCAGCCCAACCAAAACTATAGGAACGCTGCCGCAAAACTGCAATACTTCTGAATGCCACTAGTATTAACACAAAACCACTTTTTCTGTAATATTTTCCAACGAATCTGGATTAATGATCGAGAAACAAATTAGTACCACATGTGTATCTGAATAAGATAAAGGTCTTAGACGATCATAATCTTCTTGGCCTGCGGTATCCCACAAGCTCAATTCATACTGCTGTCCATCCACTTTAACATCAACAACGCTATTGTCAAATACTGTGGGGACGTATTGCTCTGAAAAAGTGCCTTTCGAGAATGCCAACAGAAGAGATGTCTTTCCGCAAGCTCCATCGCCGACTACCACTAATTTTCTCCTGAATCTTGTGTGCATTTGAGTTTTGGAAACCTTTTTGATATGAAAGAGACCTCGGTATACAAAATACCGAGCTTGACGTCTCAAGATTACCGATACTCCCAAAGAGATTTGAAATTTGGCGAGAGCTTCAAGTGAAGCTTAAAGTCCAAAGAAATCTCTGGCACCAAGACAAAGTAAATCTTGGAGACAACTCTCATGTTTCTTTATATTTCCAACTCTATGACGCACTGAAGCGTACTGTATAAATAGCTCCTAAACTGCACAGCTAAGTTCAATTCTTCACTTTAAAAAACAAATCTCAAAAATGTCGGATGAATCAGATATCGAGTTATTTTCAGACGGAGAAGAAAAGGTTTTAGAACAGGATTCTGAACAGGAAGAAGACGAAGATGAAGTTGAAAATGTAAACAATTAATTAATCAAGTTGAGGGAAAGGAAAAGGCAGAAAAAAAAGAGAGCTCCTGGGAGTATGTTTATTGAAGCTGAAGCACACGTCGACGACGATGACGACGATGACGACGAGGATGAAGCAGAGGACGGGTTTGAATATGTTGATGAAGGCCAAGAAAAAGTTTCTTCAAGGGATAAAGCTCGTTTTCGTGAATTGGATCAGGCCCGAGTTTCAAGAGAAGAAATCAACCCAGAAGATCTGGCAGAAAGGCTAAATGAAAGATACAGAAGAGTGCATGGAAGGAGTGGGTTTCGTGGAGATGTTGATAGAATCCCGCAATCATTGTTAATACCTTCAGTTCAAGATCCAAAGCTATGGCTCGTTCGTTGCAAAGTACTGCAAGACTAACTTTAGCCCGGTTCAGAAAAGAATATTGTTTCCAATTTGTGCAGAAAGAGTTTTGAAATGGAAAATACAGGAACCCCAATGGGGATTTTGTCTTGCTTTACTAGAGACTCTTTGCCTGGATACTTGTATCTTGAAGCGACTAGACAAGCTCATGTTATGCAGGGTAACTGTTTATTCACTCAGCAATTACAAATATGAATAATGTATACGCTTCAAAGCTGCAGTTAGTACCGGTTAACGAAATGGTTGACTGTTTGAGAATCAAACCAAAAGATCTTGATATCAAAATCGGAATGTGGGTGAGAATGAAGAGAGGAAAGTATGGAGGAGATTTAGCACAGGTACATTTCAGTTAATCGAGGTGTTGGATATCGCAGACTCTGGAGATTCTGCAACGCTAAAGTTGATTCCGCGATTAGATTACTCCAAAGACGGCGGCAAAAGAAAGAAAGGTGCGTCGGATGTGCGACACCCGCAAAAATTATTCAGTCCTCACGATTTCAAAAAGAGGGAAATTTCAGCAACCGCGCAAGGTTATCAGTATCAAGGAGAATTCTTTGATAGAGTTGGGTATCTTGAAAAGCAAGTAAAGATTTCTTCAATTGAAACAAAAAACATCAATCCTTCGTTAGAGGAGATCACCAAATTCTCTGGCGGCGCTGTTGCAGATAGAGGAGAAGACTTATCCTTGCTTGCAAGCTCAAATGTTGCTAAAGGCGACGATTTCCAATCTGGAGAAAAAGTAATTGTGTTATCTGGAGAAATGAAGAACGTGCCAGCAATAGTCCACTCTGTGCAAAATGGTATTGTTACTATTATTCCCGACAAGTCCTATGGGCTCGCTAATTATGTAAAGTATCCAGCACGAGACTTGGCGAAACGATTCACAGATGGCGACCATGTCAAAGTGATCAGCGGTGTACACAAGGATGCAACTGGTTTAATACTAAAAGTAGAAGAAAACATTGCGACTGTCTTGTCTGATTCTACTTTCCAACCTGTAGCTGATTATTTAATTTAGATTGATGTCTTTACCAAAGATTTACGAAGTGTCCATGAAGTAACTTCAATTGTTCCAGCAACATCTCAGTTTGAAGCGTACGATTTAGTGAGACTATCTCCAAATGAAGTTGGAGTGGTTATAAAAATGGATAAAGATGTAATTACTCTGCTGGATCCGAATGGCCGCATTACCAAAGTCAAACCCCAACAGATTCGCAGCAAAATGGATTCTTCCAGAGCCGTTACTTCCGATTTGAACAGCCGTCCTGTCAAAGCCGGCGATTCTGTGATTGTCATTGATGAAACTAGTAGCAATAGAAAACAAGCCAGCGTCCTGCATATTTTCAGATCGTATGTATTTTTGAAATCCAGAGATGTGCTGGAAAATGGAGGTGTATTTGTTTCTCGTAGCAGCAGTGTTGCTTTGATCAATGCAGCAAATGGAAATGCAAACTCTTTTGCTGCACCTCCTATCCGATCCGGTATGGGAAGAGGGAGAGGAAGGGACGAACTTAAGGGGAAAACCGTTATTGTTACTGGTGGAACATTCAAAGGTTACTTGGGTATTGTCAAAGATACCACTGAAAACCATGCCAGAGTTGAATTGCACACTGGTAGTAGAACGATTGAAGTTGAAAAAGCCAAATTGCTTGTTCAAGGAGAAGATGGAGCCAACAGAAGACCTGATTACAGAAGCAGGTACGACGCAGTCAAGACGCCGATGCATGGATCTAAAACCCCAATGCACAATGCTGGAGGCGATTCTTGGAATACAGGAAGTCGGACACCTGCCTGGAATGCTGGTAGCAAAACCCCTGCCTGGGATTCAGGAAGCAAAACTCCCGCCTGGGACGCTGGAGCTAAAACTCCTGCTTGGGATTCAAGCTCAAGAACTCCAGCAAGAGATTTTGGCAAAGATAGATATAGGTATGGATTCTTACTGACATCAGTGATAGCAATACCGCTCCAACTCCAGCATATGTTGATTCTTCTACGCCGTATCACAGTACCACACCGGCAGCTTTCCCAGCTACACCTGCAGCCAATGTGCCTACATCTGTAAATTATACTGGAGTAACCGCAGCAACACCGAGAGGACAGTACGATGTTGCTACTCCGATGGTCAACCCTGCAACCCCAATGCCCGCAGGTGGAATGGATTACAATGATGACGAAGACGGTAAGTTTTATTTGACCGTAGATGGCGCAAATGCAAACAGCTGGCTTACCACGGATATCGACATACAAATTATATCCAAAGCAGGAAGAAAGTTCAGCGGAGGTGCTCACGATAGCAGGATTGGTAAGTGCACTGCTGTCCACGGCGGAAGAGCAACCATTGCTCTGGATAGCGGCGACACTGTTACTGTACCAGAAGAGTTCTTGGCTCCTGTAGTTCCTCAGAAAAAGGAGAATTTCAAGATCTTGTCTGGAGAAAACAAGGGCAGAATCGGCTTGTTGTTGTCTATTGATGGCCAAGAAGGTGTAGTTAGAATCGACGGAGGTGATGAAATTCTTATGGAGAATATGGACAATTTGGCAAGACTATCAATATAATCCCAATATTAAAAATGGATTTTTTAATTTCTGAACCAAAATTATTTTTAGTTTTGACATTTTCGAAATGACCATCCTGACTGAAACATTTGAAGGGTCGATCTGGGCACGATACCAACCCAGAGAACTGATAGGACAAGGTGTGTATGGAAAGGTTCATAGAGCTATTTGTATACACAGCCAAAGGGTAGTTGCAATCAAGGAAAGTGCATCAGATGCTGACGGAATACTCTCCACCACCCTACGCGAAATAGCTCTACTGAAGCAGGTCAAGCACCGCAATTTAATTCAGTATGAGCTTATGCTAATATAGAATGATCGAAGCAGAGCAATGTCAAACTCATCATGCAGTGTTTATTGTGATGGAATACTGCGATGTTGATCTGCGCACATTTATCGATGAACAGCCACGCAGTGGTATAGACCTGGACCTTGCTCAAGTACATTACTCTTATTTAGAATTTTTTATATCAGATATTATCAGGGTTGGCGGAACTTCACACCAACGGAATAATTCATAGAGATATCAAACCCCGTACGATTGATCTGATAAATAGAAAATATTCTCGTATTGCACTGTGGAAATGGAAATCATTTGATCAAAATTGCAGATTTTGGCCTTGGACGGAGAGTGTCGCACGTTAGCGCTGCATACACTCCAGATGTAATCTGTTTCTTATCTTAGACGCAAACCATGCTCTACCGTGCACCAGAAGTTTACGCCGCTAAAAGAGAGAGGTATACCATTCAGATAGATGTGTTTAGCGTGGGATGTATTTTTGCTGGTAACCAGTCTTTTAATTCAGAAATGATTCGTGGCGAAACTTTACTCCGCGGCCAACGAGAGCTTGAACTGCTAGGATATATTATCCATGTAATTGGATATCCGGCAGAAGATGAACTTTCATCGATAGAATTGCACGATTGCATCTCGATAAATCCTGATCTGAAAAATACAAAGTCGCAGCTACCTGATATGGTTGTTACCTTGGACGAGCAAGGCTTAGATTTATTAGAAGTGCTTTTTCATTAACATAGAAAATGCTTAGATTCTCACCTTACAAGCGTATAACTTCACTTGCGGCACTAAAGCATCCATATTTCGACAATTTTACTGACGACACTGATCAGTACAAGGTAGAACAATAATCATTAATATATTACGTAATATTTTGAAGTGTTTGTGCTTTTATCCGCAGAAATCCTTAGCTTTATTGGGACTGCAATTTTTCCTAATGACCAGTGGAGAAAAAACAAGCGCACAAGTTGGAGAACTACATTGTCAGCAGGATTCCTATGCAAAATCATTGACCGCAAAGGTACTATCTTGCGAACCAGAGGGTGATCGATTTGCTGTTTTACTTTCGGATACAATTATTTTCCCAACTGGAGGTGGACAGCCAAATGATGTAGGAACAATTGATGCGGCTCAAGTAGTAGATTGCCAACGAAGAGGATTAAAGTGTGTGCATATTACTGACGCACCGCTTGAAGTTGGAAAAGAGGTTGAAATAAAGTTGGATTGGGATAGACGATATGACCACATGCAGCAAGTGATTACTTACTTACTCTAGCACTCTGGACAACACTTGATATCAGACTTGGCCGAAATCCATTTCAACTTGATTACCTTTGGTTGGAAAATGGGTAATGACAAGAGCTTTGTCGAATTTAAAGGAGGTGCTGCTCAAACTGATTTGGATAAATTGGAAGATATTGTCAATGGATTCATTAGAAAGGGCCATCAAGTAATTGTTGAATCAAGCCATATTCATGAAGAAAACAGACCAGATACCTTGCCCGATGATATCAAATCTGGAGTTTTAAGAAACATAGGAATGGGAGATATCCCATTGAAGCCGTGCTGTGGGACACATGTAGCTCAAACTAGCGATATCCAAGCTGTCAAGTTCCTCAACACGGAAAAAGTTCGAGGAGGAAATACAAAAGTCTGGTTTGTTGCTGGTCATAGAGTATTGAAATCAATGCAAGCCATGCTTGCAAGAGAAGCGGAGCTGAATGCGATTTTGACGACTGCACCCGACCAATTTGCAGAAAGGGTAAAGAAACTGAAGGAGCAAAACAAAGGGTTCATGAAAGACATCAAAAAGCTGGAAAAGGAGCTGAAATCAGTAAAAGCAACTGAAAATAAATCCTAATCGTGCAAGTTTATTCTAAATTTCAAATGTAGTTGGCGTTGGTAAAGTAGTTTGCCAAGTAGTAAGCCGAAGCCTTCAATGTTCTATTTTGAGTTGCGAAATCGACATGAGTGATTCCGAATCTATTTGAATACCCGGTTGCCCATTCAAAATCTAATATTAATCATGATTACTGTCAAGCAATGCCCATCCAAAATACCCAATAACCTTGACTTTGTTTTCTTCCATAACTTGGTTCATGGAATCGATGTATCCCTTGTAATATTGAACTCTGGATAAATCAGAAACAGCATCGGTCAATGCCATTTGATTTTCACCCTTTACAGACCATCCATTTTCAGTGACGATGATGAGCGGGTCATTGTATTTGGTTTGAGCGTATTTCAAGAGTTCACCAAAGCCCCATGGTACGTCGTATAGCCAAGGTGATTCAGCATGAGCTCCAATTGGCTGTCCATTCTTTTGATACAGCTGCTTCCAGAGTGGAATGCTATTGAATGGATTAGATGGGTCGGTTGGAACGGATGCCCAAGGAGCAGTGACATAGCATGAAGTGTAATGGTTGATAGCTACAAAATCTACAGAGCCTTTCAAAAGATTTTTAAGATAATCATTCAATTGAGGCATTAGCGGGCCAAGGAAATTGGAGATGGCTTTGGGATAGTATCCATTGAAGGCAGCTTCAAACCACCAGTTGAATGTAAGATCAAGTTTCAGCCCGGTGAAAAACTTGTCGACTGCAGAGTTGGGATCCAAAGGAACTGCATATTCCACGTTTGGAGCAATAGAAATCATCCCTTTCTGGGTTGGTTGGTACTTTTGTCTGAATACTTTGACAGCTTCGCCATGGGAAACTAGAATGGAGTGCATGCATTGGACTACATCCAGCAATCCGTTTCCTTTTGCACATTTCGTCCTATCAGTGCAGTGCCCTGGAGCATGTTCGCCTGTTGCATAGCCCAATACGCAAGACGAAGTTGGCTCGTTGAATGTAAGCCAGTGTTTAACTCTGTCCCCAAATGCAGCAAATGCAGCATCTGCATAATAGGCAAAATCCACAGAGAGTTTATCTGCATTGAGCAGACCGCCATAAGCATCTTCAAGAGATTGAGGAAGATCCCAGTGATATAAAGTAACCAACGGTGTGATATTGTTTTCAACAAGCAAATTGATTATTTTGTTGTAGTGGTCAACTGCAAGCGGGTTAATTGGCGAACCTGCAGATCCGCCTGGAACCAATCTAGGCCATGAAATTGAAAATCTATAGCTATTTGCACCCGCTGCTTTCAACAAATTGACAGTTTCAGCGTACAGGTGATATTCGTCATCTGCGACATCTGGCGAGTCGTTGTTGAAGATCTTGCCAGGAAGATGTGCAAACGTGTCCCAGATAGACTTGCTTTTTCCATCGGCATCTACAGCCCCTTCGACCTGGAAAGCAGCACTGGCAAATCCATGCAGAAAGTTCTTTGGATAAGTGGCAGAATGATTGACGGGGATGTCTACATTAATCTGACCTTGAAAGCCTGATGGGAGCCAAGGGTTGATCGCCAACACTGAATGAAGTAAAAAAAGCATACGTGGTGGTTCATTTCAGGTCATTTATACGAATCCCTTTCCGGTAGATTGGCACTCACATTGCATCTGGCGGCGGGACCATCTGTTGATCCACAAATGGAACTTGATATTTTCCTGCATAATGGACAGCGGGTGTTCTGGGTGGATTTCCCAACCAAACCGACGGCCAATTATCCGATTCTGGTGCGGAATGTAGTTAAAATGCAAGTTCTATTTGAATTTTCGTTTGGTTTTGGTTTGTGTGACTTCTGGCAAATGACCACCTGATGAGATACAACATGCCCCATGAGTTCTGCGCACGGAAAATAGATGACAAAAACATCTGGCCTTGGCACAGACGAAATGGCTTTCATTGCACTGCCATTAGAGTGAAACCCCCGACTCTATATTTCGAGTTAGCTTCCGCTCTGGTACGCTTATTTCCTCTGTAAAGTTTAATTTCGGCAAAGTGGCCCGTCTCTGACGGGGTGATTGAGTACTGGCATCTTAGATTATCAACGACCAAAGAGCGGCCGAATACTTTTTCTCATCACGACCATGTTGAAAATAGACTTGCAGACGTTGCTCCAAAATTTAAGTTTTGATCTTAAAAAATCACTTCCAAACACATCGGATATCACAGAATGGTCGGAACTGCGTGTTCGGTACCATCGCAATGTTGAATCAATAAGAAACCAAATGGTTTACGCTGCAGTCCTGATAAAAAAATTGAAACCAGATTTACAAATTGCTCTCCTATCGCCAGATATATACCCGCAAACCAGTGAATTGCTGATTTCGTTATTATTGGAAAAGTTACTCGAGATTTCAGAAAATGTAACAATTATATCGCGTCGGGGAGAGGATATTAGAGAAGGGCAATATTGCGATAGGGTTCGAACTAGCACCTGGAAGGAGCCATCGGTAATAATGAATTAACCAGACCTTTGCGCGATTTGATTTGGTTCTAGTGCTGTGTTCCTCCTGTAATTTGCCAATAGTACAAGAGATTTCATCCACGCAAGAGGGATATGACCATACGGTGTTTTTTGTTTCTTCACTCGGAGTCAATTATAACCGCACAAAGTTTATTTTAAAGTCAAGCAACATACTACTGCCAAATATCAACCATCAGCCAAATCCAGCAGACAAGCACTTTCCCCAAACAGTAGCATTAATTAACCCAGTTGCAACTGCAGTTTGACAAATCTGAACCTGGATTTATATTTCCTGATAGAGGTATTCCCCAATTAAATTTGAAATCCTGAAAGGCGTACTGGTAAATTTCCTGCAAAAGGGTCTCACATTTTCTGTTCAAGAAGCTATAGAGTGATATTTCATTAATTAGCAGCAGAGTCGAGAAGTTTCTGCCATCAAACACAGTTCAAGGCATTCAAGAAGCAACAGACTTCAACAGCTCTAGGCTGCGATATCGTTATGAGCCGCTCCATGTCAAAGAAGTTAAAAGATATTCACCAGACGAAGGAAGGGGAACGACAATGTCGCGAGCTAGTGATGAAAGTGGGTCAGAGATTACAAGATTGGTTAACATGAGCAGAGAGCGCTCAAAGAAGCAATAAAATTAGTATTTATATTTTGTAAACTCTGACTGAGCAATCTTCCGAGCATGAAGCCAACGTGAGATCTCTAGTGTTTGGTCTCCAATGCAACTTTTTTACTACCAGGGCGTGTGTGTTTCTAGCGTTAGCAACCAGTTACTCTATAGGCAAATCAAAAGTGTCTTTAGCTGTAATCTTTGCGCCATCGAATGCAATATCGATAACTTTAATGTTTCCATTTTCCAGCCCAACTGCGACTTTATAGCTAAGTTAACATATAATTACTTTGAATGAACCAACGAATGGTAAAAGTCTACCGCAGTCACACTTTCGTCAAACTTTAAGGTTTCGATCGCAACCCACTTTTCTCCTATTTTCGACCATATCTTTAAACTTTTATCTCTGGAACCAGTAGCAAAAAGTTTGTCATCGTGCGAAAAGCAGGATGCCCAAATAATCCTGGAATGTGCTTTTGCTTCGGCTTGAACAAGTTTCCACGCACCACCACTTTGAGCTGCAGAGATATCAAATAGAGCCCAGCCTCTATCTCTTCCAGCAGTCAATACATACTTTGAGCAATTTGTAAACCTGATTGTAGTTACCGTTAATGAATGAAATGCTAATGGCTGTCCGACTTCTGTCCAAGTCTTTGTTGACCACAGTCTCACACCTGCATGTTCTGCCTTTGTTGCTTTGGAAGCAGATGCAACTAAAGAACCATCCCTACTAGCAGCAACGCTGATAATTTCAAATACATGCCCATACAGTTTTTCCATTTCTGGCCAAAGCGTGTGTTGTAACAAATGCTCTTCAAACGGAGGCTGGGTTAAATGGGTTGCTAAAGTTGAAGAAATCACTTCTGCAGTGTATGCAGACAATCGCACATCAGTAGATGCTTGTGGAGCTTCTCCTGCAAAAACAGCTTTGTTTGATAATCCCAATGCGGGTAAATTTGCCCCAATAGGTCTTTCATTCAAAATCTCTTCAGACTCCTTAACTTTAGTCAGGGATTCCAGAGTTTGAGCAAATGTTTTTGGAGCATCAAATACCCTCAAAACTTTTTCATCGGCACCAGAGACATACTGATACTTGCCAGTGAAAGCCAAGCAATGTAGATTATAGCCGTGAATTTGCGTCCTGGCAATTTCGTGCCACGTTGTAGAATCCTGATTCCATGGGGCAAAAACTCTGGAAGTTTGATCCAAAGAGGTAGTCAGCAAAAACGAACCGGTAGGATCCCAAGAACAATCTTCAACAGACTGGAAATGGCCGCTGATTCCAACTGCAGGATTCCAAGGTAGCGTTCCACTTTCAGAGTAATCCCAAATGTGAATAGAGCCTCCGTATCCATTGGAAAACAGTTTTTTCCCGTCGTTGGAAAACTTTGCACCGTAGAATCCTAATGTTGATCCACCAATTTCACCCAATCTATTCATGGGAACCCAAGTGTCGCTGTGTTTATCTGGTGTCCAGAGGATCAGCGTCTTATCGGCTGAAGCAGACACTATCGACATTGGTTGGTGCAACACACGTTTTCCATTCAATTCTATCATCAATTCCTACATACCTTTAATAATTGGGGTTTCCCAGTTCAAAGAGAATGCCCAGTCATCGTGGCCCATTAGAATTGCGTCCAACATAAAAGTGTATTTGTTTACTTTATTGCTGTTTGGCACTTCAATCATGTATGCCTTGGTACTAAGTTGCGAATCACCCTCGTTCAAATTCATTTCATTCATTGCATCAATCATTTCTGAAGTTAAATTGCTGTTTTCTTTGTCATTTGCACCAGATACTACTCTGGAAACCCTCCAAATTCTAATGTATTTGTCCTGAGAAGCAGAAGCAACCATTAAATCCCCTTCGTTGAAACCAAAGTTCTCTGCTCCGTGAGTGTTGGTAAATCTGGCAACTTTAATACTCCTGATCCAATCCGCATGTCCTGTAATACTCAAGACGTTTTCAAATCTGCTTTCCTTGCGAATAAATACTTGAACCTTCATATTGGTGCCTCCTGAGAATATAATCGGAGTTGTGGTTCCCGGTAGATAATGAATTGCCAAAGACATACTGTGATGCGGCGATAGGTCAATAGTTTCTGAGTTTGTGATTACTTGTTCATTTTTTTCCCAGACCTTAATCTTGTTGGTAGAATCAGCAGTGGTGATAATGAAATTCTCCGATTCAACCGTTGGTACACCTACCGCAACTACTCCACTCTCATGTCCTTTAAGCACATGCAACTGCACCCATCTGCTTCCTTGCTGTCCCCACACTATCACAGATTTATCTGCCGACCCAGATACTAGATATTCTTCTTTTTCGGTTTTATAAAATGATAGGCAAGTAACTTTGTTTGTATGCCCTTTCAAAGTGATTAACCCGTTCTGCCCGGTATTTGGCTGACATTAAAAATAGCATACATGATATAGAGCAACCATATTTCCTGCAGTGTAAGCAACCAATCCATCCGAATTAATATCCAGCCCTTGATTGACTCTGTTGCACCCAACAGAACTGAAAATATTCATGATCCTGAATTGAAAAAAAGAAAAAAAAAGACTGTTATTATCAAGCAAATCGTCTAATTAAACAGGTTTATTAGCTACTCACTCTTTGTTTCTTCTGTACCAGTCGTCTGTTCGTACAGGCTCTGCATTTCGTCCATCTTCTTCTGCGTCTTTTCCTCAAACAGCTTGGCAACTTTAAAGAACTTTTCCACACATCTGTCAACACACAAAGCTTCTCCCTTATTCAAATATCCTTCTGGCTGTGAATAACACTTGTCCTGACATACAGCAAGCATACTATTTATTCTAGACACGTTATTAAACTAACATTAAGCGGCTCGTACTATTTTTGCATCCAATTCCTGTTGCGCAGGCGAGAATAATTCAGTTGTAGAAAAGAATGACATTGGATGATTTAAAAATGGGAAAAAATATATTAGGTTGAAGCTTCTTGCGCTTTTTTCAGCATTCTATCCGCGGTTAGTTCTCCAATAAGTATATTTGCTTCAAAAAACTTGTTTAGGCATCTGTCAGTACAAACTGATTCCGCAACGCTCATTGCACCATCTCTGTACTCTGGGTTTAAGCATTTTCTCCGACAGTTCAAGATAGCGCTTCGTTAAATATCATGTACCTTGAATGCAGGGAAATATATGCATCTAAGTGTGTCTCTGCTTGTAATAACTCTGTTGAAACTGTTGGTCTTTTAAAAAAATTCATTTTTCAAGAATTTTTGGCTAGAAATTAAAATTAGATTTAGTAAGCAATATATTAATGACAAAGAGTTACATGGCACTTGGTGGTAGCTCTTCCACTTTTATCTTCTTGAGCATTCCAGCATTGTCTTCCGAGCTTGATCTTTTCAAGTCGCTAGAGAACATTTCCACTTCCTTTTGAGTGTTACTGTACAGTCGCATCATTTCTTCCGCAACCATGGATTCGCTCATGGGCACGATTGGGATTCCTGGCGGGAACTCTTGCAATTTCTTGTGCTTTTTCTTCTTTGAATACACCAAGCATTTCGCTGCTTGTTCCAGCATTTCGTCAGTATCATCTCCACTGGAAACATCACTGCTGTTGGCAGCTTCAGGTTTTTTGGCGGAAACTGGAACCAGCGGAAAGAGTTTTGCTACTGGTTCATTTTGCATAAATTCATCCGCATTTGACGCTACTTTGACTTTCTTTACGGGGGGAGGGACAATATCACTATACGCATCGTCGGAAGCAGGTTCGCTTGCGCCTCGTACATCGGATTTCAATTTAGATACCTTGGTCTTTTTAACTTTTACTGGCTTCTCTGCCAAATTTACCAATAATTCAAACCGCTTCAGGGCAACTGCATCGCGCATCCAGAACTTTTCTTCAAATTTATCAAATACCAGCTCGGATGGGCCAATATTCAGCTTTTTTCTTTCTTCCAAACTCTTCAGGAATTCATTTTGGATTTGTTTGAAAGGCAAGTCGTCCGCTACAGTGAGCAATAGGTACCTTCGATAAACAAATCTCCTCGAGTAATACCATAACGCTCTACCCCAATCAAAAATGGAATATCATAGGAATAATCCCACCACTTTGGAAGTCCTGTTTTTCCATGTCTTTTAACAGAAGAAAGTTTTTCGGCAAGCTGCTTTAATGGACTACTTACCAATTCTGGGGTTTGTAATTGCGACCTTAATTTTTCAAAAAATGATATTCTTCGAAGAACCTTCTTTGCACGATCAAAGGTCAATGTTTCGCCATCTTCAGTAGCAGTAGGCTCTGCTGTTGTTTCGAGTACGCTTTCAGGGGCTGTTTCTTGAATACCGTTTTCATCATTTGATGGTGCGACGACAGCAGCTGTATCGTCTTCAGCGGCCTCAGCAGTGCGCTTCTTTGCAGCTGAATCTTTTTCATGATTTGCAACTATTTCAGTGGACATTGCAATGAGCTTCTTCAGGTATGCATCCATGGCATCATCGGATTTCTTTTGAAGGTCTGCCAGAACCTTAAATTTAGTCCAATCATATTTATCGCAGTCAGGCAGTTTCTTTACCCCATAAGAAAGCAACGTTCTTTGGAAATCTTGTTTGTGTTTCTTTGAAAACTCGTTTTCCCTGTGACGAAGTTTTTCAACTCGTTTTTCTTCACGGACTCTATTCCGTTCGTTCAAGATTTCTTCCTTTTCCTTTTCTCTAACAAGGGTAATACGATATTTGGCCAGTGCCGCTAAAATCCTCCTTACACGAACGCCGAGTTCCGTTGGAGTAGGGATGTGGAAATCACTATTTTCGGCTTTGGGAGCATTTTCTTGGGCAGAAGCATCTGGAGCATCTTCATTAGAATTCTTTGGCTCTTCATCTTCGTCTTCGCCATCCAATTCGTCATCCTGATCCAAGACATTTGCGTCGCTATCAGCATCATTTTCGTTGTCGTTGTCGTTCTCCTCTGGTTTCTTGACGGCAGCATCAGTGTTATTTACTGCTGCAGCTTGAAAAATATCGTAGAAACATAGCTCTGAATCAGTCCAGATTTTAGAATATCTAACATTACGAATAAAATACTGCTGATAGCCATGTTTACAAATACCAATTAGAAGATCTCTATCTTGCTCTGGACCCCACCAAGCAGCTGGCGGAGCACCAAGAATCTTTGGAACGAATAACTCTGGATTTGGGCTATTTCTGTGACGGATGTTGTACATCTAATTAGTCAAATATATACCAGTGCAATTCTTATCAGCAAATTCTTTGCTTTCTTGTCCAAATGCTCAAGGTAATCGGGAGATGCTTCTTTCAAGAACGTAGAATACTCAAACTTTTCCTTTTCATCAGATCCAACCCATGGAAGCTCGTCGTCTGGGATATCCAAGACGCTCGGCTCTTCGGTATCCAAATTTTGGTTATAATCTTCAATAGGTGCGTCGCCATCAGTAAAAGTTGGATTGTACGGATAGAATATTGCCAACGCACGTTTTACATCATTTTGGATATCTTTTTCTAAAGTTGTGCAAGTTTCCAGACAGCGAAGAGTTAGTGCTCTGGTACAAGCCTTCAAGTGCTCAGCAGTTCTCTTTGGGAAACTTTCTTGCATCTTGTCCCAATGGAAAAACCCATGCTGCATGATTAATCTTTCCAATTTAGATCTTTCAGTGGTAGTCCACATCTTGGCGTCGGCTGGTTTAAATTTAACTTTGTATTCTGAGCCACTATCTGAATCCACATCTTTCCCGTCGTATCGGGCAACTTGCTTTCTGTTTCTTGGAACATCCAAAATAAGAGGATCCTCCATCCAAGTATCTTCGTTGATTTCAAATTGAGCCTGTTCTGCGACTTTATCCCAAAAATCTGGATCGTTGACATCGACACTTGCTGAGCTATTATCGGCCTGAAAAGAGGCTTTAGAGAACATTGAGCCTTTTCTGTTTTCGGAATCGCCATCGTGTCTAATTACCATTGTTCGCCTTTCGAGAATCTGCTCAATGTCTTCTTCACAGAATTTATCACCAGCGCCATCGTCCATAAATGCGCCATAAGCACCTTTTTTCAGCAATTCTTCCACTTCTTGTTTCGACAGTGATGAATTTTTAGATTTTGAATCAAATGGATCGTTGCCAGCAGCATTTCTTTGCAAGACAGCTTTGTCAAGACCCAGCTTCATACTTGCTCTATCAAACATTTCCCTTTCATAGGTATTCCGGGTAATTAGTCTTGTTTAATTCTTATTACCTATAGATTTTAACAGACTTTTTTTGACCAATTCTGTGACAACGAGATTGGGCTTGCAAGTCGTTTTGAGGGTTCCAATCACTGTCAAATATAATACATGTATCAGCGGCAGTCAAGTTAATGCCAACGCCGCCAGCTCTGGTGCACAACAAGAAGACAAAGCACTCGCTTCCTTCTTCAGAGAATCTGTCAATCGCAGCCTGTCTATATTCTCCGCGGACACCTCCGTCAATTCTTTCAAATTGCCATTTTTGGGCTCGCAAGTATTCTTGAATCAAATCCAAACACTTTGTCATTTGGGAGAATATCAAGACTTTGTGACCGCCCAATTTCAACTTTTTCAATAGTTTATCAATCAGCACCATCTTTCCTGAACTGTTAATCAGCGCCTTGATTTGCAAGTCGTGGCTGTCGTGGCAATTCAATTCTTCTAGAATTTGCTCTTCCGCACCGTTTAATAGCCATGGGTGGATACAGCACTTTCTTAATTCAATCATGGTATTGACCATATTTGGTATATTCTTCTTGCCACCCTGCTTTAGCCAGGTAAAGTTCTTTTCCAGAATAGATCTGTACCACTTCTTTTGAGTCGTGGTAAGTTCGCTAAATTAATAGAGTATTACACTTCAACTACAGTTTCTTCTTTCACTGGAATAGATTTTTCAACGTCTTCTTTTAATCTACGAAGCATGAGCGGTTTTAAAAGTAGCTGTAACCGCTCAACGTCATTTGCAGAGTTCATCGACCCAAAATTCTTTTGAAAGTCTTTTTCAGATCTACATATCAAACAGAAGTTACGCAAAGGTATCAGGTTCCAAAAAGTTGAGCAAAGCCCATAGTTCGTCCAAGGAGTTCTGTAGCGGTGTGCCTGTCAATAAAACCCTGTGCTCCATTTGGTACGACTTTAAATATTCCGTCACCTTTGAACTCTTGTTTTTGAGTCTATGGGCTTCGTCCAAGACAGCTACTCGCCAAGGAATAGGACGTAAATGGGCTGCCCCGCTCATTGCCATTTCATAAGTTGTCAACAAGACGTCAAACTTGAACGCTCCTGGGATCATACTATTTGCGGAATCCCTGTAATAGAATTCGGTTTCAACAATCAGATTTCTTGAAGTTTGATTACCGTGATAGACAATAACATTCATAGTGGTCCAGGTCTTGATTTCCCTTTCCCAATTGCCCATAGTCGAAAGTGGTACGATAACCAAGAACGGACCTTTGATATTTTCCTGTCGATAAAGCTGGAAGAGGAAAGCAGTGGATTGTACAGTTTTTCCAAGCCCCATTTCGTCTGCCAAAATACTATTCTGTTTGTTGTACCAGCTAAATAAAAAGCAGAATTACCAGTACATCAGCCAATTAAGACCTTCCAATTGATAAGTCCTAAGCGTGTAGCCATCATTAAACTTTGGGGACTCGGGAAGCTTCTTCCATCTTCCATTTGGCGATTTCCTTCCCAAACTGGTGTAGCTCTTTACTTTATCCTGATCTACACTCTTGGAATTGCTAAAATCGTCGATTTTATCTCCATCCAACTGTCGTTATTTCTAAAATACCTTTTCAACAAGTTCTGCCTCTTCCCAAGTGCTACAATCATACGGAAGGGCAGCCCACTTTACCAAATAATGTAATACGCCATCTAATTCCCCATCATCGATAATCCTATCAACCAAAAGTTAGATTTAGCGTTACTTTTACATAGGACGGGTTGAATGGTTCATCCTCCGACCATTGGGTATCCCAATTAGGCTTTTCAAGAAATCTTCGCACTCTAACTCGTTGGTTCTTGTCCTTTTCCAGTTCTGAAACAGGAATCCATTCCGCGCTGTAGTAGCTCATATTCTATGCTCAGTAAATATATACCTTGTATTTAACCAAAATTTCTTCCTGGTTATTGTTGAGTCTTGAAGATACGAATTTATCAATGCTGGTCTTGTCCCCCTTTGGGATATTTACAGGATCAAAGGAAATCAGCTTCCCTTTTGCTATGGGTGGAACAGCTTTGCTTTTGGGTTTTGGAGCAGCATCTTCGTCATCCGAGTACAGTTCATCGATCTAGATTAGCTAAAGATACTTCTTCATCGTCTGCCGGTTTCTTCTGCTTGTGGTCGCTTTCGTAGGAAAGCTCATCGATGTCTGATAGATCCGAGGAGTCACTAAGTCGCATGCTATGTGCTGTTTACTAGGGTTAGCTTCCATTCTTGAATAAATATTGGACTGGCAAAATCAAATTTAGTTATTTGATCATAGCTAGTATTCAGTATTAACTTGGTATTTCGATTAGAAATCCAAGCTGCAGCAAAGGGAGAGGCTACTCACGTTTTTCTTTTTCAAAACTTTTTCCTTTTGTTCCTCTTCAAAATTCATCACTCTCGATGGCAGTTTTTTGCCAGTCACATCCGCCAACACGAGATTCTCGATTGGGACTAAACCCCAATGATCAGGCCAAGAAACCCAACCACTAGTGCTTGGAAATGGCGAAAATAGCTAAATAATCGCCAATTCGCCAGGTGTTCCGAATCCCAGTTATTCTCGGACACATCGGAATCTGTTGAGAAAATCTCTGGGATATTAGCCCTTCTCACTATATCCAACTTGGCAATTGGTGTACTGTTATGAATCTGGGCTGCAGTATAATCAGTTTTATCTGCATTTGCATTGTATCTGACGTAAACAAAAACTTTCTTTTCCACCTATGGGAAGCCAACAGGTAATAAGATCAACTAAGATTTTAGAGTACGATAAAGCAGATTAATTTGGCCAAACAACGCCAGGAAACGGTGCTGAGCTTTCGCGGAGAGGCACTGGAGAACAAATGGGTTCCAGAAGATGTCAAAGATTTGAAAATAGAATCGCTCCAGCTGAATGCAATGTCTTTAGAAACAGGCATGCTATTTCTAATCCTCTAGTCCCTAAGCCAATTTTTCAAATCCAAACCTTGCTGCATTTAAATGTGTCGGAAAATAATCTTGTCAGCATAGCAAATATCGGGATGCTCTCCAGAGTGACAAATCTAAATCTCTCTAGGAATAACTTGGAATATTTGCCAGACGGCCTGTGCAGTCTGTCGAATCTCAAAAGTTTAAATGTATCAAACAATAATATTACAGCAAGAGGAATACCAACTGACATGATGGATCTATCAAAGCTGACTTTTGTTGATTTCAG
Source organism: Terramyces sp. JEL0728 (assembly GCA_027603945.1). Classification (NCBI taxonomy): domain Eukaryota; kingdom Fungi; phylum Chytridiomycota; class Chytridiomycetes; order Rhizophydiales; family Terramycetaceae; genus Terramyces; species Terramyces sp. JEL0728. The sequence continues at coordinate 277,633 of JADIIU010000001.1, read as the reverse complement.
CAACAACAAAATGAAAACCATGTCTGTCGAATTTGGCGAGTTTTTGGTCACCCTCGCTGCGTTTGAAGTCGAAAATAACCCATGGAGCTCGTTGGAATTGCAACAACTAAATGGAGGAATTCAAATGGAAGAATCCAAAAGTATTATCAATAATTTTATACAGTCAATAAAGGAGAAGAGCGATCTGTCATCGCCTGTGAAGGAGCAAAAAAAGAAAAATAGCATATTAGGATCGCCAGCTCTTGGTTTCTTAAAGAAAAGACCACATTCTGCCAAAGGAGGCGAGAATAAAGATATTTCTTCTGCAGTTTCCGAAAATAAAGAAGAAACAGACGAAGATGTAAAAACAAAGAAAGAAACAAAATCTAGCGAGGTCGCCCCAGCATTAAAGCGCAAAGTTTCAGAAAAGCTTTCCACTCCACTACGTTCTAATAATTCCGCAGCCAAATTAGACACCACCGGAGCTTCTGAATCTAAATCAAGACAATCCTCGCCAACTAAGAATATTGCAGAAAGTGTTGGGTCGCCAGTAAAGTGCGACGAAGAAAGCTCACTGCCAGAAAGAAGCGGTGCACAATTAAAAAAAATAGGAAGAGCTGCAGGGCCAAAGGGAAGAAAACCACCAACCGTGGAATTTGTTGTAAAAAATGGAGAACAAGAGGAATCCGCTGCAAATACACAGACAAAAGTCGAAGCGCCTATTGCCCAAGCAAAACCCCAAGTGGAAGAGAAATTACCGCAAAAGGATTTCAAAGGATCTACTGAAATGCTCAACGATGACTCAAATGCCGGATCGACAACAGTTTCAAAAAAGAAAGGACTATTTGGATTCGGAGGAGATAAAAGCAAAGCTGGCCAACAACTTGCTGAATTATTTAAACATAATCCTAAGGGAGCTTCCGACGAGCAAGAAAAACTAGAAGCAAAGAAGACTGACACAGCAGCATCAGATTCAGAACCTCCCACCATTCCTTCAAAAGCTACTAAGCCATATCGTCCGCCTTCAACAGGTGAAAGAGCAACCCCAAAAGGCTCAAGAAAACAGCAATCAAATGATGGCGACTCGTCTCTGAAAAACTCAAAGAATGGCTCTGTGGAAGAAAAGTTGGATATGCTTGCTAAAGAAGAGCCTAAAAAAGAACTCTTGGTTCCAAAGAAAAATCCTTTAATGAGCGAACTTGCAGAGCATACCTTAAAACACAATAAAAGTGCAGAAAAGGATCAGGCGCAATCGAAAGAGGAAACTAAAAAAGAAATACTCGTGCCAAAGAAGAACCCAGTTGTAGCGGAAATTTCTGAATTGCCCCCAAAGCCTGTTAGGGCTAAAGCAGCCGAACAGGAAACTCCAAAAGAAGAACCAAAGAAAGATATTTCGCCAAAGAAAAATGCTTCTTCAACGGCCGTAACAGATATTCAAGAGATTCCGCTGAAACCCGCCAAGCCAAAAGAACCTTCGCAGCCTAAAGAAGAGGAACCAAAGAAAGAAATTCTACTTCCAAAGAAGAATACAGCTCCAACAACTACCGAGATCCCGCCAAAGCCGGTAAGAAATAAGGGGGCTGATGCAGAATCTTTACCGACCAAGGAAGATGTTCCTGCTCTCGCAAAGAAACCTGTGGTTACTGCTGAAATTGAAACACCTGCAAAACTTTCAAGAAATAAAGCCGTCGAAGAACCAATCCAACAGCCAGCATTCGCTGCAAAAGTAGCGGCCGGTGGTTCTTTGAGAATGCCAAAGGCTGCTGTTGCACACGGGATCCCTGTATTCGCACCAGTTGATGACACAAAGCTAGAAACTGGGACAGAAACAAAGGCGGCAGCTCCACCACAGATCAACTTGGCTGAACTAAAGAGCAGACAAAACGCAATCGATGCTGCAAAGCAATCTAATCAAGATAGCACTGAAATCGAAACAATCGATGTTTCTCCAATCAAACGAAGACCTGCTAAACCCCCTGGTGAAGCACGAGACACGAGTAAGGCTCAGTCAATGTATGAGACATCAAATACATCAAAGAAAGATGTTGAACCAGCTTCCAATTCATTGTATGATGATAGCAAGAATATCAAGCCAATTGGACAAAAACCTGCATTTGATATTTCAGAAATCAAGCTTAAGCAAAACAATCTAAAAAAGACTGATCAAGTAAAATGAATTAATACTAGGAAAAGGAAACTGAAGCACCAACGCTCCCGACAAAGGCAGCAAAGCCTCCAGCTCCAAAACCAGCCGGATCCGAAGCACCATCAGATCTTCCACCCAGACCAGCGAAACAGGCGTTCGAGAAACCTTCTGAGCCAACACTTCCTCCTAAACCGAAAATTGTACAGCAGCCACAAGATTCTCCGTCAATACCACCTTGGAAAGCTGAACTTGAGAAAAGAAAGCAAAACCAAGCTCAATAAATCTTTTTTATTCAAATCAATTACAAATTAAGGCCAATGAATGGGTTGGATTACAATTTAATGCATTTATCGTTCTTTATCAATGGATTGTTTCTAACCAGCGTTGCTTTTCCATCCGATTTATAATCAAATGAACAAACGTGTCTATCTGAGTATCTATGTGTCGAGCAAAACATTTGTTTGCATTTGCACGTAAATGACTGTGCTGGGCCCAATTTTTTATGGCACTCTTTACAAATCAATTTCTTGGATATAGAAGGAACTGGTTTCATTGGTGATTTTGGAGGTTTCTTTGGCGAAACTGTCATCTGCTTCCTTGAAGGAGTCTTTTTGATTGGGCCAGAAACCTTTGATGTGAACTGCATCAGATGCTCCTGTCCTGCAGATTGCTTCAAAGTCGGTTTGGAGTTTGGTGAAGCAACACTGGCCTTTCTGGCACTATTTAGCCCTCTCTTTCCTTTTATTTTTGGGTTAGATGATTTAAAATACTCCAGTGGTTCTGCATCAAAATTCTTGCTTTGGGCAGTGTGTGCTTTCGAAGAAGCGATATCCTCAAGGGAATCGTGTGATTGAATTTGGTTCCTGAATCCCTCAATCCATTTTTCTGCAGATGCCGGTCTTGTTTTTGGGATAATGATCATAGGTCTAGATCCAGATGGCAGCCGCATCAGCGAAATTGCAGTTGCTGGTCTGATGTGTGAAACCGAAGTAACTTTGGACAGTGCGGGAGTTTCTGAATTTTCAGATAACATCCATTCGCTATCCCAAAACAAGTTTTGAAACATTTCTTCATTGGACAAACTGGATGACTCTGACATTGGTCTCGAGTCTTTTGCTGAAGACACATATGAATACAAAGATGAGCCCGAGTTTGGCCGCGAATCTTTGAGATCAAAACTAGAGCCTGTTTTGGAGCTCAATGACGACAATTCCACATCAAACTGCAATTCACACATATCAGAAATATCAAAGCATTCATTAGATCCCAAGAAATCCCACAGCTTGTTTCCTTCCAATGGCGACTGCAGTCTCAAAAGGTGTTTTGTTACTGATTTGGGTTGATTTCCGTCCGTTAAATGTACTTCCAACACGTAAATTTCCTGATTTTGTTTGCAAAGTAAAAACACTACCTGGTCATCTATTAAACCAGATGTTTTCGTCTGAATTGGCGGGCCAGGGCCTATTTTAACGCTCAAATACCTCCAGCCATTTGTAATACTAATTGCAGAGTAGATCCTTCACGCAGCCCGAGATCAATCAATTCCACAATGTCATTTTTCAAGTGTTTGCCGTTAAATACTAGCAGCTGTGATTCAATTGCGATTCCTTCTTCAGTATAAACATGCTCTTTTAATTGTCCAACGGTCATTGTAGTCGGGATATTGTAATGAAATATTTTTCCCGTCATGGTTCTTATGTATATATTCATACTGGTTGGTTTTTTGCTGGTGGTTTTAGGTTTGATTGTTTTGACAGGTGTCTTTATTTTGAGTGCCTTTCCCGATTTTTTCAATGGCAATTGCTTTGCTTCTATCAATCCTTCCTCACTTTGTGCTGATTTAATCAAATTTGCAGTCAGTATCCTAGCTGGAGGGTTGGCTGGTGGAGAATTTGTTGTAGATGATCTAGATACGGATCTGGAGTTTGTAGGTATATTAGAACTTTCTGGGTCTGTGCCGCCAGCTTCATTGCGCTTCATTTGTGAATTATTTCTGGTAGAAGGTATGAAGAATTGTTTACAACAGTGTAAAGGATTGATTGTTTCGATGCCTGCAAAATCTCCGTTGATGACGAGATCCATGATTCGAACAATGCATCTATGGGAAATTACTGGATAACGACTCATAACCCTAATATCCGTCCGAATAGTAACAAATAATCAGTGGATAGTCGAATTTTATTAAATACTTTGAAGGAATGATCGCAATACATTCACATCTGCAATTTCTCTCATCTTGCCTCCTCTTCTTTCGTGAATTTCCAATATCCCCCTTTCCAAGAAAGCTTGCCCGGCAACAACTACATAAGGGTAGCCAATTAACTGCGCGTCTTTCATTTTGAAACCAAAGCTAGAATCGCGATCGTCTAGTACAACATCGTCCAGTAAGGATGGCGACAGATCATATACTAATTGAGAAAGTATCTTTTCCATATCCTTGTTCATTTCACGGTTGCACTTGTCATAAATAGGGACTATACAAACTTTGTAGGGAGCGACTGCTGTTGGCCAGATCATTCCATGCCTGTCATGAGATGCTTCTATAATCCCTGAAATAAGGCGAGACACACCAATTCCATAACATCCCATTTCAAAAACAACAGATTTCTGAGCAGAATCTTTGAATGTGGCTCTCAAAGGAGCAGAATATTTGGTTCCAAGATAAAAGGTGTGTCCCACTTCGATTGCCCTTTCTGTTTTCAGAGTTCCGTTGCGTTTGTCAGTTTTGCAATTGCTGCATCCATCGCCCTCTTCGGTGTCAATAATATCTATAGATGCACATCCCTCATACTCTCCCAAGCTAGAATCGATGATAATCTTGCCTTTGAATTCAGATTCTAATTCATTGATCACCAGAGGATTGGTCAGGGACAAATTCTTTTCCAGCTTGATCGCGTTGACTTTTCTGCCATGTGGAATCACAAGCAGAGAGTATTGGAATCCTTCTTTTGAATCGCTCCTGTAAACCAAGCCCTGGGACGCTTTGTTTATGCTTGGCAATGGAGTATTGGGGTTAAACCATTGGGGAATCTCCATACTTCCTTCCTCTATCGCAGGCACTCCGACTGCCTTTTCAATGTTGGCAGTATAGTTGCAGCTGGAGCAAGTTAAAATAGTGTCCTCCCCTACAGGAGAGATTAAGTGGTATTCATGCGAACGAGAGCCGCCTATATTTCCAGTATCTGCTTCCGCCAATTGTTAATCGATTCGTACCACAGCAAATGGAATCTCCAACTTTTTGAATATTCTGCAATAAGCTTCGCTGACCTGATCATATGTCTCCAATGCTTTCTGTTCCGATACATCAAAGGAATACATGTCTTTCATTACAAACTCTTTAGCTCTTAGCAATCCTCCTCTTGGTCGTAATTCATCTCTATATTTCTTTCCAATTTGATACACCCGCAATGGCAAACTCTTGAATGAGTTTACCAGGCTGGAAACCAGAGAAGTTACTTCTTCCTCATGCGTGGGTCCAAGTAGGAACTCACTCTTTTTTCTGTCGTTCAACTTGTACATTTCTGACGTAGTATTCCATCTCCCAGTAACTTTCCAGTGCTCAGAAGAAAGCAGACAAGGCCTACATTAATACCAATTACATGGATACTTTTTGTCCATCCACCGCCCTCATTTCTCGATCAATCACTGTTTCCAGCTTTTGTAGCACTTTTAATCCTAATGGCAGCAAAGTATACAGACCTGCGGACGACAGAGTTAATCTAATTATACTTGACGAATAAATCCAGCCCGAATTAGCAGGTCATAACTTATATTTCTATTAGAATCTGACTGCTTGATAGTTGATGCCATGAATTTAGAAACTCGATCAATGCGATGCGGGGCAAGCTGGATTATGCTGGGAATACCTTTAATTGCTGAATATACTTTTTCATTACACGTCTTTGCTTTTTCTCCAGATTTCCACAAAAAAAAGATTTCAAAAATGTTGTTTTCTGGAGTTGCTACCGTTGGATCTCTATCCACCATCTTGCTATTAAAAAGAGTAACTGAATTTCAGCTTTTCTTGGACTACCCGCCCCTCCCGCTCAATGGGTACACCCTAGAACAATTCCTTTCTGTTTATGGACATTTGGATCAAGGATCGTATGTGGTTACTATGGCATTAATCGCACTGCAACTCACGTACTAGAGTGATTAACGTTAGATTTATTGCTTCCAGCACTATTTTTGCTTACCAATTCATTCAAAGCAGATCATCATTTTTATTGGCTGCACCAACTCTAGTAGCAGGATTAACTCAATTAATTGAAAATATTTTGGCTGCTGCTTATCTTGCTACCAAAGACGTTACCTATGCTGATTTGGCCGCCAAACTCACTCCTGTTCGATCAGGATCTGGTGTGTTGGGATATGGCCTACTTGCAATTGTTGGTATTTTGGCTCTGGTATTTGGAATTGGCTCGATTGGAAGGGATCAAAGACAACTGATCAAGGAAAAGAAGGATTGAGATCCACGGGAGTTTAAACGTAATAAATAATCTCTATAGTAGGATTCCCATTCTGATATTAAATCTTGGCTCGCGAATGTCTGTGGACTGATCTTTGACCCCGAGACAAAACCTCAATAAATGGGAAGGATCAAGTTTCTTTGGCAAGTTGCACTGTTATCAACAAAGAAAATAATTAATTGCGTCTATTCGAATATTGAACTGCACATGGAGACACAGCCTGGATGCTATTTCCGACCGATTGGGACTTGCACATATTGTCGATCTATTGCTGCAGATAATACGCATTTCTAAAATATCTGATGCCCAACTTTGAATAAGACAGGCAATTCCAGCACCAGACAAATAACGTAAACAATTCTTTATTTATTCTTTTTGGATCCCTCAATTGTACTTGAAATGTCTGCTAAAAAGGTTTCTGGAACAAATTCACCATTCGTGGTATACCATTCCCCAACTGATTTCTTTAAAAAGTAAGAAATATGTTTCTTCCCGATAATCGTAAAAGTAAGTTTAACACCGTCTGAATATTTATCGCTCTGTAACTCGACAGTAATCTTTTCTGGTTCCAATCCGGTTGACCGATTGCCTACAAAAATAATATCCTTTTTGACATATTTAGTGTGGAGCGCATTCAATCCAACAACAGCAAAGTATCTACAGTTAACCTAAAGTACATTCCGCATCCAACAATGAGGATTAGTTTGGTAAGCGGCTCTTCAAATGGGTAGGTGTAGCTGTACGCAGACGAAGTGATTGCGGAAATGGCCGCGATGTAACCAAATATGAGATATCGATTGATTAGAGTATGATCTTCCTTGTATTTGTAATCAAGCGTTAAAACATGTCTGATTCCTTGTTCAATGGAATGCTTAATATCCACCATCTATATTAGCTTTAATTACAGAGTATTTCGACAGTGTTTCTGGTTTTCTTGCGCATTCCCTTAAAAAACGTGATTCTGTTTTTTCGCTCATTGATTGCTTGTTGAAAATTTTCAATGATAAAAAGCCTAGCAACGTGGAACTAGGCAACTGCTACAAAGCTGGAATACTGCACATTTGAATCTTTCTCGAGACGAGACTCGTGCGGCTTTGAAAATATTTAGCCTTTCCAATCAGATGGCAAGAACCAAACGCATATTGTTGGCGGAAAGTCGCAGAAGAATTGTGCATATCAAATCATGATATGATTTCATCTTGTTTGAGTTGTGGCTTTGACATAATTTTTTTTTAAAACTTGCAAAAAAAGTCGAAATCAATATGAAGGACGATTTTAAAACACTGGAAAGACACCAGCAAGCAATAAATCCTTCCACAGATGGCCCGCACTATCCAAAGCTAGAAAAGATTAGCGAGCCGCACATCCAATCCTACAATTCTTTATTCTCGTTTGGTGATGGAGTTGGATTATTAGACTTGGCTGTACTGAATCTTGAAAAAATGGTTGTGTTTGATGGGTCAAAAGATTCAGCTCTGGATGAGCGCAGCAAATTGGAAAGTAATTTTAATTTTATTCTAGTGTGGTTTTCAAATCCTTCTGTTGGTAAACCAGTAATCAGCGGCGGCAAAGGAAAACTTCAGCAGTTTTTATATCCCGTAGAATGTCGTGAGCGTGGTATATCTTACAAAGCACCAATGCAAATTAAACTAAACTGGAGGATCAATAATGGACCAGTTAACAGTGAAGTCAAATCGCTTGGACAGCTCCCCGTCATGGTCAAAGTAAAAGAATTTTTAACGTCAGAGTTTGAAATGTAACTTGGAAGGAAAATCGCCAGCAGAGTTGATAGAACGCAAGGAAGACCCAGATGAATTTGGTGGATTCTTTGTTACGAATGGTATTGAACGTTTGATCCGTCTGTTGATTGTCCCAAGACGAAATCATCCTACAGCGATTATTCGTCCTTCATTCCAAAACAGAGGTCCAACATATACAAAGTTTGGTATTTCAATTAGATGTGTTAGAAATGACCAATCATCCCAAACCCTATCCCTTCACTATTGCACAGATGGGTTTGTTAGTTTGCGGTTTTCATTCAAGAAAAACGAGTACATGGTTCCAATTTTGCTTGTTCTGAAAGCGCTATGTCCAACCACAGACAAGGAATTGTTTGAAAGAATCACTATGGGGGAATACGGAAATACATTCTTGACTGACAGAGTTGAGATGTTGCTTCGTTCATTCAGAAACTATTCATTGTTCACACAAGAGCAGTGCTTGGAATACATTGGTTCTAAATTCGCTGTTATGCTCGACTCTCCTGAAGATTCGACAGAAGCACAGGTTGGGAGAGACTTTTTACGCCGAATTGCAATGGTTCACCTGGAAAACAACAAGGCTAAATTTGATTTGATTATGTAATTATTGTTAACTCAGCTTCATGCTTCAGAAATTATATGGATTGGTGTCTGGAGATTACGGAGAAGATAATCCTGATTCTTTGCAGTTCCAAGAAACTTTGTTGGGTGGGCACTTGTACTTGGGAATCATCAAAGAAAAATTGCAGGATATACTCGCCGCTATCAAAACTCAAATAGTTATCGACTTGAGGAGACAGAATTCGATTGTCGACTTTAAAGACAGTGATCGTTCCCTAATTTAGAAAAATACCTTGCTAAAGTACTGGGAAAGTGTGGAAATGCTATGGATATCGGAAGAAAGATGGAGTACTTTTTGTCCACCGGAAACTTGGTTAGTAATACCGGGCTGGATTTGCAGCAAACTACAGGCTATACAATTATTGCTGAAAAATTAAATTTCTACAGATACGTTGCTCACTACAGATCTATACATCGTGGTTCCTTCTTTGCAGAGCTAAAAACTACAACAGTCCGTAAATTATTGCCGGAATCTTGGGGATTCTTGTGCCCTGTCCATACTCCCGATGGAAGTCCGTGTGGTTTGCTGAACCATCTCAGTCATACATGTGAAATTGTCAATACGAAAATCGACGTTTCGCACATTCCCGCTTTGGTAGCCTCACTTGGTGCTGCTCAGGTAGTTGGCACAGTTCCTTTTATCAGTGAAAACCCAATAGATATCGACGTTACCGATATTTCGAGAAATGCCGAATTGATTTTGAAAAAGAGAGAGCAATCGCTCATCTCAATCCAGTTGGACGGCAAAGTGATTGGATGGTGTAAAGTTTCCATCGCTTTCAAAATTGCTCAAACACTCCGCGATTGGAAAGTGAAAAAACTGCACAATGTGCCGCTGGAATTGGAAATTGGATACGTTCCGCCCTCCTCAGGGGGGCAATATCCCGGGTTGTTCCTGTTCTCCGCTCCAGCCAGAATGGTTAGGGCTGTTAGATATCTCCCAACTGGAACTACGGATTTGGTAGGGCCTTTCGAACAAGTTTACATGAACATTGCCTGCATGCCTGAAGACGTAGTTCCTGGAACAACTACGCATCAAGAATTTAACCCAACAGACATGCTCAGTGTTGTTGCCAGTTTGACTCCGTTTTCAGATTTCAATCAAAGTCCTAGAAACATGTACCAATGCCAGATGGGTAAGCAGGCCATGGGGACGCCGGCACAAAATTTCCCAAACAGAACAGATAACAAAATGTATCGATTGCAAACTGGCCAAACCCCAGTTGTTCGGCCAAATGCGCACAACGAATATGGTCTTGATGGATATCCCAACGGTATGAATGCTGTAGTTTGCGTTATATCATATACGGGTTACGATATGGAAGATGCTTCAATTTTATCCAAATCTTCATTTGAAAGAGGCTATGGCTATGGTACAATATACAAGGGCGAATGGGTAGACTTGTCGGATCATAGAAAAAGAGGTGAGCCAATCACACACCACTTTGGATTTGTCCCGACTGGCGAAGACGAAACAACTATGAACGAAAAACAATATGCCAAAGCCAGAGAATTTTTGGATGAAGATGGTTTGCCCATGGTTGGGATCAGATTGAAGGAAGGCGATCCTTACTATGCCTATGTTGATGATGTTACTGGTAAAGTTACTGTCAAGAACTATAAAGGGGAAGACTGTATTATTGATCAGGTTAGAATTGTTGGTAAGCTTTATTAATATTAGCTTCTGATGGATGTGATGAACTTCAAAAGGTGCACATCAAGATTAGAATTCCTCGTCCGCCAATTATTGGGGACAAATTTTCGTCCAGACACGGACAAAAGGGTGTTATTTCACAAAAATGGCCTTCAGTGGACATGCCTTTCTCTGAATCGGGTATTATCCCTGATGTTATCATCAATCCACATGCGTTCCCATCCAGAATGACAATTGGTATGTTTGTGGAATCTTTAGCAGGAAAAGCCGGTGCATTGCATGGACATGCCCAGGATGCTACCCCATTCAAGTTTAACGAGGATCACGCTGCAGCTGAATTCTTTGGTGAGGAATTGAAAGAAGCTGGATTCAATTACCATGGAAATGAGCCCATGTATTCCGGCATTACTGGTGAGGAATTTAAAGCGGATATTTATATTGGGGTATGCAATAACTAACTGTAGGTTGTATATTACCAAAGATTGAGACATATGGTTTCAGACAAATACCAAGTCAGAACTACCGGCCCTGTGCATAACTTGACTCAGCAACCAATCAAAGGTCGTAAACGCGCTGGTGGTATTCGTTTGGGAGAGATGGAAAGAGATTCCCTGCTTGCTCATGGAGTGTCTTTTATTTTGCAAGATCGGTTGATGAACTGTTCGGATTACTCCCAGTGCCATGTTTGTACTGCTTGCGGCTCCATTTTATCGCCAATGCAAATCCCACTCAGATCCAGGACACTTTTACCTTCCAGAGGTGAGCGTATTATCTGCAAGACATGCAATTCACATGAACACATTGACATTGTTGCAGTGCCTTACGTGTTTAGATATTTATGCGCAGAGCTGGTCGCAATGAATGTTAAACTCATAGTAGAAGTTCAATAATAAATTTAACATTAATTTTACCTCAAAGGTAATGACATCACTGCCTTTCTGAGTCTGCGTTACACGAAAGAAGCTTTGAAAAATCAAAAAATTTTAATCATAAAATGTCCAAGGATAATGATAATAACGAAGCCGGAAAGACGCAAGTTTCACAGTCGGTTCCAAATAATGCAGCAATAGCAGAGAAACAATCCCATGATATTCGTCATCAGTCTACCTCAATTCAAGCACAACAAGGACATTCCTCAAGCGGAAGAGTACATTCCCAGGGAAGCAATATTGTTGGAGTACATTACAAAATCGGAAGAAAAATAGGGGAAGGCAGTTTCGGAATCATTTACGAAGGTATTTTAAAATCAAACCGTAGGCGTTAACTTGCTAAATAACCAACCAATCGCAATCAAATTTGAACCTAGAAAATCTGATGCTCCCCAACTTAGAGATGAATATAGAACATATAAAATAATGGCTAATTGCGGTACTTGGTTTTTGATTTCAGTCGGCGTTCCAAACGTGTATTATTTTGGCCAAGAAGGGTTGCACAATATCCTTTGTATCGACTTGCTAGGTCCTAGCTTGGAGGACATGTTTGACTTGTGTAATAGAAAGTTTACGGTGAAAACAGCGTGTATGGTCGCCAAGCAAATGATTACCAGAGTGCAGTCGATTCATGAGAGAAATCTGATATATCGTGATATTAAGCCGGATAATTTCCTGGTAGGAAGAATCCCTAGATCCTCTGAGGGAAGTTCAAATGCCGTGGCCGGGAAAGGTATATATGCGCTAATGCAGACCCAACCTCTATTGTAGCAAATCATTCATTAACTCATCCTCATCCTGCATCTCAAATATACATTGTGGATTTTGGAATGGCCAAACAATACCGCGATCCAAAAACTAAGGTTCATATTCCATATAGGGAAAAAAAGTCATTATCAGGAACAGCTAGATATATGAGTATTAACACGCACCTCGGAAGAGGTATGGTCTCATTTAACATCAGAACAGTCCAGAAGAGATGATCTGGAAGCGCTAGGACATGTATTCATGTATTTCCTCCGTGGCAGCTTACCTTGGCAGGGACTGAAAGCTGCGACAAATAAACAGAAATATGAGAAAATCGGAGAAAAGAAGCAAACCACCCCGATCAAGGAGCTCTGTGAAACGCTCCCAGGTAATTGGGTTTAAAGTTCAGAGGAATATGCGATTTATCTATCCTATGTTAGAAATTTGAAATTTGAAGAGCAGCCAGACTATGACTATCTACGATCGTTAATGAACAAAGGTACGCATTACTTAAGTTAGTATTGGTAAGGATAGGAGAAATTGACGATGGCGTGTTTGACTGGATGGTTGTCTTGGACCAAAAGAGAAAGCAAAAAGAGCAATTGCGCGAAAACGAAAGATTGCAGAGGGAAATGGCACAGAGCCAACAAGCCCACCATATTACTGATTCCAGTCTAGGGGTTTCGCCACAAGCACAACATGACACAAAATTATCAGTTACCTCTCCTGCGCTGGGCAGCTCGACAAATGGCGTACCGCCTTCAAATCAATTTAAGAGTTCTGACAAGAAACTTCCGCCAGTAGAAGAGCCTGCTGTGGAAAATCGCCCAACGCCTCCCGTAGTTAATCACAGTACCATCGAAACTCCCAAACAACCTCCAAAAAAGAAAAAATGGTGGAAGCGACTTTTTAAATTTTGTGGGAGTAGAGACTAGTAATAATACCCTATTGCTATTGTTTTTAATATAATATTCACGGTTACATTTTGTTTACTTATTTTTCACGCGTCACCATCAAATGCTGAAAGTGCGAAATACTAAATTCATTTCAGTAAAGCCCGACAACAAACCTGCAGAATTGTTACAGGATGATACGCAAGTTGAATTGAATACTCAGAAAATGGCGGAATTGGATGTCGGCAATATCATTCACGTAGATAGCTTCGAGTTAGCTTCCAAAGGCAGTAATAAAGATATAGTCGATTTGGAGGAGGATGACAATAATTCAGAATTTGAACGGCTGATCGACCAAAAAATTAGAAATATAAGAGTATTGATTTAATAACATAGATTTATCTATCACTCTCTGATCCGGAAGGCCAAAATCTATTCCAAAGACTTACTACTGAACAAAAAGTACTACTGATCCAGCAATATGAGCGAATATACGGCAATTATCAGCCAGAAGCAATTCCAAAACAGCCATCAAAATTCAAAAAGTTTATTCAGACTTGGAAGAAATCGGCAGAGAAGAGACCGATTAAATTTATCCAAGCGACAAAAGACTTGTTTACCAAGTTCCAGAAATACAATGTCCAAATCCGCCATTCAAAGCTAAAAGTATTTTATAAATCAAAGAAAGCACAGAGCGAGTATGCCCAGCTGATCAGGGAAGTGAAATGCGCATTCACATTTTGCCCAAATGAATTTATTGACCATTTTATTAGGATTAACGGGATGCATATTCTCTACGGGTGCATTCAACTAATCTCTTGTCCAATTGAATACCGCAAGTAATACAAATTAACCATAGTTTCCGCAAACGTGACGACAATGTTATGAGGGAATATTTTTCTTTACTTAATTTAATTCTGAGCAACTCTGTAACTTTTACTGATACTAGATATGGCGCGATATTGTATTGAACGTAAACGTCACGACAAAAATACTACAGCAAATCTTCTACATCTCATTAAAACACCAAACCTGTGATAGATTAAAAATGCTATCTCCATTTCAACGCAACATTGACCTCTCATTCGCGGTTTTCCCGCTATATAGTAATAGATCAAGAATTATTCCATCGATAGTGACTCGAAAACTTGCTTGTGATATTTTGATCAATACTGTTATATTCGGCACTGGGAAACTCAAAGGATGGGACAAAGTGAATGCGATTCTTCATCATATTGTCCCAGTAGAGAGCGGAAACGAAGGAGTCAAGAAAATATCATTGTTGGAAATCTGGATGAATGAGTTTGACACGGTTACACATGAAGTATGGAAAAAATGGAAAGGGCTGTACGAAAAGGCGACTTATCTGTTCAATCAAATTGAGAATGTATATTTCAGATTTGACAGTGTTTGGAAATTGGAAGAGACATTCGACAGACCTTTGGAAGATCTTGAAGGATACTTGGTAAATGTTTTTAACACAGGCTTCTTGCTTACGAGTAATAGAGGTCTTACTTCAATACGCGCCAGATGCAATTACAAGAGCGGAATTACTGCAAGAATTCATGACATTTGAGTTGCAAACTATACTCCGAAAAATGAAAGAATGCAAGAATAGAATAGTTGCCGAAAGGTTAATCCAAATCAATCGCCTGGTTACAATGTAAGAATAAATCTATTATATTCAAAAGTATGACATTAATTTCCTCGATTGTTCCAAAAACACAAATGTGAGGATTGTGTGAGGGCCAATCCGTAAATAGTGTGCAGTGAAACCTTTGAAGAATGCTAACGGCCCTTCATATCGCAATGTCTTGCCGATACAATCAAATACACTGCTATAGGTTTTACCATCTTTTTGGTTATACTGAATTAGGGAATAACTACCATTCTGGTCATTGCAACGTCGAACGGATTCATTGCTAGACAAACCATGAAACTGGTTCCTAAACTTGCTGCAAAATGGAGATATGTAGACCCGTTCCCTCCGAAATAGCCTGTTTTCAAAAGATATCCTTTTATAATTTCATAACTTGGAAGCTGGACAGAAGATCCAACACCTGTTCTCAACATGGATGCGTCAACACCTCGCCATAACCCTACCGTTACCATAAAGTACCTTTAATTCCTTCGCTCTTCATGATGGTCTTTAAAGAAAACCAGGTTCCTTTTGAGACATAATCATGCTGATAACCAACGGATATTGAAGCACCGTGGGTATATGATTGCATTCGCTATATATTAATATCAAATACTGTTTTTACAAGAAAAAATGGAGATGCAATAAATGCTCCAACTACACCTGCAGTCGCTCCTGACGACACCATTGAAAGCAAGGGTAACGAATTAGGAGTTCCAGTGCAGTAATCAATTCCACTCTGAAAAAAGCTTTTAATTGGGTCGTAGAAACCTAGCCTTGATCCGTTGAGTAATATTTGATAGATGTACGCTGGTGCCAGACCTCTCTGCAGCCCGACAATCCCTTCGTTTTTGTAAATTTTAGCGAATGTAGTAATTGCACTTCCGTATGGTTTTGGTGGTGCGTTAGATTTCAATTGCAGTTCTCCTTGTAACTGCAACCTCACTTTTGCTACCTCCCATGGATTTGTGAATGTAACAGAGCCGCAACCTGCAAGAGCACCCGCAACAAACCCTTTAAAGTGCTGATATGCTACTGATTCATTTGCTTTTGACATGGTATGAGATTTTGGAAACTTTTACCTTCAAATACAAACACGTGACACTGTGCCATGAGAATTGGAGTGATGAACATGCTGATTTTAGAAATATTAAGTGGAAGGCGGTATTGCGTGATGACACACCTCAATATGGGGTTATCCAATGTCCCGTAGCCCACAGTTTATTTCACAAGCAATGTGTCTCGCAATAAAGAGCTTTCAAGAGTCTAAAACCAACTCGCTCTGCTGTACTGGATAGGATGCGGATTATTGGGAGAGATGCAGTTATTTGATTGGATAACGGGGACTTTTTAACGCAACAGCCATCGAATTTGTGTACCAGACATTATGAGCACTGATATTGTAGTTGCGTTTAAACCCAATCGTCTCGGGATTCCGATATTCGATAAACCATAGATGGAATTTTCTCTTACTTCACATGTAGCAGAACTAAAAGTATTTCCATTTTGAGATCCTTTTGTGTCACAAATCTATGGCTCAAAAATCAAAATTTGGCGTTCATATTAGCAACTCGCCAAAAATAATTGGCCTGAGCGAGCCTTGGGCAGGTATGAATGCAGCGCTGAAATCCCAGCTCTGGTGTCACAGCTGCTTTTGTTTATCACAAAAATCTGTGCAAATATAAACAAAGCCACTTGTGTGGTTTTCTTTAAGAATTCAAAAGTAAAAAACTATCCATGGCAGAATTCAACAGTGGAGTGAATGTGCTGGTGAATCAGAACCAGCCTAATGCTAATGCGCCAAAGCCAAAGGAAGCGCCAAAGAAACCGGTAGCCAAGGATCTACCTCCAACAAGAGCAACCATGATCCCCTGTCTCTCAGGAATGCGCGGTGTTGCTGCATTATCGGTCGTGTACCTTCATTTAAACAGTTTTTCTCACGGCCAAATGTATATGGGTAATTATAATTAATCTAGGTGGATGGGTAACCGCAAACTAACCTGTAGGATAGTATGAACGAATTCGGGTCCATTGCTGTCATTTTCTTCTTTGTGTTATCCGCATTCTTACTAACTTATAGAGGGCTATACGATATCAAGAGAGAATCCGATTTATTCTATGTTACAGTGCCGATTTACAATCGAAAAGTGCCGGTGCTTAGCATGCGATGGATCTCTTACTTTTTCAGAAGATTTTTCAGAATCTATCCAATTTTCATCTTTATTGTTATTATTGCCACTACCATTCCTAGATTTCAAGGGGACGAGCTAGATACGCAACCATACTATGCCAACTTCAAGTCAGGGCAAGGCTTAGCACCATCGTGTATCTACGAATACTTTTTCTTGGTCAATGTACAATCTATTTTCTGGTCCATCCCTCCTGAAATTGAATACTACTTTGTTATTCCATTCATCATCACCACGTTTGAGGTTGCCCAATATGCTGACAATACGATCTTTGTTTCGAAAAAGGATAGGGAGGATAACGAGGCTGGTAAAGACTCTCTGGCTGACTTGCCATTCATGGAACGAATCATCAAGACATTCTTCAGAAATTTGCTATTGTCGGTGTTTAGAATTCTCCATATCATCTTTTGGAGTTATTTTGCACTTCCTGGGGTTTTGGATACTTATTATTGGTATGAAGGAGATTACAATCGTAACCATCTTCCACCGCACTTTTTCAGATTCTGGAGTGGATCTTTTACTGCAATCATGCTGTACTGGCTCGAACAAAATCACTTTGTGCCCCAACCATTGACAAAGGAAGAGGAAGCATCCAACGAAAGGAGACAAATCATCATCAATTATGCAAAGAAGGCATTCTTTTTCCTTTGCGATATCGGACTGTGGGTTATTATATTTGCAATTATTTCACAAACAAATTGGTATCAAGCTATTTATTTCGGCAGAGATGTGCCTTTCGATCCAGCCTGGCCAGCTACGGATTGGACAGTCAACTCTACTTATATTACATACGTTAATGGATACGACTTGCAATTCTTTGATCAAAACTTTACCTCTACCAGATTGTGTTCTTATACATGTGGATTCATTATTTTTTTGATTTGTTATGGAGGACGTAATGGTTCATTCTCCACCTTCTTTACTTGGGAATTTTTCATGTATGCTGTAAATGACTATTAAAAATAGGGTGATGTTTCTTTCCCAGTATATCTCTGCCACTTTATTGGCATCAGAGAATCAATGAGAACATGGACAGAGCTATTTAGTTCAGCAAGATTCATCCAGCAAGATCAATTCCTCGCCGCTTTATGGCTGACTTTAGTTATTGCAACACTCATGCACGAATTGATTGAAAAGCCCTTTATGAGGATTGGAAATTCGTGTATCAGATATCTCAGATCGACAGTCTTCAAACCTAAACCAAAGCAAGAAGCACAACCGGAAACTATTGCTGTTGAAACAGTGCAAGCTCCTGCACCGACATTTGATAATCGAGTCGAACCGGAGAGCTTTGAAGCAATGATCGCAAAAAGAAGGTCTGCAAACATTCCTGCACAGCAAAACACCCCTTCTTCTCGACCAACGTCCGTTCAACTGTCTAGCTCCAACATCCCTTCTTCTCGACCAACATCGGCCCAGCCAACTGGCTCCAACCCCCAAGTACTGGGTTTTGAAGATCTTGGAAACCAAAGATCATCTCTTATCAAAGAAATTTTTGGAGAAGGTGCAACATAGTTTTTAAAATACATTTGAATTTTTATTGAAATGTGAATAATAATAATTTTGCTAATAGTGGATTTCAGGATCGACAGTGACAATATGTAGCCGGCTAGAAGTAGTTCTTTCCAGCTGTGGTGGCCCTTGAATGCGGAAACTGGAAGTGCTGTTGCTTCTGACAAGCCCGCTGCTGTTTCTGGGAAGAGCACCACTGTTGCTGTTTACAGAAAACGCTTGGCTGTCGCTTCGCTGGAGGACTCCGCTGCTGTTGCGAATCAAAACACCGCTGTTTGTTCGGGATAAAATACCGCTATTTCTCTCAGTGTGTGTTGCGCTGCTTAAAGTGCTACTTGATGATTGTCTTCGCAGCCGCATTTCAACAAGCTCTTCCAAACTTCCAGGCTGAAAGTTTTCAGAGAATGTTGGCGCTGCAATTTTTGGTTCCTCTGCAGGAACTTGGACATATTCTTCTTCTTCGATCGGTTTAGCAACAAAAACGTTGGCTCTGAGGTATCTAATCAAGAAATTACCAAACTTCATGCAGTTCTTTTCCACAATCTCGTGCATTATCGTTGAAATAACCAACCCTACCCAAAGTCCAATGATTAGCTGATCCCATAAAATTAGCGTTACTTTGCTCATAAATTCAAGCCATAATCTACTTGATTCACGCAAACCAATAAAGTGGCAAAGATAGAGCGGGAAAGATACATCACCGCAATACATGAAGAAATCCCACATGAAAAAGCTTGAAAATGAACCATTGCGGGCACCATAGCAAATAATAAAAATTAACACACCACACATGTAAGCACAATAACGGGTAGAAGTGAATACGCCGTCAAACCATTCTGTTTCGAAACCTTCTTGGTAATAGAACGCATATGTAGTGTTGGTTTGATAAGCTGGCGGCCAAGTAGTATCTGGTGGGAGAACTTTTCCAAAGTAATTTGTTTGATACCACGGCAAATTAAAAATAATTGCCAGTAAAATAGCCCAAAGTGACATATCGCAGAGGAAAAAGAAGAATTTCTTTGCATATGCTACCCGTTTAACAGCCTTGTCAGAGGAAGCCAATTCTTCCTTTGTTGGCGGTTTTGGAACAAGGTGGTTTTGTTCAAGCCAATAAAGCATGATGGCAACAAACGAACCAGTCCAGAACCGGAAAAAGTGGGGTGGAAGATGATTGATGTTATAAGTGCCTTCATACCAAACATAGGTGTCTAAAACCCCAGGAAGAGCAAAGTAACTCCAGAAAAGTAAATGCAGAATCCTGAAGACTGACAATAGCAAGTTTTTGAAAAAAGACTTGATCATTCTTTCCATGAATGGCAGGTCGGCCAACGAATCATTTCCCGTATCAATACCTTCTCTTTCTTTTTTTGAAACGAAAAACACACTGTCCGCATACATGGCTACTTCGAAAGTAGTGATAATAATTGGAATGACGAAATAATATTCGAATTCAGGAGGAATGGACCAAAAAATGGACTGGACGTTGATAAAGATGGTATAGGGTAAAAAGTCTGATGCTGGAATTGCATCACCGGTATTGAAATTCATGTAGTAGGCTTGACTGTCAACAGGATCTCCCTGAAATCTAGGCACGAATATAGCCATTGTTACTACAATGATAAATACAGGGTAAATTCTGAATATTCTTCGAATGAAATAAGAAATCCACCGCATGCTGAGTATTGGAACTCTTTTGTTGTAAATTGGAAGGGTAACGTAGAGCAAATCGGATTCTCTTTTGATATCATACAGCCCTCTGTACGTAAGAAGGAATGCAGACAGGACAAAAAAGAAAATGACTGACATTGATCCAAATTCATACATCGTGTCCTTGAATTAGCATGAATCTTACCCAACCACCAGCGAATTGTTGGCCGTGTCCAAATCCGTTCAAGTGGAGATAGACTACTGACAATGCAGCGACACCGCGCATTCCTGACAAACAGGGAATCATCGTAGCTCTAGTTGGGGGTAAATCTGCTACTTTCGCCTTCTTTGGAGGTTCTTCTTTCTTGATATTCTGGGGATTTTGATTAACCATTTTCAAAAAAAATATCCAAAGAACTTTGACTTGATTTGGGTGTGGCGTGCATCAAAATAAGAAAAATAAGATGTCGGTGAATGCCAGTTTCCAGGATCCAAATAGTAGGCAATTCCGAGCCATCAAGCCCTGACGTGCGCAAACAAGCGGAAATATTAATGATGCGCTTGGTGTGCATTTCCTCAACTGCCTGGTTCTGAGGTGTCTGCTTTCAAAATACTGGAAACGGCAGTTTTTGTGGCTTAGTGTGGAATAATTTGTGGAATAACTATTCCAAATGACTGTGGTATTAATGACAATTCCCATAGTTTCTCCTGCAGAATGGGAATGGCTTTTTCAATAGACGTGTCCGACACGACGGATGCTAAAATTCCTGGCTGGATTTATTCCCACATTTATTTTTCGGTTTGCGTTTATAAACCCGCTATGGTAATCGAACGGCAAGTCAACGTGAAAAATAATACAACATTGCGGAGTGCTTACATTGCTGAAATTCCCAGCTCTCTCCAAATAACCTTTCTGCTGTCTTGAGTCGCTTGATCTTCCACAGTGTTAGCTATACTGGGAATGAGACTTTGAATATCCTGGTGCCAAAATGATGTAATGCAACAATTACCGAATACACTACCAATGGATTGTGATTTCGGGTTTGAATGGCGCTACCTTTCATAATTTATGCTGTCTAAGCGTTCAACAATCGCAGAACGTGACTGAAATATTAAAAAATTGTTTACTTGGCTAGGAGCAAAAGGACGAATGGAAAACAATATCACCATCCTACAGTCGATATCTCTTCCAAATAACATCCCTTTAAATGGCAATAACGACAGTACCGGGACAGATCAGCAGATAAACGCCGAAAGATCTACAGTGCAGCCAAAAAAGACTCTGCCGAAAGATCTACCTCCTACTCGAGCTACTATAATCCCCTGTTTATCCGGGCTTCGTGGATTAGCTGCACTCTCAGTTGTATATTTGCATCAAAATTCCTATGATCATGGCCAGCACGTACTTGGTGGTTGGGTAAATATATTCTGATATCAGGACACAATGTACGAGTTTGGGTCGATAGGTGTGATTTTCTTTTTTGTATTGTCTGCATTTCTACTAACATATCGCGGGCTGTATGATATCAAGCGAGAAGCCGATGTAAAATATATCACAATCCCATTCTACAATTACAAACTACCAGTGCTGTCGTTACGATGGATATCGTATTTTATCAGGCGTATTTTCAGGATTTATCCGGTTTACATTGTGATTGTTATTCTAGCAACTTCATTGCCAAGATTTCAAGGAGATGCTTACGAAAAACAGGCTTACTACAGCGACGGAAATGCAACAGCGTTACCACCATCGGATATTTTGCCTTATGCCGTATTTTACAATGTACAATCTATATTCTGGACGATCCCTCCTGAATTCGAATATTATTTTGTAATTCCATTTATCATTTTGACATTTGAAATAGCTCAGCACTTGGACCATACCTTCTTTATATCGAAAAAAGAGCAGGAAGAGAAATTGCACTACGAGTATTCGCAGGAAAATTATTTTGTATATTTTAAAAGAATGGGACAAGATGTCTTGAAAATGTCTATATTCAGATCCATTCATATGCTCTTTTGGACTTGGCTGGCGCTGCCTGGAGTATTGGATACTTACTGGTGGTATGAAGGGGATTTCAACAAACATCACCTCCCTCCGAATTATTACAGATTCTGGGTCGGGAGTCAAGTTGCAATTGTGCTGTATGTACTAGAACAAAACCATCTAGTCCCTAAACCAATCACTCCTGAAGAGGAGAATTCCACTGATGCAAAGTCAGTGTTAAAAAGGAGATTCAAAAAGATCACATTCTTTATTTGCGACGCCAGTCTGTGGATGATTATTGTGTACACTATCTCTCAATTTCCATGGTATCAAGGCAATTATTTTGGAAATACCCACATTACAATATCAACAGCATGGCCAGATATTTGGTCAGCTAATTCTACATACGTAACGATCCACGGAGATGCATATGATGAAGCTTGGTTTGATCAAGAATTTGTAACTACCAGACTATGTGCTTATCTTTGTGGGATTCTTGTATTCCTGATCTGCTTTGGTGGTCGCAAGAGTTCTTTTTCGACGGTGTTTATTTGGGATTTCTTTATGTATGCTGGTGATGTTTCATTTCCGCTTTACCTGTGCCATTTCATTGGATTGCGCGAGTATGTAAGGCTTTGGAGGGATTATGTAAATTCTCAAACTGGATTGATCCTGTTGGATAATTTAATCGCCGGGGTTCTCATGTCACTGTTAGTTGCTACGATAGCTCACCATGTCATAGAACAGCCTTGTGTGAAAGTAGGATCTGCACTTGTAAGATATCTGCGGGCAACAGTATTTGCTCCTAAAATACAACCAGAACCTGAAAAATCAAAAGAAATTAAACGAGCTTCACAAAGATTTAGTCAGCAAATAGTTATTCCTGAAACTTTTGATGAGTTAATACAACGGCGCTCACAAAGACTCTCAAGGATAGATTTTAGCCAGTTTCAACTCCCAGACGAAGACGAAGACGACGACACAATTTCCAGTATTGATTCTGTAGCTGCTGATGGAAGGTTATCAATGGATCAGGCAAACATTGAACCGACATCTCAATTGGATGATCCGCACAGAACATTATCTTTCCTTGATCGACTACGCTCTAGAGGTTCAAGAATTATTAATATCCCAAACTCATCGCTACGAAATGAAATTTATCCTGGCGGGAAAAAACCACCATCATTACTAGCTCGGGTGAACAGTGTAAAAAGCGCAATTTCAAGTAGACTGAGCAGAAATAATTCTGCCAACTCGTCGATATTCTCAAACAATGTATCCTCCATCTCTCTTGTTTCAATTTCCAGTTCGCAAAGTAACAGTGTCTATTCGTACAAAGCAAACAGATCAGCCGAATTCCAACCAACCCCCACCAGTCCGAGTACGAAACGTTTAACTTCAAAAGTTTTAGAGTAACTATTTATTTATGATAGCTTTGATTTTGACAAGGAATTGGAAACGACAAGATCTGGTAGTACCACACCAGTTGATAGCAAACCAACTATAGCTCAAATTAATCCAAATAATCAATAAATGTTTTTATTCTGCAACATTCTTATACAAGTCAAATCTACGCTGATGCGAAACAGGAATATTTGCTCTTGAGCTTTTCATTTCTCCCAAATCCAATACCGCTTCGACGATAGCTTCAGATTCTTCAGTCGTGGCAATCACTTTTCCCATTGGATCTACGATGGTAGAATGGCCCCAAGCATGATAAGTTGCTGATGTATCTCTTGCTGGAGAACATGCAGCAACAAACATTTGGTTGTCTACTGCTCTAGCTCTTTGCAGTAACTCCCAATGAAGGGGCCCAGTAGTCGTATTGAATGCACCTTTGTTAATTAAGATTACCTGGGTAAATCATTGCAAATGCACCTTTACGAGCCGCAATCATTGCCATCTCTGGAAACCGAATATCATAACAAATCCCGACCCCAATAGTGCCATGTTCGGTATCTACCATTGTAAGTTCATTTCCTGGAGATAGCACCTTGGATTCTTGGAATGTAATCTTGCCCGGAATATCAATATCAAACAGGTGGACCTGGAGTTAGCGGAACTTACTTTTCTGTGAGTACCAATCAGCTCTCCCACCTTATTCCATATTGTGCAAGTGTTGTAGTATTTTCCAAACTGAATTTCCGGGAATGACCCACCGATTAAATATACATTGGATTCCTTTGCCATCGAACTCAGCGCTCTAGTGGTTTCTCCATGCAGCTCTTCTGCGTATTCCTTGAAATATTGAATTCCGTATGGCGAATTGAAGCATTCTGGAAGAACAACGATATTTGCGCCTTTGCTCGCAGCTTCCTTGATAAGCGCAGAAGCCCGCTTAAGATTTTGTTGCTTGTTTGAAGATACCAAGAGTTGAACCAGTGCCAACTTTACCATTTTTCAAAAGTTGTGAAAATCGAAATACGCTGACAGCACTTGAAATGGAGCTTGATTTTATTTAATATTTGGATTTATGGAAATGGACATGCTTCCACTTTCCATCAATGAACGACCAAATTCTGGTTTCTGGAAAAAAAGATAGCTGAGCATTGTCCTTATTTTTTTGATTTACCCTTACATAACTAATGAGGATGCTAGTTCTATCTTTAGCAAGAATGCGGATCTTTGGAGATGCCATTGTAACTTCCCGATCGTTGTCTGTCAAGGCATTTGCGGGAAAAAAGAATTTATGGAATGGCATTCCTTCTACTTGATGGCCACCGGTTTCCGGCTCAAAACAAGTCTATATTAGCCCGAATATACAATATCGTTCGCACACAGCTCCTTGTATGTGTCCCAGTCACCATTGACTATGGAATCCAATAATTTTTGGTTCAGCTGTAAGATTTCCTTCTCAAGATGATGGTCGGTGTAAGCAAAGGTTGGAAGTATTGTCATTTTTTCGTTTTCAGATTCACAATCAGAAATGGATAAAGTTTTGAGTCAAGCGACTCAAATTGCAAACCAAATAGGATACACGGAGGCTTCGAAACTAACTTACAAATGGGCCTCGCAGATAGTTGAAAGGACCAAAGAATTGGGAGGGATTTCAAATGTATTTGATGCGACTGAAAAAGACATTGACCAGGATTTGGAGTCTTCTGTAATTTAAATTAATCCAGTACGAAAAGGATAAGATAACGGCACTCAAGAAGCTGCTGGCATTGATGTCCAGGGGAGAGAATGTATCCAAATATTTCGCCAAAGTCATCAAGAACGTTGCTTCAACATCGTTTCAAGTACGCAAGCTGGTTTATATCTACCTATTGAAATATGCAGAAGAAGAGCCCGATTTATCTCTGCTTTCAATCAATACATTTCAGAAAGATTTATCTGACCCAAATCCAATAATCAGGACAGTGGCTTTGCGAGTATTGTCCAGTATCAAAGGTACACGCTCGTTTACTTTAGTTCAGCTTATTATACCTATAATGATTATGGCATTCAAAAAGGCGATATCCGATTTATCTCCGTTTGTTAGGAAAGCAGTTGCCATTTCGCTACCAAAGTGCTACAGGTATATACAGTCTCACCCAGAATGGATCCCACTCAAAAAGAGAGTTTGGTTGAAATTATTCAAGTGCTCATGACTGATAAATCGCCAATTGTGGTCGGGCCAGCGGTAACAGCTATGAATGAAATTTGTCTTGGTTGGTTTAGCTAATGATAGATAGATATGATTTAATTCATCCCAATTATACAAAGATATGCAACATGTTAACCGTTGCCGAGGATTGGGATCAATATCCACTGCTTGAACTACTATATAGATATTGTAGAAAGCACTTTACTGATCCAAAATTATTGGGTGGAGAAATTAGGGACAGTGATCTTGATTTATTTATCAGTAACATCAAGGGGCTTCTGTATTCTCAAAATCCGTTGATAGTACTAATCGTGACAAACATATTCTACGATTTCGGCATCAAGAGCCTAAAGGAGGAAGCTGTTCGAGCACTGGTGCATTCCCTTTTTCGTCCTCGCCAAGAGCAATTGGTTATGCTGAACGCGATAAAACAGTTGATCATCAGAGATGGTACGCTGTGGGGCAAATATATTCATAGGTTTGTAATATACGACAATGAGGTGAAGGCTATCAGGGATGTAAAGCTGGATATATTGAATCTTTTAGTGTCGGAAGACAATGCGTTATGGGTACTAAATGAATTCAAGGTAGCAATGGACTAACTTAGTTGTATTCTAAATCGGCAGACAGTGATTTTGCACAAAAGAGTATGCAGACTTGGAGACTGTTTGCTCTTAGGCTGCCTAAAATTGCTCAAGCCACGCTAGAAATCCTAATTTCTCTTTTAGGATCCTCAAACGGTAAGTTTATCTAACGTAGATGTCGTGGTCGGCGAGACAATTATTACAATTCGGTGCCTATTACAATCGAAGGTGGATATTAGCGACGAAAATATCTCCACCGAACGATTAATTGGATACCTTTTGTTGAAATATGACCATATTTCTGTCCCGCTAGCTAGAGCTTCCATTTTATGGCTGATTGGAAAGCATGCATCAAATTTCGCACATGCACCGGATGCACTAAGAATATCTCTGAACTCTTTCAAAACGCAAGATTCAAATGTCAAGTCGCAAATCATTGTTCTATCCACTCTACTATATCTACAAAACACCATAGATCCGGAACAGTATCAGACGAAAACCTCTGATTTCATCCGGCTAGCATACGAATACTGTTTCAAAATGGGGCGTGTCGATACGGATTATGATATTAGAGATCAAACTAGATGGATTGAAAACACTTTAAAGTCAGTCGCATCTGATACCAGCAAATACAAGCGATTTGCGGAAATTCTTACTCAACTTCCCCCCAAACCAACCCCAACTCCTGCCCATGGTAATTTATATTAACATAGAATCCAGCTTTGTGATTGGTACATTATCCCAATACTTTGATACCGAGTTTGAGGGTTACCGTAGTCTGCCTGAATGGTCCACCGAAATATTAAATACGCCAGAACGTATTGTGTCTGTAATCTGAATTTAACGGTAGGAAACTCAGACTTGGAATAGAGACAGGGTGATAGTAAATGAACTCAAACCCGTGCAGCGGATTCAGAAAACAAAACAGAGGATTGTGTCCTTGGATGACTTTTATGCCGATGTATCTTTGTCTGCCAAAGCAACTCCTATACAAACCCCAGGGCAATCCTCAAGCGACTCTGAAGGTTCAGAGAGCGACTCTAATGTATCAAATAGCTAAATAAATTAAAAAGTATTCTTTAATCGGAAAATATCTCTGCTGTAACTTGTTAATGAATTTCCTGCTGAATCACTCCCAGTCCAAGCCAAAAATAACTATAATTAGGGATGTGTGTACTGTGATATTGTAATTGCAATTATAGTTTGTGCAGGGGTAGGCACAAATTTCATCCAGAACGTATGCGCTTGGATCTCCAACACAACTGCTTGGTGCCCAATCACACCCGGCAATTACTCCTAAGGTTATGATGTATCAACCATTGGTAACAGTTACTAGCACTGTTCTTGCTGCGACGGCATAATCCTGTCCGTTTTCCTTGATCCAGCTTCTTCGTGGATCCAAGGCGCAAATTACTGTCTTTTGTAGTGTGGTTGGATTTGTTTTGTAAAACAGTAATGAAATATTTCTGTAAGCCCCATTTGAAGGGATTGCTGGAACAATTGATTGGACACCTAAATCAAATCTGAACTACTTCCAGGTATAACCATTTGAGAATAGTCATCTACTACCACTGAAAATGCCGCTGTATATGAAGAGGGACTTGCTCCACTAGCTACACCATCGTACGAAAACCAACGCAGAAAGAATAGTTGTGTGTCTCCTTTGGCTACAGTTACTCTCTGTGTGGAATAATTAAAAGTATTTTCAAATCCAAGCGGTGTCATTTGATCTGGAATTGAACTCGCATCTCCAGCTGTATAAAAACTGTCACTAATTGAAGACGTTAGGGCAATTAATAGGAATACCAACAGTTGCATGGTTTGACGCGTAACTACAAAAAGGATAAATTTGAAAATCACCGCAGCAATAATCAGGGAAAAATCGATCATGGTATATGCATTTATTTAAAACATGTTTTGGAATCGATAAATATCACGTTCTGAATTAGGGTTAACTTACCAAAACTTTTCATTGCCAAACCAGTGGAATCAGTGCCTGTCCAAGCCAGTCGAATAGTTATATTGCAATTTTGAGTCGGGCACAAATCTGAGCAAATATGATCCAGGCACAAACATTCAGTTAGCACACATTTTGTCTCGGCCCAGTCAAACGAGGAAATTTTTCCTTCAATTAAAGTATATGTACCTCGATCAAGTGCAACTACCGCTGTTCTAGAGGGGACATAGCGTGTCTGACCCTGATCATTCACCGCATATTGGCGATACGGCAATGCAAGGTATTTTCCTGCGTAATAAAGTATAATCGTGGCATTTCCGGTTTGTGAGGAGGTGGATTGCGTGTTCAATAAGCTCCAACCTGAGTTACAACAGAAGTTACTATTGGGGATTGTCATCAGCGAATAATCATCTACTGCCGGAAAAAACACTGCAGTATATGATGTGTACGCTTTAGTCACAGAGTCTCCGTTCGTATATCTTAGGTAAATCAGCACTCTGTCCCCTTTCGCTATTGGATAAAATGTTGTAACAGTTGTCTGGTCTGGATACATTCTGGTTATACCGTTTAAATATCCGGGATCTGGAGGACCTACCACATTGAATGAATCCACCATTTGATACGCGCATAGCACAAAGTTCACTAGCAACAATATATTTTCTAGTTTCATGATGAACGCGCGTAGTAAAGAAATTTCACCAAATACATTTTATTGGCTCGCATATTCACTGAAATTTGCTGCTAGAGTTGCGTAAAACAATTCAGAGAACATTGCGTCTATATTCTCTCCTGTTTGTGCAGACGTCTCGTAGTACCTAGCATTGAATTTCGCAGCTGCCTCCTCTCCTTGAGATAAAGTGACTTCTCGAAGCCCCTTTTCCGTCTTATTTCCCACCAAAAAGAATACAATTTCCTCTTTTGAAGAATATTTCTTGAATTCGTCAACCCATTTTCCGAGGTTCTCAAAGGTCGCAGAGTCGTTCACATCGAATACAAGGAATGCCTGTTATCAGTAGTATATACAGCATGGGTATCTTTGTAAAACTCGTTTCTGATTTCTAGGTACGCATCCTCACCTCCGCAATCCCAAAAGTTGATTTTCACTGTATTAATGCAATTGAAACCGTCTTCCAAATGTGTCTTGAAATTTTTTACTCCGTAATCTATTCCGATTGTAGCGACATAGTCCTGGACAAACTGGGTGAATCTCTGCTTACTTTTCCTTCGCAGAACCTCTTTATTATACAGCTCTTTCCAACCTCAGCATCTCCCATACTAAGGATTTTTAGTCTTATTATTCAAAACAAACCTTTTCAATTCTGGTTTCTCCATATATTTTTTTATTGAAATGAAAAAACTAGTGGAAGCATGTATTTTTGGCACCTATCATTAATGACCACATACTCTCGTCATGGACTTCCATTTCGCTTCTTTTATAAGTATTCAATTCCTCACGTATATCAACCTTCATTTGCTGGGTGAGGTTTTTGAAGGTGGCAGTCGCATCCGGCTTACGATTATATTCAGATTTTCTAAATGTAGGCAACACTTCAACGGTTTCAGCAAAGATTAATATTTTGGCTGCCTCTAGTTCTTCTACTGGAGGTCTGTCACGAATTTTGTTTTCGAGGGTATCCTCCAAAATTGATCTTTTCAACTGCTCTTGCGCTGCAGCCAAAGCAGGACTAAGCCCATTGCCTATCTTAAATCCGGTCTACCTTTAAGAATATTCTTTTCCTCAAGCTGGGCCTTGTCTGGACGTTTCTTGAGGCACGATTTCAGCTGGCTTGCTCTTGATTCGATTGTTGGAGATGTTAGATCGTCCTCATCAACTTCGCCTTCTTACATTAAGAAATGTTACCTGTTTTCAAAATATTCTTGTCCTTTAAATCTGTTTTGGAGGGTCTCATGCTAATCTTTCTTGAAAGTGTATCCTTCTTCTTTTCTTCTTCCAGAGCCATTTTCTGTTGAATAATGGTGCTCGATACTCCTGATGCTTCATCCTCTATGGTTAGCTATGGGAACCTCTGAGGATGTTTTTCTGCACTAATTCCGCTGGAGTTGATCGCTGCGAAAAACGCTTCCCCAAATCGTTAACGATTTTAGTCAAGCCTTTGTTGTCTGGTTGTTTAACTTCAGCCATTGGTAATCAGTCTAGTGTGAAATTAAATGTCAAGTTTGACAGCTTTATGATAAAAAATGATTGGCTGGAATTTCGTGGTCGATTTCTCTCCATGAATGCAACATGGGGACAATGGCGAGCAAATACAAAATTATCCATATTCAATTATATTAGATGACTAAATTGTAAATTATTAACCCTCGAAAAATTCCCATTGGAGACGGTGTGGAAGTTCTCCAGTTTTGTAAAACTGAGTTGCAATTGCAATTTGCTGAAGATTTTCGAAATCAGGATGTTGGCTAAATGTCCTGTACGGTTCTTTTTCTAGATCAAAGACCCGGGTATCGGTGTAGTTAACGTTTGAACTAGAGTTAATTTATAATTACAATTCGAGAGGTGTAGTTAGATATACGATGGTAATTTCGTCTTCGTCCTGTGGTTGTTCAGGCATGGTTTCGTCCCTTTGAGAGTTGGGGACGATTATTGCCGGCCACCATAAAGGAACATTTGGGTCGTCAGGATCCACCCAAACAAGCATTGGCTTTGCAGCTGTAAAAGCCGGATATTTTCCCGAAACCTCTTCACTC
Source organism: Terramyces sp. JEL0728 (assembly GCA_027603945.1). Classification (NCBI taxonomy): domain Eukaryota; kingdom Fungi; phylum Chytridiomycota; class Chytridiomycetes; order Rhizophydiales; family Terramycetaceae; genus Terramyces; species Terramyces sp. JEL0728. The sequence goes on along the minus strand of JADIIU010000001.1, from coordinate 246,625 downwards.
TGCTGCCACTCAGTCTTGCGCTTCTTTTTCGGGGACACGCTTACATCCCTCAACTCTGGAGATTCGCTATCAACAATTTTTTCTGTCTTTGTTCGAATTTTCTTTGGTATCTAGGATCAGCAACATGCTTACAAACTTTCTTTTTGGCCATTCGATATCAAAGATCAGCTCGTGGCGATAGCACCTATTGCAATGCGTAAATGACAAGATTGAAGTATCCATCTTCTCCAAAACTCTGTTTTCATTATTCAATTCAACTTTGCAGCCAGCGCACGCATTTACATACGTCTTCTTTTCCAGTTTACCATTTCCCTGCTTTAGCCCACCGTATCCCTCATAGTAATTTACGCCAGCGCGGAATTTGTTCTTGCGCAGATCTCTTGGCCGCTGATAATCCTCATCGCCCAGCATTTGAATGATCTGGGTTTCTATTGGCGCATAGTGGCCCCGTTTCAATTTTTCGCATGTTATACACATGCATTCACAGTTGTTTTCTCCAAAATAGTCGTCACCATAGAAAGCAGTCAATTCCTCTCCAACCTCTATCTTCTTTTTGACTTTAAAAGTGATATCTCTGCCATTTGTAACTGGAATAAACTATAGATTAAATTCAAGTACATTGCAAGTAGGATCGCAATCATGGTTAACAAATCTTGCCGGGCCAGTGAACAGACACATACACGCTCTCTTTGATGAGAACATAACACTGAAATCTCTGTTGTTCAAACGCTCTTCTTCTTCTGGTGTCAAATCAGCAAGGATTCCAGAGATAAACTTGATTTCATCTCCTGCTTCCCAGGTTCTAGTTGCTAGCACCCTTGCTTCGGTTTTGTTGGTTTCATATCTAAATGTCTGATCAATTTCGTATCCAGCTCTACTATGGTACATGTACAGATACTTTTTACAGTGCTCAAAGAAATCCTCCAAGTTTCTTGGGATGTTTGGACGCATGCAGCCTTTAAGGACATTGGTAGCCTTAACCAGGATATCGCTTGGATCAAGTGCTGCCCCAGTATCAAAGAAACAGTCAGTAATTGTTTTCGCAACATCATCAACACTTTGGACCCCATTGTTGATATCCCGAATTAAAAATGCAAGTTTCCTTGCCAGGAACATTCGCTGTTCGTCATCAAACTCTGGATTGGCATAAATCGCGTCTACATTAATCGTATTTACATTTCGTTTCAAAATCAGGGCTCATTTTATGCGTTTGGAAATTCAAAAAGAACGAATCCAACAACAAATCTGTAAGGATGTCATCATATTCTGTCAAAATAGAATATAGTTTGGTTGATTTTGGATCGATAGTATAGTCAAAATCAACATCGTCAATGCGACATTTCACGAAATTCAGCGTCTTGTCCAATTTCGTGATGACTTTTTTTGCTAATTGAACTAGATCTTCATTTTCGATTGCGGTTTTTGTAATTTTGTAGTTGAGATCAGATATTTTTGAAACATACTCCTTGGCTTCTTTCCGTTGTATTTTGAAATAATAATCATCGAAAAGTGGCCCATCATCGTCAGATTCGCATATTTGTTTCAAATTTTCCATACTACGAGATTTTTTCAATTTAGGAGCTGGAGGAACAATTACACAGTTTGATATTTCATCTAAATCAATTACAACTTACCAAATAATTCCAAATTTGAAATGTTTGGGTTTTCACGTGTACCTCTTTGCATAATGGCAGAAAACACGAAATCTTCTTTGGAAGTGGGTACAGGAATGGTATATCTGCCTTCTTTAAAGTAACTGACATTAAAATTAGTATGCATTAGATCAGTTAAAGCGACAAAAGAATGACGTCGGGAAAGTGCTTTCTTTTTTTCTCTCTGTCGTCGTTCTTTTTCTAATTTAAAACGATATCTCTGGGCATAGCTAATAGACAGTTTCTTTGGCTTATTTTCAGAGTAGTTGACTTTTTCCTCGAACCCCTTAAGTTTTTTTCTTGTAACTCTTCCGCTACCATTCATTACTTCAGGCACTGCGAAATCTTCCCAGATAGAAGCTTTTCCAGAATCGGTCGCGTAGGCCCAATTCTTTCCCCATACACCACCGTAATTTTCGCCTTCTGGAAAGATCTCTGCTGCAACATGCTCATTCTCATCAGATCGTCCACATCCTCCATCGAGGGTTTCATTTTCCACATCTTGATCTTCCAAAATAAAAGTTGTGCGGGGGAGAATATCAGATTTGGCTCTTTTTCTTGTGAGTTTGGATTTCTTTTTGCGCTTCCTTTCAACCGTGTTGTCAACCGTATTTTCCTTTTCTGTATCTTTTTGCCTGCTTTTATTTACACTGCCAGGTTGTTTGGTTTTTGTAGGAGTTTCAATTCTGTCATCTTCATTCTTATATTCACTGAACTGAACAGATTTTAAGGTTCGTTGGGGGGTCACGATTTTCTTTGGAGATGGGGTCACCAATTCTGAAGCAGAAATTGATGGCCTTCTTCTTCCGTTCGATCTCCCTGTTCTAGCAAGTGATTCAGGGTTTTTAGGCTGTTCATCTTCATCGGAATCAGATTGAATATAAAAACCTTTGGGCTTTGCACTCCTTTCCACCACAATCTCCTTGTTCTTAATACCTGACTGCTCCTTCTTTGTGCGATCCCTGAGAGGTGTCTTTCTATTTGGTTTCCCATCTAACTTTAAGTGAAATATACTCTTCACCAGTGATTCAGTGATATCTCTATACTTGGATGATCTCTTCCCTTCAGCTTCAAAATCGTCCCAAATGGAACTCTTTTCTTGTACCAGTTCAATGGTCCAGTATCTTTTGGGCAATGTTTTATTTTCCTTTTTGGTTACGGGCATGGATTTTCTTCTATCATAAAATGCTGATGTTAATAATAGTTACCTTTGGTGGATATTTCATCTTTTGTCTTAGGTGGTCTTCTCTTCATTGGTGATCTAAAAATGAAAATTTATGTCTGCGCTCGCGATTTTATTTTGATCCAACAGACATTGCTTGGATTTGCATCTCAAAGCTGTCCATATCATAGGTTATTTATTAGTACTTTTCTTCTTCATCTTGTTTGTGCAGGAGCAATAAACACAGATAAATAGGTAGATGAATCAAACTGGCAAAGAACAATTTCCTTGCACTTGGATCGCTGCTTCTCATGAACACTATGGAAAACCATGTGATGTATAAATTGATGATGCTACTATCCAACAAGAACCAACAGGAAACTATATCGTAATAATAAAATGCAAATGAAAGAGGAAATAGGGATACGCTGTGTGCCAGTGAAACTGCAGCGTTTAGTTTTGGGGCAATCGCAGACATCATTTTGTATCCTGCTTTTGAGTAATCTGGCCTCAATAGCCATGCCAGCGCATTGAAGTGTGGGAATTGCCAGGCATACAAGTACAACCCAAGCAAAATCGATCCAACATCCACACTTCCAGTACATGCGATCCATCCAATCATTGGCGGTATTCCTCCAACTACCGCGCCTATATTAGGTGTATTTACCTGGCCATGTGTTGTAAATGGATACTCTTTTGAGTGGGGTGTAGACACAAGTGTACAAGATAATGTTTCCCAGCCCCAAAAATCCGCAGTAAGGATTAATAAAAAACAAGATTGTGCTTCCTACTGCTCCTGATATTGTCCCGAACAAAAATGCGTGGGTTGGTGTAATCGTTTGTTTCACTAGCACTCTAGCTCTAGTTCTGCTCATCTGAGCATCGTAAGGAACCTACTATTAATCCAAAATACTTCGATCCACTGGTTAATTGCATTCGCAGACGATATACAAAGCCCTGTTCCCAGACATGTATATAGCAATGTGCCAGCGGTGGAAACGCCTGGAGCAAGAGCATATCCAGCCATTGTCGTCAATAACACAAACGCAGACAATTTCATTTTTGAAAGGTCTCTGTAAACAGTTGGACTGTACTTGATTTCTTTAAATTTCAAACCGCTGAATTCCTTATTGATATCGCTGTAACTTCTTGTCCGGATACTGATTCTAGCTGTATTTAAACTATTTATAATTGGACTGGCAATATTTTTGCAGCCAATTCGAAATCTTTGCATTTTTATTTTTGGGAATGTTTGGATTGTTCAAAAAGCGACGGGGAAAGATTGAAATTACCGATACCTTCACATGGGTATTTGTTGCTAACTATAGGTAGGATCCAACTAATTATAGGTAGCCAATAGCTAATCTAGGTATGTATAGATTAACTAGACTGAAGAAAACACCAATAAACCGAGTATACAGATCCCACTAGTAAAAATTCAAAAGCAGCAAGTCAACAAGAAAAAGTACATCTTGCAGTTGGATGTTGGAGAACTAATCAGGTTTAATTTTGAAACGGAAGCGCAAATGAATTTAGTGGTGGAATTACTCAAGGAAAAACTCGCAGTGAAATTGGATAAAGTACAGATTGAATCAAGAAAAACGATTTTAAAAAGCGATAACAATTTTGAATTCCTACACAAAGAATTGGGTTAGTTGTAGTTAATCAGAGTAATTTCTGGAATTCTCAGTGAACAGGAATTCTGGCAAAATAAACAAGGTTTGCTAGCACAGAAGGAACATCAGATATCCCAAAAGAAAGGAACAACTTCAATATTATTAGCGGACGTCAAACCAGTTGATGCCGATGGTTTGTAGTCATAACTGTAGGGAGTGATTTGAAAGTTGTTGTAGATGCGGATATTATACACTCTATTTTTACAGAATATCCTGGTATCGAAAAAGCGTACAAGGAAAATGTGCCAGACAAGATGAAGGAAGATGAATTTTGGAAAGGTTGCTTATGTCTAATTCAGAATATTTTACCTGGAAGTACTTTAAAAAGAAGAATGAAAAGCATGATATTTTTACCAAATACCAAGATATTGATCAGGAGCTCATATATGAAGCGCAAAACAAGCTGTTGGACCTTGTGTCTACGACCGAAGATCATTTGGAAACTGGCAACTCTCCTGATATCACAATGAAACCAGGAAAGATCAAGGAGTCAAAGTCACTAATTCGAAAGTTCAACAGGCACTCTGAATTAATTGTAAACAAGCGGCAAAAAACCAAAGTTAATATTGAATATGAAGATTTAGTAGAATCCAACCCTGTTGTCTATAAACCACTATTGATTCAAGACCCAACACAATACATGAACACTGAGCAATCGCATACTCCTCCACCCGAAATAACCAGGCCAAAGTTGGACATTCGCTCTATGACCATTGATAAGTTGTACAACAAAGTGATCAATAAGAATGAAAAAAAGGCAGAAAATAGCGGTACAGTGGGCGACACCAGGAATTGCACAATCGTGCTGGAGTTGCTGAGCCAGTATTACCAAGGAGGTGACAAGACCAAGATGAGGGAGACTATGAAAAAATATAAACTTGACAAGGAATTTAAGAGTGTGTCCGACGCTGTGGAGCACATAATGCAATAAATTTGAATATCCTACAAGATCTTGTTAGTATGCCTGAGAACGCCATGGTAGTTCACAGTGAATGTGATCGATTGTCGAGACAATGACTGCAACCCTGCTGGTGGTTCATGTAAAATGACATGGTGGAGCAAAAGTCTAAGGTGGAGCTGGCCAACTTTACATTTCTCATTGCTTTCAAAAGAAGATTCAAGAATCGCTTCAATCTGTTATCAGACTGCTTTTTTGTTGATAAAAAATTCAATCTCCAAAAATGAGAGAGATTCGAATATTGCTACTTGGAGATGGTATAACGATATTAACCGCAGATGGTGTTGGGAAAAGTTCGCTGATAACATCTCTAATCAAGGAATCATTTGTTGAACAAGTAATAATTATATTAACCAGATTCAACATGTGGTTCCAGAGGTTACAATCCCACCTGAATGGACTCGGGAAAATGTTACTACGAGGATTGTGGATTCATCAGCAAGACCAGAAAATAGAGACCAGCTTGATACTGAAATTAAAAAGGCGGATGTAATATGTATTGTATACGCCGTAAATCGAAAAGAGACAAAGGATGGAGTTTCTACATTTTGGCTACCATATATTAGGAACTTGGGACGAAATGTATTCATCATTAATCCAGGTTCCAGTCGTACTGGTTGGAAATAAAATAGATTTGAGGGGAAAGGATGTTGCAAATGACACTCTTGATGAACAAGTTAAACCAATTATGAACGAATTCAAGGAAGTGGAAACATGTGTTGAATGCTCAGCAAAGCAGCCGTTGAATGTTTCTGAAGTTTTTTATTTTGCCCAAAAAGCTGTCCTTCATCCAACCGCACCACTATACGATTCCAGGGAATATGTGCTTAAACCAGCCTGCATTGATGCTTTGCGACGTATTTTCAAATTATGCGATATAGACAAGAATGGATATTTGGATGATAATGAGATTGACACATTTCAGGTATGAATCGCTAACATGTAGAAAAAATGTTTTGGAGCTCCTTTGCAAAAACATGAATTGGAAAGTGTCAAGACAGTTGTCATGCAAAACGAACCTGAAGGAGTTACAGAACTGGGATTGTCAGAAATCGGGTTTATTTGCTTACATACGCTTTTTATACAGCGGGGACGGTTGGAAACAACTTGGACTGTGCTGAGAACCTTTGGATATGGAGATGATCTTACATTGAAAGAAGAGTTTTTATTCCCAAATTTAGAAGTTCCGCCAGAATCATCTGTCGAGCTAAGTAGCCATGGATATCAATTCTTTACCGATTTGTTTCAGATATTTGATAAAGATAATGACGGTGCACTCAATCAACAGGAACTGGAAGATTTATTCTCAACCGCGCCGGCTATTCCATGGGAAGACACGGCTCATAAACAGTGTTTTACTAACGAGGAAGGTAATATTACACTTCAAGGATTTTTGGCGCAATGGAGTATGATTACATTGCTGAATTACAAAACTACACTAAGCTACCTGGCATATTTGGGATTTTTCGATAGCGATACCACTAAAGCTCTAAAGGTGACAAAACCGAGAAAGCAAGACAGGAAAAGAGGAGGTAAAATTCAGAGGGATGTATTTTTGTCTTATGTTTTCGGTGCTGCAGGATCTGGAAAGGTACAGAGTTTTTAACAAGTCTACAATTATGAAGTCGTTCATCAAATCTGAATTTAATCCAACCTATATACCAACTACGAGCGCGTATAGCGTCGTTAGTTCCGTAGAAATTGGAGGCAGTGAAAAGTATTTGGTGGTAACAATCATATAATCTGTAGATGCAGGAATTTGGACCTAACCTTGAAGCAGAAATCCTTCAGAACAAAAAGAAACTTGATGCATGTGATTTGATATGTATGGTTTACGACTCTGGCGATGCAAATTCTTTTGCATATCTCGCATCAATAAGAGTAAGTCTCGCTAATTCAGGAAAAATACAAATTTGATCATTTGCCCATCGTTTACATTGCGACAAAGAGTGATTTAGATTTAGTTGCTCAGAGATATCCTATGCAGCCCGATACATATTGCAGAGACTTGGGGCTAGCAGTACCGATGAGTGTTTCAATGAAAACTGGCGTAACTGCAGATTTATTTAATATGCTAGTGGGTATATGCATGAATCCGTAATCCATATTAATTGTAGATCTATCGCGATTCCTGGCGGTTATTCTACAAATAACAAAAAGTTTATCAACGCAATCACAGTTACAGCCGTTACCGTTGGTGTGCTAGCTATAGGTGCTGCTGTGTGGTATCGCTACTCTTCTAAATCAAACTGAAGAGAATTCATTTATCAATAATAAAGAGATGTCATCAAAATATTTTAAAGCAATATTATCTGGGTGAGAATATTGCATCTGACGCAATCAAGGACTGGTTTTGGATAAAATTCATAGATTAAAGGATGACGTGAGCAACCGTCCTTACAAACTGGTCAATTCAAAGATCCTTCATAACCAACCAGTTGTTCAATCACACGATACGAAAGACACCAACAAAGGAAAGCAGCTAATGAATATATAATATATTTCCAAGAGTATTTTATGTTTCCTTTAGCGGCTCTAGTTTGATGTCCAAATTATAACCATTTCTTATCATAAAATCCCTAATAATCCCACCAACCGTAAACAGTGCTAATTTTGTCTGACTCTCGTCAACTCCTCCTATTTGCTTTACTCGACACAAAAAGCGCTGGTACTGAATTAGTCTTTCAGCGCATCTGACTGTATAGTTTTCGAAGCGTTTCTATTTTAATATAAATTACAATTGTCTCGTCAACCTCGTTTCTTTTTATCTTGGAATCCAGGTAGTACCAATTTGGTTTAGCCGTTAATTTATAAATTGAAATTTCTGACCTTGAGTTTGTGGCAAGCTCATTGAAATGTTCGTATGTCGTTATCACATCCTGATGTCAATACAGTCTTACCACTGTTCTAAACATCAGTCCCATGGAATTTGGATTATAAAGGATATTCTAGTATAATTTTGCAGGTACCTGTAGTATTTCGTCGGAGAGTAGTTTTAATTCGGTAATTGCTTGCAGCCCAGACGATTCGTGCAGCTTGCTGACCACATTACACTGATGCAATTCTCTTAGTTCCTTGGATTAGCGAAAAATACCTTTTTAAAGGATTCCAAGAATTCATTAAACTCAGTTTCCTGTTTATAATATGAATCCACAATATCCTTGAGTTCCTGCGACATTTTCCAATAATCGTCTGATCGATATAGAGAGAATATTCTAAGATATGATTTAATATGTGAGTTTGGTTCAATAAGGAGTTCTTTGGCGCGTTGCTAGTATTATCAAATAAATACCAAATCTTCTTGCAATTTGGTGTGTGGCCTGAAATCTTCTATTTGCTCTAGTATATTTTTTAAGAATGTGTGATATATGGTAATTGCTTGCGGGTTTGGCAGTGATTCCTTCCTCAATCCCTACCGTTACGAGTCTGCTACCTCCACAATCATCTCTGAAAATATGAATAGTTCCTCTACGGCTTTTTTCGAATCACAGTTGGGAGTTTCTCCAATATTATGAAGCAGCGCCATAGCCTTGGTTAATGATAATTACCTTTCGAAAATTGGACTTTAGATTTGTCTGGTAATGCAGCTCGATTTCAATTATGTTATCTCTGAACTTTTTCTTTTGATCCACACTCAGCATATTTTCAGTAATTATCTTGGAACCCGTCTGGTGGTTAATTTGTATTACTATGGTTTCATTGCTATCCAGCACCAATGAAATTCGACTTTTTAAACTGTCAATCTGCTTTGGGTTTCTGTACCCTAATATGCTCGTCAATTTATTCCATATGGATTTCTGTCTGAATTCCGCAGGTCTGCTATTGGTTGTCGCATCTGAGAGTCTATTCTCCAGTAGAGTTCCTTTCCTCGGTACTTCCAGATTGTGACTTGCTTCTAATTCCATTTTGGAATTTTAATGAAAAAAATCAATACCATTGCATTGTTTTCCACCTGTCATTGTTTTGGCGTGCGTGTTTAAAATATTCATCGGATAGCCATAGATTCAAAAATACAAAATATATCAATTAGTTAAATCCGATAAAAATTTATTTACCACCAGGGAATTAACGTATTCAAGGAGCTTGGAATCTTCAATGTGCTGCGGTTGGGTTTGGAGGAGGTGGAGGCAACTGAACGGGTGGAACCGGATAGTTTTGACTTGGTGGAGGATAGGGATATGGAGGATATTGAGGAATATAAGCTGGCTGTGGACAGGAGCACGAACACACCACTGGAGGACATTGCATTTGGGGTGCTTGTGGGTAGCTTGGGTAAGATCCAGGCATTCCAGCACCTGGATTTGGCATTCCAGGGGTTTGGCCTCCTGTATTGCCTGGCATCTGCCCTGGACCACCTTTGTTTGTCCCACCGCCTGCTCCAGGCATTTGCCCTGGATTCGGATAGCCATATCCGCCACCATAACCTGGATTATAAGGAAAGACAATGTACCCTACTATTAATTCTGCCTACACATCCATCGGAACAAAACAAACAGGAAAAAAAACACGATAATGATTAAAAGCAGCGCGAGTGAGCCCTTGAAGAAATGATGCTACCATAAATGAGCGACTACTTTGAACAAGGACCACCATGATTTGTTGTACACTTTCCTTGTCTTTTTCCTGAAAATATCTCCAACATTTTCCAAATTTGAAGCTTTTCCTTTGATATCGTGAATTGATTCTCCTCTCCCAAGCATTTTCCCTATTGTTTCATGCACTGCGTTTGAAGCTTCATCTAGCTTATTTTTTATTGAGCTCTGTTCATGTTCAGCGAGTAATGGCTCCTCTTCCGTATCTGACTTGTTCCAAGATACTTTTTTCCACACATTCGTCATTGAGCCTTGTCTACTTGTTGGAGCAGATGTGTTTTGGCTGGTATCTCCGTTCTCTGAATCTCGCAGTTCCTGTTCTAAATCACGCATTTTATTAGAGGTGAGCGCGCATCAACAAACAAACCATTTAATATTTTCAATGTGGATTCATAGAATTGATTCCATTGCACGTCGGAACAATACCAATTTCACATGTGAAATGGCCTGTTCATATAGAAATTCTGTGCCGCATCCTTCAAGAGATTACTTTGAATTGTCACCTTTAATTGTTAGCGATCACCAGTTGAACTGTTGGTAATTATTGCCATTTGAAAACCAATGAGGCGAGGCAGATAATGAACCTGCAGTCCAAAGCAGCTCCGATTTTGAAACAACTGGATTCTTTCTCAAAGCTCTCAGTTTATATTTTGTACGTACGCTGCAAATCTGTTTGAACCACTTATTTCATCTGTCTGCAAATCAAAAAAATCACCGCAAAAACCGCCCGCCAAGCACCAAAAAGTTTTAAAATTTCCCAACGATGAGCAATTCAAAGCAGGGAATGAAGTTTGAATTGAAAATGCGCAAAGGCGCCAAAGGAACGGAAGATATGTCCATTCAAAGAACCATATCGCTATCAGATCCAACACCAAAAATTCACTGGCTAAGCAAAGCTAGACTGCGATTTTATAAATATGAAGAACTACCAACTTATTTGCAAGACAATATTTATATTAAAAGTGGGTACAGGGCATTTTATTCTACAAAGGAATCCTGGATATCATTTTTTCACCTACACAACGAAAGCTGGAATGTATGGCTGCATGCATTTGGGTTCTTTATCTTTGTATTAGGAATTGCGCATACATGGCTGGCGGAAATTCACCCTCTAATTCAATTTGAAGAACGATTTATTCTCACCATTTTACAATGCTGTGCATCATATACAATGCTATTTTCGTCTCTCTTTCACCTCCATACTTGTATAAACAAAGAAGCTTCTCACTGGTACGGCTGTTTGGGTATGAAATCTCTAATTTAGATTACAGTGGGATATCCGCGACAATAGCGGGAGGTACAATTAGCGCAATGTATTTCCTTTTGCACTGCGAAGGGCATTTTAGGACAGCTAGTTTAGTTTTGCTTGGGATCGTGAATCTGGTTGGCATCGTTGGACCCATGTTTGAAGTTTGGTCCAAAGGAGAATTTAGAAAGTATAGAGCGCTATTATACATTGCTAGCGGAGCATTTGCAATCATTCCAGTTTCATTTTTCTTGATCAAGAACGGGTTGGGGCACTTGCCTTCTGTCAGTGAAAATCCTGCCTTTGTATGGATGGGAATGATGATTGCAATGTATCTGATTGGAGCCTACTTTTATGTCAATCAGATTCCAGAGAGGTATTTTTAAAGTAATGTAGATACTGGGCAGGCAGATTTGACTTGTTTGGCCATAGTCACCAAATTTGGCACCTGTTTGTACTTTTGGCTACCATCAGCCTTTACAAAGGCATCGTGGGGATGATTATTTGGAAACTTGAATCTGACATGTGTTCAATATAATAAGTTTAATCAAAACGAAAACGTTTGTTCCTGATCTGTTGTTGAGCGTGTAATTCCATAGCCCCAAGAGCAGAACTCATTACCTGCGCAGCCTTTTCTTTATAGAAATATTCAATATTTTCATTGTTTATGATGCGTAAACAGAGTTGGTAGCGCAAAACGTGCCACACAGTTGGACAAGCTTTCTTTGATCTATCAGTGACTATCCTTTTACAATCAGTGCGAAAATGTCAAGCAGTCCCAAGCAGTCTCTTAAATTCCGGCTTAAAATGAAAAAGTCTAATATACCCAAATCGCCAATGTCGATAAACCGAACGATTTCGTTGCCAGAATCGCAAACTTCTTGGGTTTCAAAGTCGCGATTAATTTTATACGATTACGACAGTGTGCCCAAGTATATGCAGGATAATGATTATATCAGGTCTGGGTAATTTAGAAATAATGACAGCTATCGTGCATACTACAGCTATAAAGCGTCCTGGTTGTCATTTTTTCATGTACATAACGAATCAGTAATAATTACTCATCAAAGGGAAACATCTGGTCGCACTTTCTTGGATTTTTGTTGTTTGCAGGCTTATTATTTCACGCTTGGTTTGCTGAAATTCACCCTCTTATAGAATTAGAAGAACGGTTAGTGTTAACTATATTACTATCCTGTGCCTGCTACACCATGCTGTTTTCATCTCTATTTCACTTACATTTATGCGTATCCGAGCCTGCCTATTTATTTTGGGGATGTTTAGGTATATTGCAGCTAACCCTAGATTACAGTACTTTGTTATTAACAAAAGGCGGGATTTCAGCGTTGATTGCAGGGGGTACAATAAGCTCCATGTATTTCCTACTGCATTGCGAAGGTGGTTTCAGAACAGCAATCATGATCTCCCTGGGAATAGTCAATTTGGTGGGCATCATAGGTTAGTTACATTTGACGCAGGCCCAATGTTTCCGATTTGGACTCGAGGTTCGTTCAGACCTTGGAGGTCGTTAATATACATATCAAGTGGTGGAGTGATTGTATTCCCGGTTGGATACTACCTGGCTAAGCATGGATTTCAGCATTTTCCAGACTCCAGTGATAATCCAGGTTTCATTTACATGTCGTTGATGATCTGCTTGTATATAGTTGGAGCCATTTTCTATGTGAATCGGATACCTGAAAAGTAAGAAATTGCTAACGAGATTCTTTATTGGGAAATGTGACATTATTGGCAATAGTCATCAACTATGGCACTTGTTTGTGGTAGCTGCTACGTTATGCCTCTACAGAGGAATAGTTGGAATGATTGTGTGGAAATTGGACTCGCAAATATGCACAGATATTTCAGCTGCAACTACCCATCCATTTGGTACAAGCATTTTTCCTGGAGAATAAAGTCCAAACTTATTGTAAATCCAGCAGTGATGTTTCATTGAGAAAGCTTAAAACGTGCGTCAGAACGTGCATGTCCATTGGATTCTGAAATGAAACGCAGTGATATAAAACAAAGAGACAATCCACCAAATTGAATGATCCAACAGCTGAAATCCATCTTAATCAGTCGTAGCAACTACAAGCAAATACCGGGCAGATTAACTCCTAATATCATTGATCTGCGGAATTTCTTTCAAACCAAACTGAAATTCTTTGAATATAGCGAAATTCCAAGGTATTTGCAAGATAACGACTATATTCGAACAGGGTAGCCCAATATTTACCATAGTTATCGCGCACACTACTCGTACAAAGAAAGCTGGCTATCATTTTTCCATGTACACAACGAATCTGGAAATGTCTGGACGCACTTTTTTGGTTTCTTGCTATTCTCTGGTTTAATCTGGCACGCTCTCTTTGCTGATATTCATCCACTCGTTGCATATGAAGAGCGGGCCGTGCTTGTAATATTCCTCGTCTGTACTGTGTTTACCATGCTATTTTCGTCTCTCTTTCACTTGCATTGCTGTATATCCGAAAGGGCAAACTATATTTGGGGATGCTTCGATTATGCTGGCATATCTGCATCGATCGCTGGGGGTGCGATATCAATCTTGTATTTTTTGCTCCATTGTGAGCCGGAAATCAGATTTGTATTATTATTCCTGATTGTATTGGTTAATCTCGTAGGAGTTTTTGGCCCGCTATACTCTGGATGGAATACCCCGGATTTCAGGCCCTATAGATGCGTTATTTATTTTACAAGCGCTGCTCTTGCATCGACCCCCTTTTGTTTCTATTTATTCAAATATGGAACTTCTAATCTGCCAGAAATACAAAAAAACCCTGCACTGGCTTACCTGGCGCTGATGGTTATTCAATATGTGCTAGGGATATTTGTATATGTAAAACGAATCCCAGAAAGGTAGATTTCCTTTAATCTAGGTTTGCAATTGGACAATTTGACCTGCTGGGTAACTCGCACCAGATCTGGCATGCACTGGTAGTTTCTGCAACCTTGTGCTTATATCGGGGAATACTTGGGCTAGTAATATGGAAGCTGGAAGTGGAAATGTGTATTCCAGATAAAAAGTAATTTTTTTGAAGCTTATTTTTTCTTTTTTTTGCAAACTCAAGATGAAATTGAAAAGACAAAAAAAGACTAAAAAGAATATGCAGATATACGGCCATTCGTTTGGATTCAGACAGCCGTACCAGTTTATTCTTGACGGCAATTTCCTCCATGTCGCAAGATTGACTGGGAAAAAACTGGAAGAAACACTCCCTGCATTCATTGGAGCAGAAACTAGGCTCAGTAATCTACATTAATCTTAGTGACTACTTACTGTGTATATGCGGAATTAAAGAAACTCGGGGCAGATTTTAGACCAACAGCAGCATATGCCAAGAAATTGGAAAAACGTAGATGCACTCACAACCCAGCAGTTAGTGCCGCTGAATGCATAAAGGAAATTATTGGAGATTCAAACAAAAATAATTATTGTGTCGCTAGCCAAGATGTAGAGTTGAGAAGGCATTTGGGGAAAATCCCAGGGACTCCGTTAGTTTATATCAACAAAAGTGTAATAATCTTAGAGCCTCCATCTAAAGCCACTCTGAATCATAGTAAAGCGGTAGATGATTGCTAATGCAGCTTGAAATTCAAAAAGTACAGCCAGACCTTCCTAAAAAACGAAAGCTGGAAGAAGAACCCGAAGCGCCTAAAAAGAAGAAAAAGAAGGAGCCAAATCCACTATCAATAAAGAAAAAGAAGCCAACGTCCGACCCAACAAAGAAGGTGGTGGACAAGAAGGAAGAACCTGTCAAAAGCAAAGGGGAAAGTGGTCCAAAGAGAAAAAGAAACCGCAAACCAAAGGAAGCCGAGACAGAATCTGAAAATCAATAAAAACTTACGCGTTTGCATGGTTGAAATTAAAAAATTCTCTGATTACAATACAAAAATAACAGAAATTAAATCATCCTGGAAAAATGAAAAGCAAGGATCGACGGGGAAAGCTACTCAGACGCCAGTAGTGAAATACGAAAACACAGAGTCGCAATCTGTTGAAATTAGGAATCAATATGTAACTCTCCTCTAATAAAGATCCAAACAGACAAAGAGCCGCAAGTAAATGTAAAGTACGCCAATCCAAATCACCAAACCTTGACGGATTTCTTGCAAAGTGTTGAGCCAATAATCTCCAGCTTGCTCCTACAAAATATTAAAAGCACAGCATTTGACAAGTATTTTGTTGATTGGGAAGAACAAGTAGACGAAATAGCTTGCCTGTACACACTGTTCAAGGAAGATAACGAAGGACTATGTGTGGCAGATTTAGCTTGGAACGCTACTGGGTCAACAATCGCTGCAGCCTATGGAACTTGTGACCATAAGAGTTGGTGTGAACATCGTGGCTATGTATGCGCATGGAATTTATCAGCGAGAGACTTTAACGGGTCAGTTCCTTCATTTTCGGTGGAAGTGCAAGTAAGCTGGGATTAATGTAGTGCTGCGTCATGTGTGTTGGCTATCATCCAACAATTCCATCATTGCTAGCTGGAGGAACGTTCAATGGCGAAATAATTTTATGGAATGTGATTGACAATCAAGATCCAGTGGTATCTTCTTCACAAGGGTTGGATATCTCACATCAGGAGCCAGTTAATCAACTGCGCTGGTTACAAAATGAAGATAGCGATCATTTCAGACTGGTTAGTGTTGGCAGTGAAGGCAAAGTACTATTCTGGGAGGTGTCAAATAACAATCTTAAACCAGTGTTGATGTCGCAAATTGAAAGCAAGTTTATCCCAAGACTGGTGAAATCTCAAACACTACTAGGAATGACTAGAGTTGGGTATTCCACAGATAATCCTTATGAACTTGTAATTGGCACTGAAACTGGAGTGGTAGCACGATGTTCTGTAAGAAAGTTTGATGCCGTCCCTTCAGGTACTTTATTGCTGACATTGAATCAAAAACTAATCTTAATCCGGTGATATTTACTTATTTGCCGCATATTGGACCAGTAACGGCAATTTCATTTTCCCCATACCACCACAACTTGTTTTTGACCAGTGGAATAGATGGAAATATTAAACTATTCCACCTATTATCGTCCGACCCTTTGTTTACGTGGGAACCTTCTACTCGGCCAATTATTTCAGTTCAGTGGTCGCATGCTCGACCAAGCGTATTTAGCTGTGTAGCTGCAGATTCAGCAGTATATATATTCGATTTGCTGGTAACCAACCGCTGATTCTAGGTGTCCACCACTTCGCCAGCATATGAATACAAGTCAGCAAAGGAAGAAGGTGCGAAGGCGACTTCATTCCACATTAACAACAAGCGCAAAGATCTAGTGGCAGTAGGAGAAAACAGCGGTGGAATTAAAATCTGGAGAATGAAATCTGCACTTGTGAACCAAGTTCAGGAGGATATTTTATATATACAGGAACTAGGAAGCGTCAAGTCGCTATTCAAGTAGATATTTATTCTGATGCTAATAAACTTTGGAGGTGCCTAATTTTCTGTACAATGTTATGAATTTCAACAGCTGATTCAACAGTGTGGTGGAAATTCGTTTGAGATTTCTTTAAACAAGCAGGCACCAACAAACCGTACCATTTTAGCGGGTCTCTGGGCTCGTCTGGATTATTTATTAACGTGGTTGAATCTCCTTGCGCCAACAAATAATTTGCCTTCATGCGTTTGTCATAGTTGGATCTGGTGAGCACAGATGGCCCTAATACGTATTTCGCCTGTGCAAATCCCACAAATCCCTACTATTACACTCCAATTACTTTTTGCATGTCTTTTGCCAACTTATTTTGATGCAGCTGTAGTTCATCGACCAAATCCAAAATTTCGACAATCAACAACTCATTTTTCATTTCCCTTAATTGGATATCTATATCATTTGCCTCCCCGCTATGTTCTGCCTCTATTGTTTCTGTTTTTTGTTGCATATCCTCGTCATTTTTTACTTCCAGATCCACCATCTCGAAAATGAGAAAATCACAGCTAAACCTGGCATTTATTCATCCGGACTTGGGAATAGGAGGAGCAGAGCGATTGATAGTTGATGCAGCCGTTGGACTACAGAATAAGGGTCACACTGTATCCGTATTTACCTCTCACCACGATCCTACACATTGCTTTGAAGAAACTAGAGATGGAACACTCAAAGTAGTAGTTCACGGAGATAGCATACCAAGACACTACAAAGGGAAGGGACATATTATTTTTGCAATTTTGAAATCCTGGTGGCTGGCACTTGTAATTCTGTTCAGCTCCAGGGTTTTGAATCAGAAATATGATTTGTTGATTGTCGATCAGCTTTCGGCTTCAGTTCCGATTTTAAGAATGGCTGGGAGCAAAATTCTATTTTATTGCCATTTTCCAGACAAGTTGCTGACACAGAGAGAATCTCTGGTAAAGACACTATACCGAATTCCAGTTGACTTTTTCGAGGAAGTTACTACCAGTAATGAATTTCTGATTTAGAAATGGCAGATGTGGTTGTAGTCAACAGTAAATTTACTGCAGGCGTGTTTAATTCTTCTTTTAAATTAATTGGTGAAGTACCGCAAGTATTATATCCTGGAATAGCGTTGGAAGCATACGATAAATCAGTTAATATGCAGGATCCGTCCGTCAAAGGGCTTGCTACTGCAAAGAAAATGCTGCTCTCGATCAACAGGTTTGAAAGAAAAAAGAACATTGAACTTGCCATCAAAGCATTTGCAGAATTGGAAAAGACAGTTCCGTTTGACTTTGCAGATTTGCAGCTGGTTATTGCTGGTAATTACACTTAATCCAGGCGGTTTTGATCCGAGGGTATCTGAAAATGTTGATTATTTGCGGGAACTCTCTAGTTTGGCTACTGAATTCAAATTTGAATATCATGTTTGGAAAGAGGACACACCCACACCAAAAAATACGCAGGTACTATTCCTCCCATCGTTTAGCGATTCTCAAAGAACGTTTCTGCTTTCATCTGCCCTGTGTTTACTTTACACCCCATCTAATGAACATTTCGGGATAGTACCTGTTGAAGCAATGTACGCTGGATTGCCTGTCGTTGCAGTTAACAATGGCGGACCAACGGAAACTGTTTTAGACGGAGAAACTGGGTTCCTATGCGAATCCGATCCAAATGCGTTTGCCGATGCGATTTCTAAAATAATTAAATCGCCAACTGAAAAGAAAGTGCTTGGTGCAAATGGACGGAAGCATGTAAAAGAAAGCTTTTCGTTGGATAACTTTGCTAACAGTCTGGAAGAAATTGTGTACGGCACGATTGAAATCGAAAATTTGGATGCGCAGTTTACCTTTTACACCTTTGCATTGACAGCGTCTTTGATTTTCCCCATTGTTACTATTTTGCTCATCAGATAATATAACCATGTGCCTAATCATCTTTTTTTTCAAACCGGATTTACCACTTGGCGCTGCAAAGCACAACACCAACCAAGCCAGATATATTATAGTCCCACGCGTACTTTATTCACCTTGGATGAAACTTGGAAACACAAAATTGTTTCGTGCCAACCCCTCCGTTCGTGGCTTCAAAGTGTGGCTGAATACATAAAGAGGAAAAAAGTGAGTGCACTTGCAACCACACAATATAATGTCCAATCCAAGACACCTTTCAATGGAAAATCCAATCACATTAAGCCGTCCCAATTCCGCACAGCTGGAATATACTGCTCAAAGGCATTCATATCACCAACGGCCAAATTCAGAACAATATTTTCCGCAATATAAATCCGATGAAGCTCAAGGTATCGATGATTTAACCTAGCAATCGATAAATGGTTTGAAGATTTGAGTTACTACGAAAAAACACTGGAAGATATGTCGAATACAAAACTTGATGACAGTTTCAAAGATGAATTGCAAGCCATTGAAAACTGGTTCAGGGTGCTAACCGACCCAGAAAGGACGGTATGTATATATACTTTGTTGAAAGGCACGACCCCATTGCAAATTAGATTTTTTATTACTGTCCTGCAACAAATGGCTGCAAAAGATGCCAGCCTCGACCCCCTTTCAGTTTCAATCATCTCCAGACCAACCTCAATCATGTCCGATGATAGCACTGGCGGAAGATTGTACGCCAGACCAAATTCTAATGGACGCTTATCATCTGAAGTGAGAACTCACTCACTGTTACGCTCTTCCACTTGCTCAACGAACGAAGAGGAAGATACATTGTCCGACTTGCCAGCAAAGAAAGAATCTCCCAAGGAAGAAGATTGGTCAATCAAATTTACTCAAAGAACTTCTTCTTTGAATTCTACGCCTGTACAAGTTGTTTCACCTGCTGTGGAAAAACCTAATCCAAATTCACATATTGCGATCGCCCCAAGACAGGTAGGCGGCAGTTTGCCACGACCACGTCCTAGACAGGAAGAAGATGATGAACTTGCGACACTGCCACGAGATAAATCAAAACCTGCCGAGCCTCTCAATTTAGCGCTTATTCAAGATATTCCCTCCTGGTTCCGATCGCTGCGTTTGCACAAGTACACTACAATCTTTGAAAATGATGACTGGAGAGATATTGTCAAGCTGACTGACGAGCAATTAGAAAAGAGAGGTGTTGCTGCTTTAGGTGCGAGACGTAAGATGTTGAAAACATTCGAAACGGTAAAAGAAGAATTGGATTTACAGGTAAGATATATTTAACAATAGAGAATTCCGTATTAATTAACTGACATGAGAGAATAAATTAAATTAACCACTCAATTGCTTTGAAAATGCATTCCTTTTTGGTTTTTTGCTGAGTTTTTGGCAGATTGGAACGTGTCTACCAAGCGCTTCTTCAGAAAAGACCCGACTGCAATGCGGACAGGTATTTCCTGCTGGCGGTGTACTTGCGGTAGAGAACGGGTGGATCTTTCGTACGACAATAGCACTTTTCGCACCTAAAGTCAGCAAATATTACGATCCTGTCCCTTTTTCTGTGGTTTGTCTTTCTCAAACTCTTCCAAATCTGTTCCTCGTTTTCTCATTGCTTGCTCATCAAACACCGGTCTGCTCTTTTGCACATTTTTACATTTGCTTTCATGAACTTTTACTCTTTCTGAACTGAATTTTCGCTTACAATTTTTGCAGGAAATGAGGTTTATATTGCGGATTTCTGGTTCACTCTGACTTTTGATTGTTACCCGTTTGGATTTGGGTAGCATTGACTGTGGTGGGGAATCTCCTAGTTTATTTATTCTGTCCTTTAGTCTTACAATGTATTCTTGGCGTGCATCTTCCAAACTTCGAAAACTAGCGTCTGTTTTTTTGGCAGGAAGTTTGAATTTCTGGTTTATTCGCCGTAGTGTATCTTGTTTGAACTGAATGATAGGATCGAGGGTCATTAGGAATGGAAATTGGCGTAGTTTATTTGTTTATTCTTTGTGCATGATCAAACAAGCTCTTTGCGAGCTTTGGTTGCAAAGAAAGAATCAGCAAAGACGGAGGGAATTCTTTGAGTGTTCTAATAATTAAACTACAAATACAAATCCGGCAGTGTTATCTGTCTTATCGGATGTACCCATCTATACGCGTCTACTATTAAAGAAACTAAACTTGTAAGGAAGCATCCTATCCAGTTAGAAGCATCGGTCTGTGGGTATTCTAACCTAAATCTGATGTTGTTTTCCCTGATAACTTCTTCCAGTTGCGTAGCGACTGTTCCTAAAAGTATTCCTGCTGGTGCTCTGATAATACATGCAATACCGTCTTCATCCAGGACTAGCGCATAAAAATTACTAACGCACCCTTCATATATGCATCCTTCTTTGTGCAAAACCATTTCTGATATGTTGGGCAGCCTTTTTGCCTCTATATAAGCTCTTTCTCTGATCCACGCACTGTACTTGCAATGGGGAGTGCTTCGAGGGTTTCCAAAGCAATAAACACTACACGGTGATAAGTCTGTCGGGACAAATTCTTCGACGAAAGCGACTGGCATTAATCCGTCTTGATCATAAACCAAAACAATAATTTTCAAGTCAGGATATGGAACAAAATCAATGCATTTTCGAAGGAGGTCTAAAACCAAAGAATCCTCGAGTGCTGCTTGAAATAATTCCAACGAATTGGACTTTAGTCTGCTTAAATGTGCATCCAATTGGATTATTTTAGATTTGTTTTCTACAGTCTGCAGGGCTGTATATGCTCCATCAGGATATGATTTGAAAAAATCACTTCTGGTAGTTTCTCTAAAGTGTTTGAATTCGACACACACTCCCATCTCGATGCCAACTTGAATTTTTTTTTCTCAGAATCATATAATGACAAAATCGAATGACCATAGTAGAGACCCTTGCCCATACGTAATAGTGTATGATGTTGGTATTGGTTTCGGAATGGGTGCAGTGTTAGGCACATTATCAAATACATACAAAGGATACAGAAATTCACCAAGAGGAGAAAGAATAGGAGGGATTGTCGCTGCTGTGAAGCAAAGAGCGCCAATCCTTGCTGGTAATTTTGCAGTATGGTCAGGAATGTTCAATGCATGTGATTGCGCATTAGTTCAAATCAGAGGAAAAGAAGATGCTTGGAACCCAATTATTGCTGGCGCTTCGACTGGTGTGATTTTGGCAGTGAGAAGCGGACCGGCTGCTATGGCTATTTCTGGTATATTTGGCGGTGTTATTTTAGCTGCAATGGAAGGAGCCGGTGCATTAATTGGTAAAGTTATGGGAGGTTCAATTGACCCACAACCTATAATGTTACCAGAGGATATGGCAACCCCTCCACCAAAGCCAAAGAAGGAAGAAGTAAAGGATCAACAACCACAAGAGCCACAGGAACCTAAGAGAGGGCTTTTCCCAGTCAAATTTGGAATACAACACTAGTGTATGGATTAAATAAAGTTTAAGTTTAAGTTACTGGAAATACAAGTTGATTATTTATTTGTGGATAAATGTACCGTCGATTAATTCCAAATTCATTTCTAACCACGGGTCTGGGCCATGAACGATATCAGAGACTCCTCTGACCTTGAATCCTAGTTTGGTATAAAACGGTACCAAATACTATGTTAGAATGTTCTTACTTCATGTACAATAATCGACACACGTTTTTGTCTCCATTCTCGGAGAATGTCTATGTAATTCTGCAGCATTTTGGAAGCCAGTCCTAGTTTACGATAATCTGGGTGGGTACATACAGAGTGAATACAAATTATTCTTCCATTAGGATCATGAAGGGTCATTGATTCCTTTGTGATTGATTTCGACTGAGTAGCGGTCGCCATAACTAATCCTATTAATTCATTGTCTAAAAATGCTCCATAAAACAAATCTGGTGCCTGCTTGAAACGGCTGGTCATTGTTTCTATTGACGCGGCTTCGTCCTCTGGATAACTGGATTAAAATCAATCTACCATTGAGATTCTAGCTCATATGCTTCATAAATATCCCGGACCCCTTTAAACTCGACTTTATTTATCAAGTCTTTCATTTTTTGTCGATTTATTTTTTAGATTCCAGATTTTGATTTGGAAAATGGAATTTTTCATTGGAGTTGATGTTGGCACCGGTTCAGCCAGAGCTGCAATATTTACTGGGAACGGTGAGATGGTGGGAATTGGGATTACTCTGATTTCAATTAGGAATCCAAAAACAGATTACTTTGAGCAATCTTCAGGGAATATTTGGGAGAGTGTATGCAACAGCATCAAGGGTGCAATTGAAATGGCAAAAGTAGATGTTGGTCGTATCAAAGGAATTGGATTTGACGCTACTTGCTCATTGGTCAACTTGGATGAACATTTTGAGCCAGTTCCATCTTCAGATAATCCAATATTTAATGTAACAATGTGGATGGACCATAGATCTCACTTTGAAGCAGATACATTGTCGCAAACTGGAAATGCACTTTTGAAATTCACTGGAGGCTCAATTAGTCCTGAAATGTCCATTGCAAAAGTCCTATGGATGTACAAGCACAATCCCGAGTACAGCAAAATTAAGCACTTTTTTGAATTGCCTGAATATTTGACGTTTAGAGCTACTAATTGCACAACGCGTGCCTTATGCTCTTTACACTGTAAATGGGGATACAGCCAAGATTCTGGGAACGGCTGGAGCACAGGGTTTTTGGCCGATATAGTTAAAGATGCAGATATGGAAGCGTTATTTGCAAAGTTTGGTGGTACCCAGCATGGCAAACCGCATTTTCATAGACCAGGAGATAACGTGGGCAAATTGTCCAAAAAGGCAGCAAATGAAATTGGCTGTCCTCAACTAGAAGGAATAGCTGTTGGCGGTGCTGTTATAGATGCGTATGCAGGGGCAATTGCAACTTTATGTTCAGTAGACAAACCCCTTCAAATGGACAATAAAATGGCGATTATATGCGGTATATCCAAGCTAATTATAGGTACCTCCTCGTGCTTTATTACTATGAACAAGGAGCCCAACTTTACAAAAGGTGTGTGGGGACCTTACAATGGTGTCTTGTGCGAAGGTTACAGTTGTATGGAAGGAGGACAGACTCTCACGGGGAAAGCAATAGAAGTATTCTTGAATCACCATCCTACGTTTTCTAATTTTAAGGAATACTGCCTAAACCAAAAGCTGGATTTGTTTGCTGCTCTAAATGAAAATGTCGAAAGATTATCTCGATCGCTGTCATTTCCAGCCAAACTAACTAGAGACGTTCACGTATTACCAGATTGTCATGGAAATAGATCTCCAATCGCAAACCAGAATATTAGAGGAATGCTGACTGGAATATCGCTACCTGAAGACGGTATTTGTCCGAAATCATTGGCAGTTTACTATTATTCCACCTTGCTCTCGCTGTGCTATAGTGCTAGACACATTATTGAATCTCTCAGATTACCAATAACGGATTTATACCTATCTGGGGGCTTATCTACCAACCCACTGTGGTGCCAATCGTTGGCAGATGTCACAGGTTGTCGTGTGTATCTGCCTGGTGTAGATGCCGATGCAACTGTTCTACTGGGTGCAGCTATGTGCGGATATGCAGCAAGCACTGGCAGTTTGATCAATGCAATGATTGAAATGTCCAGGGCCGGAAGAGTGGTACATCCAAACGTGGAAACAAGCAGGTTCCACAATGCGAAATACGATATATTTTTAGAAATGTACAGGTTCGAAGAGTTGGCTCGCTCCAAGATGCTACAGTTTGATCTGTCTTTGCGTGACTAATTCGCGAGAAGCTGATTGGTCGAAAATCGCCAATAAAAACCGTAGAAAATTTCGAAATTTCATTCAAAAACTGTGCCAAATGACTGAGCAGGAACAAGAGATTTATGAGCTACCATCATTTTCATTAACCTTTGAAGGAAAAACTTATGACCTATTCACTTCTTTATCAGACAGCAACGTTCTATTATTCGGTGAAGACTATGTCCCACAGACTATCGAAATTCCGATTAGCAGTGATGAGGAACAATACTCTTTGGTTTTATACGACTCTGCAATCATTTATATGGTATTGGAATTGAAAAGTATGCTTGGGATTGTCAACACCGATGTTGTGGTAAAACTCCCGCAACTTGAATTAGATATTCACGAAGTAAGTGGTTTTTAACCTTAGGATATATCCGTATTAAAGAAATTGACTTGCAACGATGTATATCAATATTGGGTAAAGTTGGCACATTTTCAAGGCATCTCAGAGAGTGAGATAGAACCACTTCAAATTGTTTTACAAAAGGTAACGGGTAATTAATTGTAGCATAATAATTGCATTAAAGACCGCATCACCTTCCTCCACTATTTAGGAGAAAGGGGGAGCGACATTGCAAATCCGATTCTTGTAGAAGACTCTGAAGTGGAACTCCATTATTCCGACGATTCGGTAGATTCTGTTGATGACTTGACTGGCGAACACGAGAACGATGTCGATGTTGTCGATGTAGTTGAACGAGACCAGCTGGATGATTTAGAAATTGAGCAAAATGAATTTGAAGATTTGATCTATGATGACGGAGAAACTTTAGCCAGTGGGACTGATAGCCAAAAAGTAAACCCGGAAATTGTAGCAGATCAAAATGAAGAAATTGAAACTGGTAAAGATATTGAAAATGACCTTGCCCTAATTCAAGATGAAGGAACTGAAGCGGAAAATATTGAGCTGGGAGCTGGGAACCAAAATGAAGTCGCTGATGCAGAACTTTCAGCTGAAACAAATGCCATTCAGCAGCAAAATTTGGGCTTTGATTCTGTCACCGAAAAAACGGCAATAGACTCTGGATCCATTGAAAAACGAGAGTTAGAGCTGTCCGCTGCGGAAGGTAATTCTTGATTAAGTATAGTGTCAAACAAGCGGATTAAAGTATAGTATATTCTCCTTATTCTACTAACCCCCATAGGCCATACCCATTATTATTACTTGTTTAAACAATAAATATATTACAAATTACCCCAAGACACCCTTTTCCCTGTTCCATTGTTCAATCTCTTTGAGATAGCTTTGGGAAACAGAGGGACGAATGATTTTCATGGCATTTTGAAAGTCTGGATAATTCATAGGTCTAATTTCATCACTATCGACAGTTAATAGTTTTCTTCCCAACCCTCTAATCGGACCTAGCGCAGCTTCCTTTGCAAGCGCAGTAATATCTGATGCCGAGTATCCTTCCAGTGCCCTGCCCAGAGAATGTATCTCATTGCCGCTGAGCGCGTGGTGGGAATCCTTTAGTAAATAGGTAACCAGCGCCTTTCTTGTTGCTAGTTCTGGAAGCGGGATATATATTCGCTTAACCATACGTCTGAGGGCTGCCTGGTCTAATTCCTGCGGTCGGTTTGACGCAGCCAATAGCAATATCCTTTCGTTACTTCCAGATCCGATACCATCGAATTGCAACAAGAATTCAGTTTTTAACCTTCGAGATGCCTCATGTTCTCCTTCCGACCTTTCCGTCAAGATGGAATCAATTTCATCAATAAAGATTATAGATGGCTGCAGTCTAGATTAAACTATAATTACTCTCTCGCCATTTCAAACAGAGCCTTGACCAGCTTTTCGCCATCCCCGTAGTTCTTTGAGGTCAGGGTTGAAGCTGATATAGCAAAAAATCTGGCTTTTGATTCCGTAGCGACCGCTTTAGCGAGCATTGTTTTGCCTTGGATTAAATCTTATTACCAGTTCCTGGCGGTCCAAATAGCAGGACCCCTCTAGCTGGTTCTCGAAGGCCAGTAAACAACTCTGGCCTGAGATATGGCAACACTACAATTTCATGTAAAGCAGACTTGGCCTGTTCCAGCCCCACGATATCATCCCACTTTACATTAGGCTTTGAAACTAGAATTTCATCCAATATATGGTGTGCAAGCGCTACAGATGCAGGATCTCTTGAGCGCTGCTTTGCGGTTGTAATTGTAGGCGACTTTACTCTAGCAGGTTTTTTTGATATCAACTCATTCAATCGTTTCTCGAATTGATGCAGGTTTCTCTCGATATTTGCTAGTTGGTGTTCCGAACCTGATTTCGCACCAAGAATCCGTTTCAATTCAGATATTCCTTGCTTATAGAGTTCTATTGCTTTATCTGTATCCCCGTTGCGTTCTTCGATGTCCAGTCCTGCTGATAATAATTTATAAGCCTTGTCCGCCAAATCCTTTTGTCGACTCTCTTGCATTTCAAATTGGGAAAGTTTTTATTTGAATGCCACCCCGCCAAATAGCCTTAGGTGGAGGAATAGGAACATTGAGCAAAACATGGCGGTTGAATATAGAACATTTAGTACCACGTATAAATCTGGTAAATGTGCTGGCGGTGCAAAAGAGCATTCCATGACATGAAGTGCAAACATAGGGATATAAGACATCTACGATTACTTGGGAGTTACAAAAACAAAATATTTGATCTTTCCAGCGCCATTCCATGCTGTCAAGGTGATTGCATTCCACAGTATTAGCAACGCAATATACGAAAGAACCAGTTGATCCTTTTTCAATAAAGGAAACAGAGAAAACATTGCCACGTTGTTAAACCAAACCGCAAGTAGTGGGAATTCGTGGTACATTACTGTAATTGGGAGGAGTGGCAATAAGATGGACTTTTCGTGAACTTGGAACGAAAACAAAAAGAAGCCGAGAGAGGTAATTGCTAGCGAAGCAATAAACTTGCTTGCAGTTGGTTTGTAGAACAGATAAAGGCAAGATGGTAAAACAACTGAGAGTGTGGTTCCGATGCTCATCTTTAGCAAATAGTCCATATCAAATATTGAGCGAAGTTTGACAACCACAGAAAGTGCGCACCAGAAATTTGCAACTTTGTCTTCGTACAAGCCTCTAGCGACAGGGAATACTCTGTGAAATACCTGAAGTAATCCTTCTAAATAGAGTTCATTTGTAGTCCAGTTGACAGCAAACGGAAGCAAAATAGTTCCAAACGACAATAAGACAGAAAGCCCAATGGAAATGAGAAGCAGGATACCACGAACTCCTCCTGTTTGAACACACAACCCCTAAATTAATGAGAATCACCAGCAAGTAGAAAAACACTGGCAACGCGTAGAACAATGCCATCTGCTTAAACATGAGTGCGCAGCAGAATGAAATGCTGCCTAGGATGTATCTCTTTTGAATAATAAACACAATCGCCCATAAACTGAAGCCTAACATTGCAGAGTTGTACTGGAAATGTCCATGATCGATAATTAGCAATCCAGGAAAGAAAATCAAGGCCGACACGATTGTATTCTATTTTTAAACTGAGATTACACTCTTTGACCCACCGCCAAATGTATGCTTGCCCAACTCTAACACTGCAGGGACGTAAATCAAGAGTTCAGTAATTAAAGCAGTTACTCTCATGTACAATGTTATGTCCGGTGTCTCCATTCCTCTGGAGATGTCTAGTTCAACCCAGCTTGGATTGATTAAATGGGCACTACATTAAATCGTGATGTACATCTTTCCAAGTAGGAAGGAATGAAAAGCAGTTAAGGGCGGATAATCCAAACCCCAATATTGCAAATCATAGTAATACCACTTTGAAATATCCAGATTGCTTGTAATTTCCAGCCAATGTCGTTGCGCTTCAAAATCTCCATACATCGGTGGGATTCCTTGTCCAGAATGTCCATGCAATCCAACTGCCCATTTGATGATTATTCCAAATAGTACGATCAACAAGTTTGGAATTTTTGGGATTTCCATATCTAGAAAAATTGCCAATTATTTTTTTTTGTTTCAAACAAAATGTAAGCTAAAATTAACCTGCTAGGAGCTCTAGAATTGTGGTAAAGAATTTACCGAAATATATTACAAGCGAGCGTTTGAAGAAGCACTTTGGAACAAAAGGGGTTATCACCGATATCAAATTAGTGAAAACAAAGGACGGAGTTTCCAGACGATTTGCTTACATTGGATACAAGACGGACCAGCAGGGATTGGACGCAGTTGCATATTTTAACAAATCGTTTATTGATACCTGTCAAATCGAAGTTCAAGTTGCTAAATCCATTGGTGACGAGACAATTGAAAGACCTTGGAGCAAGTATTCAACTGGAAGCTCTGCATATCAAAGAACATTGAAGCCCGATGAACCAGAAAAGGAGCAAGCAAATGAAAAGAAATTGAATCCAAAGCAATTGAAATTTTTGGCTGATATTGAAGAGGATGATGGATTGAAAGAGTTTTTGGAAGTTATGAGGCCAAGAAAGGCAGCACAAAATAGAGCTTGGGGAAATGACGATGTCGTTGCTGCCCATGCCAACAAGCACGATACAATTACCCCATTGTTACCGCAAGGCGAGGATGATTTGTATGAAGATTTGCCAAAGGGATTGTCAGATGATGAAGATGAACCGTTGGGGGAAACACAAGAATCCAACGTTGCCTTTGATTCGACAGTTTCTGATCTGGATTACTTACGAATGAAAATGAAAGGGCCGTCAGCAGAAGAATCAGCAGAAATTAACTCAGACCGAGATTCCACCAAACAGGAAGCTGTAAAAATACACCCAGGAAGACTGGCCATTTTGGAAGAAGTTGGAGCTGTGGACACGTCAGCCGTAATTAACAAGTACGAAGCCCCAAAAGTGGTCGAGGTAAATCATCAGCAACCTGAAGAAGTTGTGGCGGAACCACAGTTTGACGAGGAACCTTCTCCAGATTTGATTGCTGAAACTGGAAGAGTTATGGTTCGAAACTTGGCATATTCATGCACATATGAAGATTTAGAAGAGCATTTCAAGAAATTTGGGCCGATTACTGAAGTACAAATGATTTAATGCTAGATCCATCTTCCAATCGACAAAATTACAAAAGAATCAAAAGGGTATGCTTTTATTATGTATATGCTCCCTGAAAATGCATTTGCCGCATTTACAAAGCTGGACAAGTCAATTTTCCAAGGCAGAATTTTGGAAATTGTCGCTGCAAGAGAAAAGCCAAAGACAGAAGAGGAGTTGCCTACTGGACCACAGTCTTTTAAGACAAAAAGAGATGCAGAAAAGAAAGCAAGTTCTTCAAACGATTTCAACTGGAACAGTTTGTTTATGAACAGCGATGCAGTTGCCGAAGCGATGGCAAGAAAGCTGGGTGTAAAGAAAAGTGAAATTTTGGATGCAGAGACCGACAATATGGCAGTTCGATTGGCACTCGCAGAAACCAATATTATTAATGAGACCAAGGACTATCTAAAAGAAGAAGGTGTGTCTCTGGATGCATTTACCTCTCGAAAACAACGTTCCAACACCGTTATTCTCGTAAAAAATATCCCAAGCTCCACTGAAGAAGAAGAAATACGAGAATTGTTTGGCAAGTTTGGAACATTGGGAAGAGTGCTTCTCCCTCCAGCAAGGACTCTGGCTGTTGTGGAATACCTGGAAAGAAATGAGGCCAAAGTTGCATTTAGAAAACTCGCTTATAGTAAATTTAAAAACCTGCCACTGTATTTGGAATACGCACCAGTTGGAACTTTTGTTAAAGATTTTGACGCAGCTGAAGACGCAAAGCAAAGGAAAATTAAGGAAAAGAAGAATCTGGTAAAAATTGAAGAGACTGCCGAATTAGAAGATGCTCCTCCTGCGGCAACTGTGTTTGTCAAGAATTTAAACTTTAAAACCACCGATGCAGGTTTGAAAGCAGCATTTGAGGTCATGAATGGCCTTCGAAGTGCGAGGGTGTCTACTAAAACCAACCCTAAACAGCCAAGCATCAAACTATCAATGGGCTTTGGTTTCTTGGAATTTAATACCAAAGAAGATGCAATGGAGTGTATAAAGACAATGCAGGTTATTTTTAATTGATTATAGAAATTTAATTTGGATGGACATGAACTTCAGCTCAAGTTTTCAAATGCTGTGGGGAAGGCATCCACAAATCGAAAGAGAAATTCTGTCAATGCTGAAGAAAGAGAGCCGTCTACCAAATTGCTGATTAGAAACTTGCCGTTTGAAGCTACAAAGAAGGATTTGAAGCAGCTATTTTCGTAAGTGGTTACTAATATCAGCTCGTGTGGAACATTAAAAACGGTTAGAATCCCAAGAAAATTTGATGGCCAGCACAGAGGTTTTGGTTTCGTTGAATATTTGACTGCTCAAGAAGCAAAGACTGCGTATGATTCGCTTGGTGCTACTCACTTGTACGGCCGTCACTTGGTTATTGAATGGGCAAAGGACGAAGAGAATGTTGAGGAAATGAGACAGAAAACGGCCAAATCGTTTGTAAAAGCAGGTAACAAAAAGAGAAGAGTGGAGATGGAAGACGAGATGGATGAATCGTACGACTAAAATTTATTTAATAAAATGTATTGCAATAGCACGGGTTTTATTGGCTCAAGAACTGTGACGATATAAATGCAGCCAAAGCTAACAGCACGCAAAGTAGAACACAGTTGACCATGAACTTGTCTCCTTTCATAACCTATTCTCAGTTGTCTATTACCCCGTCCAGTGCCTTTTTAAGCGATACATTGATATTATCGACGTGATCCAAATTAGCTTCCACTTTTCTATCAATTCGTTCCAAGTCCTCATTTTGCTTGTCCAACTCCTGCCCCATATCAATCGCAATATCACGTAGCTTGGCGACACCTTGTCCAAGCTGATTTACTTCTTCATCCTATCAATTAACTATATTTTACAATCTCCTTGTTTCTATTTTTGATTGCTTTCATATCCTCCTCTGCGTCAATATCTGGTAGATCAGAATGTGTGAATATATCTTGCTCCTGTCCACCTGCATTAAATGATATCACCTTTGCCCATATTGGCGTATATATTGTTATTAGCTGCACCATTTAACAGCTCAACCCTTTCTCCCGCATGAGTGTCAGCGACTCTTCGCTTTTCCAGTTGTTCAACCTCCTCTATATGCTGTTTACATAATTGAACAATCTCCTTATGCTCTGCAACTTTTGCTGGATCCTTGGGTTTTTTCTCATATTAATTCTGTGTTACTTTTTTTGCTTCCTTATCGTAAATCGACTCCATTCTGGAAACGGATTCCTTTACACTTTTTATCATTACTCGGATCCTATATGAAGCTTCTGCTGACTCTGTTGTAGTTCCTCCATTCTTTGTTGCGGCTTCTCTGTCTTTTAACGCCTGGATTAGTTGCATTTACTTCGCGAATAGCTTTCATATCCGCGTGGACTTTCTTTTTTAATCTTGTGAATTCATCTAATCCGGCTTCAGCAGCAGCATCTTCCTGTGCTTCTGGAGCGCAAGCTTTGTAGATTACTTCTAGTCGCTTGTGGGCATCTCTCATTGACGACATTTTGGTGTTGTTGATAAAACGCGTAAAGTCAATTCAAGATTATTTTGAGTTTACTATAGCACAGGCAAATCTTGTCTGTTGACAATCACTGGCGCTGTCAAATAATCAGATAGTTTGGGTGGAAATTGATCTTTGGCTGGCGGTAATACAGCCGTCTTTTGGACCTGATCAATTGCCAATTTGGCTGAACTCGTCCCAGGTTCATAAGTGTTGGCTGTGCTCATGGTAGTGCTTGGAACGAGAAATTAATATTGCTGGTAGACTTTCAGGGCAATGAACATTTGCAATTATGGATACATTCTTCAACCAAGTTTAACCTATGCTCAGTTATCGAAGCTCGCTGAAAATGTGATTCGCCAATTCTTTGTGTCAAGTCTTTCCATTGTCCAAAAGCGGTTGAGTTCTGCCGAGCCACCAATAATCAACCTTAGTCTCTACTGATTGCGCAGCAACATCTGCCACAAGAGCCACATAGAAGCAATATCGCATGGATTATACTTCTCCAACGGTCAAGTAATAACACAGCCAGCTTGGATCTGATATATAACAATCAAATCCCAGATGTGACAGGTTCTGTGAATGAGTTTGAAAAGTAAAACTCCTAGCCCAAAAATCACAAAGAATACTCCAGATCTAGTCCGAAAGCCATTGAATGCGTAATATCTCACTTACCCAGGTTCTTTCTTTACAAGCAAAGTCGGAAACAAGAGATAATGGCCCAGTACGGTGTGAGAAGAAACTGCGATATCGTAATAGTCAATTAATATAGTCCAAAATTGCTTCGGAAATGTGGAAGAGTGAAAATGAACAAGTCAAGAATTCATTTACCAAGCAAGCAGAAATCGCTTACAAAGAGCACAAAGAAAAGTATCCTGACTTTATGTAATTATGATTAACTATAGCTGGCCATCCAAAGGAAAAAAGTTTAAAGAATCAAGAATGAAACCAAACCTCAAACTGCAGACGGATATCAGCTCGTTTCAAATTGACGACTTTACAACTGGATGGACTCCGAGCCCGACTAGTTTTAACATGCTCTTCTTTGAAGCTCCAAGATCTGCCTAATCATCTGTTTATAGCTGTGCATAATTGTCAATATATATCTAATCGCATCTCTTTATTTCTTTTATATTCTGTGTGCCTTTTCCCATCTTTCCATTGGATATCCTTCCACCGAGCCATCATTCCACGGGCCAATCTCCAGTTTATTCCCACACCCTCCATCACATTTACATTCCCCGCCAAATTGCAGAGGTAGATGGTTCGGATCTATGTATTTCAGCAGAGTTTCATGATAGTCGGATCCTAAAATAGTGACTTTGGATATAGTTCTAGGATCAAGCATCATTTTGACGATCGACCAGATTAGTGTGAAAATGTAAGGAGCGTTGATTATCACGCACTTTCCTAAATTATCAGGATAATAGCTGGACGTGATTGTAGACAGCGTTGACAGTGCGTTTCTGATTTCATTAAATTGATACATTGTCGCCCCCTCGACATTGATGATTTGGCATATGGTTTCCACGTTGGTCTTGTGTTTGATGGAGCTGGCCTTGCACCTGTAATTCTCTGTTTTTTCCAGTTGATAAATATGGTTCTGTATCAATCGCTCTTTTGTAGTTGCAGTCAGTAAATCTTGTAAATTCAAATATTTTGTGGATTGAAAGAGTATCGGCCGACCAGCTCTATCTGTTTTATGCCAGAATGCTGGTAGCACTCTGTATACATCCCAGACTTCTTTGAAAATAAAGTTATCAATAATATCCCCCACATTGACCGATTTCTTCCATTCATCAGCTTCAATAAGCTTTTTTTCTGCCAATCCTACTTGCAAATTGCTTGCTCGCAAGAATTTGATTAGTCGACTATCATGATGGATCTTGGAATCAAATCTACTTTTGGAGATCAGCGATTTCTGCAATGCATGCAGTGCCTGTTTTTCTTCAAGTGTCATTCTTTTGGAGAAATTTTTTATGTTTGGAAATGGACAGGCTCAAAGAGAAGCTTACTGCGAATTGAAAGCATTATATCCCAATGCAGACTCGCTATGGTTAAAGCAGTGCGTTCGACATTATAATTCCCACGATTCTGGAGAAATTGTTCAACTTATCACTGAAAAAATAATGGAGAGACAATATGGAACTTATCCAAAAAAGATAGATCCATTGGTAAAACCAAACTATGATTTATTGGAGATAATGGAACGGTGAAACTGGACTAATGCAGATTCCCAGATTGCGACGTAGCGCACGCAAGGAATGAAATACTGAAGCACAAGTGCAATACCATTTACAGTGTTACAGAATCGTTATTGATGCAAGGCAGTAGGAGTGGATACCCAAAAAGAAAGGAAATCACAATAATTAGGGAGGAGGAGCTGTTTAGATCCCAAGAATATATCGCTGGATCTAAAAATAGGTTGATGAATATGGTAATGGAAACCTAACCTAGTTTCCGTACCATTGGGAATTGACGATACAAGCAATCATGGCTGAAAATAACAACAATTTTACTCTATCAAAATCAAAACTGGAGCAGAACCAAGTGAATTTATTTTGGAAGACATTGCCATTCACAAAAAGGCGAAAGAACTACACGCATGAAAGAGAGATGAATCATCCCTCACTGCTGGCCGAAATTAGAGCGCAAGAAGATCTGGAAACAGCCGACGATCTACAGATTGCGGAAAAGTTTAATGCTATTGAATATGAAAGAAACCATCAATGGATATCTTGCCAATGCTGTTTTTCTGACAGTACCTTTGAAGATTTAGTGGCATGCAAGGAAGGGCACTTGTTTTGCAAACAGTGTGTGGACAAATCTATTGCGATTGGGATGTATGATACCGGATCTATAAGGGGAAGACAATTAAAGTGCATGTCTTCGGAAATCGACTGTGAAACGGTGATTGCAGAAGATGCAATTCAAATGTGTGTCTCGCAAGATTTATTTGAAAACTACCTTGCAACCATTGCTGAACGGGTTATCACAGAATCCGGGATTCCAACTGTTCAGTGCCCATTTTGTAGATATATTGAAGAACTGCCAGGAAAGTCGCAGCTTCACCTTTTAAAGAATATCATGCAGTATATTTACTTGCACTGGAGAGAAGCATTGTGGATTTTAGGCACGCTAATAGGTATTCTACTATCCCTTTTCTCCAGAAATATTTTTGAAACCACTTATTTTTATTGTATAGCTTGCGTTTTACTGAAAAACTTTTATACTAAATTCGAAATAGAAATCAATAGGAAACTGAAAGCCATTCCTATCCCTCATTACCTCCGATTGGACACGCCGCTAATATTTAACTGTAAAAACCCCAAATGTCTAAAGATATCATGCGTTGAATGTCAGAAACAGTGGTTTCCTCTCCACCGGTGCCATGAAAAGGAGCACGACTCGCTTCGCTTGCACGTAGAATTGGCAATGAGTCAAGCGCTTATACGAACAGTATTTTTTTCTAACCAAGTGTCCAAGTTGTCAAATTAGATTTAGTAAGCTTGATGGCTGCAACAAGATGACATGTCCATATTGCAAATACGAAATGTGCTATGTGTGCAGACAAGATATCAGAGTAGAAAAGTATTCCCACTTTTGCGAGGTATCCTTCCCTTAATTTAGCATTTTAGGATCGTCCCTGGCTCCAAATGTACAGAGTGCAGCAAGTGCGACTTGTATCAAAAAGAAGCTGATGCTCAAGTGGTAAAAATGGCTGCAATTGAAGCTGAAAAGGAATGGCGGCAACAAAATCCGGCGGCAGCTCAAATGCTGAAGCATAGTTAGAGAATAAATTTATTAGACATTCAAATCAACTTTCTTCAAACCCTTTTCCAAGACTTCTTTGAACGGTAGCAACGCTGGTCCAACTTCGCTCTTCAAGAATCTGTCAACTTGTTGCGGTGCTCGTCCAGTAAATGTCTTTGGATCCAAGAGAGTATCTAATTGACTAACAATGGGTTGAAAGTATGGCGTGTTTTTAACTCTTTCAATCAAATCATTTTGCTTTCCAAGTTCCTTTACTTGTCTGGCGGCTTGGTGAGATAAAACCCTAATTTCTTCGTGGCAAACTTGACGATCCCCTCCAGCTTTTACCATTGCCATGATGATATTTTCAGTCGCCATGAATGGTAATTCTTGAGAAATTCGTCCGGCAATAACGGATGGATATACAACCATACCATCGAAAATGTTTTGCAAAAGTGACAATACAATATCTGCAGTCAAGAAAGCCTCAGGGATACTAATTCTTCTGTTGGCTGAATCGTCAAGAGTTCTTTCCAACCATTGAGTAGCGGCAGTTTGAGCGGCATTTCCAACCACAGTCATCAAGTGACGTGAGAGGGAACAAACTCTTTCACATCTCATTGGGTTGCGCTTGTAAGCCATAGCAGATGACCCAATCTGATCCTTTTCAAACGGCTCTTCCAATTCCTTCAAATGTGCCAACAACCTGATATCTGTGGCAATTTTATGAGCAGTTGCACCAAATGAAGCAAGCGCATTCAAGACATCGTAATCCACTTTTCGAGTATAGGTTTGTCCAGTCACAAGGAACGCAGAAGGGAATCCATTCATTTCAGTAACTAAATCATCCAGTCTTTCTACTTTATCGTGATCCCCATCAAACAATGCCAAGAACGAAGCTTGGGTGCCGGTAGTGCCTTTGACACCTCTAAATCGCAAATCAGCTTTCGCACGGGTGATGTTTCGAAGATCCATCAACAATTCCTGCAACCACAAACAAGCTCTTTTACCAACCTATCGTTATGAGATATCTACTGTTGTCAACTGTGCAGGCTGGAAATGGGTAAACCCAAGTGTTGGTAATTCCTTATACTTTTCAGCAAAGTTGGCGAGGGTCTGGACGGTGCCAGCCAATTTTGGAATGATAATATCCAAAGCATCTTTGACCATAATCAATTCAGAGTTGTCAGTGACAAAACATGAAGTCGCTCCTAAATGAATGATTGGTGCAGCTAATGGAGCTGCAACTCCAAAGGTGTGAACATGAGCCATGACATCGTGTCTCCTCTTCTTTTCTTCTTCTTGGGCAAGTGCGTAATCGATATTTCCCAAATTATCCTTCATTTGATCCAATTGCTCTTGTGTGATTTCCAATCCAAGTTGCTTTTCGGCGGTAGCAAGAGAGAGCCAGAGTTTTCTCCAGGTACCAAATTTCTTATCGTCGCTAAAGTTGTACGCCATTTCTGGTGAGGCATAACGAGAGGTTAATGGTGAGTTATATCTTGAATGTGCAGACATTTGTAAAAAAAATATTCAAGCCTGCTGATGAAAATCACTGGGCTGACAACAGCATACAACAAAATAAAACACATAGGAACCCCAAAATACTTCATGATAGTATTAGACAAACAGCTGGCTGGTGTTAAATTTCCGATATCAAAGCGTGGCCCAATAAAATTGCACCATCTAAATTTTTCCCTGAAAAGCAAATGGCATCTTTTGAAGAGATTGAGGTTTGAAAATATTATTGATCTTTCAGGACAAAACCGGAGTTCGACTGTCATGGAACGCTTGGCCGACATCAAGGATTGAAGCAACCAGGATGGTTGTGCCGATTGCAGCCATGTACACACCATTGAAAGAACGTGAAGGAGTACGAGCATTTCAGTACGAGCCAATAGTATGTAAATCATGTCGCGGTGTATTAAATCCTTGCTGGTAAGTGTTATTTCACGACAGCCAATTGGATTTTAGGGGGAAAATTTGGACATGTTCGCTGTGTTATACTCGTAACCAACTACCACCACATTATGCAGACATATCCCCTACTCAATTACCACCAGAAGTAATGCAAGATTATTTGACGATGGAATACAGATTAAATAAACCACCAGCAGGACCTCCAGTATTTGTTTTTGTGGTGGATACTTGTTTGAGAGAAGAAGATTTGAAATCGTTAAAGGATTCGTTGATTGTGTCTATCAACTTGTTGCCGCAAAATGCACTAGTTGGATTGGTGACATTTGGCACCATGGCTCAGGTTCATGAAATTGGATTTGGAGAGTGTCCAAAATCGTATGTTTTCAAAGGAAGTAAGGAATACACCGGAAAGCAAATTCAAGAAATGTTGGGATTAGCTGGTGGTGGTACCCAAAGACCGCAACAATTTAGAGGAGGTCCAGGAGCAGTCCCGCAGCAAGCACCAGGTTATGCTAGGTAATTATATTTAACAGTTTGATTCTTGCAGCCAGTTGCTGAATGTGAATATAACCTTTCGACTATTTTGGAACAACTGCCTCTGGATCCTTGGCCAGTGGCTAATGATAAACGTCCATTACGATGCACTGGTACCGCAATGTCCGTAGCAATTGGATTAGTTGAAGTAGGCAGCTATTAACCCTAGTCATGCTTTCAAAGCACTAGTTCCAGAATTTTGCTGTTCTCAGGCGGTGCAGCAACCGAAGGACCAGGGATGATCGTAAGTCCTGAGCTCCGTGAAGCGATTCGCTCTCACCATGATTTAGACAAGGATACAGCAAAGCACTGGAAGAAGGCTCAAAAGGTATTTGTTTCTCATTGTAGTTCTACGATGGATTAGCAGCCAGATGCACTGAAAAGAGTGTTTCTGTTGATATCTTTGCAGGATGTCTTGATCAAATTGGTTTGATGGAAATGAAAAACCTGGTAAATTCTACAAATGGATTTATAGTCCTCGCTGATTCCTTCTCATCAACGGTTTTCAAACAATCATTTACCAGATTATTCAACAAAGACTCTGATGGATTCCTGAAATTAGGATTCAATGCACAAATTGAGGTTCAGACTTCTAAAGAACTTAAAGTGTGCGGCTTGATTGGTCCAGCAATTTCTGCCAACAAGAAAGGTGCCTGTGTTGGCGAAACCGTAATTGATTCTCTTATTTAGGAAATTGGTATCTCTGGAACCAATTCGTGGAAGCTATGTGGAATTACTCCTACCACTAGTGTCGGAGTGTACTTTGAGGTTGCATCCCAAGTGCAAAACTTTAATCCTGGAACTTATGGAATTATCCAGTTGACAACATTGTATCAGCATGCAGATGGATCTCACAGACTCCGTGTAACTACAATTCCAAGAGTGTGGCAAGAACCAACAAGCCCAACAATAGCTGCATCTTTCGATCAAGAGGCTGCAGCTGTATTGATGACTAGAATCGGTGTATTTAAATCTGAAGTGGACGATGGCCCAGATGTAATGAGATGGATGGATCGTATGCTCATTAGAGTTGTAATCCCTTCACTAATTTAGTGTCAACGATTTGGAACTTTTGTCAAGGACGACCCTCAATCATTCCAATTGGCTCCAAATTTCTCAATTTACCCACAGTTTATGTTCCACTTGCGCCGTTCCAACTTTTTACACGTATTCAACAATTCTCCTGATGAAACAACATACTACCGCAATGTGCTGAACAGAGAAGACGTCAACTCGTCTTTAATTATGATTCAACCTACGGTAATGTCGTATTCGATGGAAGCTCCTCCACAGCCCGTACTATTGGACTCCATTTCCATTTTACCAAATGTATGTTTATTGTTAGACACATTTTTCCAAGTGCTGGTTTGGCACGGAGAAACCATTGCTGCTTGGAGAAGAGCCAAGTATCACGAAGATCCAACTTATTCTGCATTTAAAGAAATGCTTCAAGCGCCAGTTGACGATGCCAACGTAAACTCGATTTAAACCTAGGAAATTTTAACAGACAGATTCCCAATCCCTCGTTATATTGAATGTGACCAAGGTGGTTCCCAAGCTAGATTCTTGCTTGCAAAAGTCAACCCAACCCAAACTCATGCGAATGCAGGGCAGTACGGTGCAGCTTCAGGACAAACCATTGCTACAGATGATGTGAGCTTGCAAGTCTTTATGGAACATTTGAAGAAATTAGCTGTAGCAACCTCCTAATAAATAAAATTGGTCATACTGAAATGAGTCACTCTGAATCATTTGTGTCACAATGAATCAGACATGCTTTCATCCCGAACGCAAGAATAATTGGTACTAACAAACTGTATAGTTCAACATACTTGACAGTAAACCCCAGGCTGGTTGCAAGCCGCCCCGTCTTCCGCATTGCGCGGATGCACTAGAGTCTGCCGCTAATTTCCGAAACTCGTCACCCAAACTTGAAAAAAAATCCAATGGGAGAAGCAACTCTAATACTGGCAGGATTACCGATACTCATCCTGATATTCGAAGCAATAAATGAGATCAGCAATCTCCTGAACCTCCATCTGCCAGTCGCAGGATTTGCTTTGACACTCCTTATTATATTTTTTTATCTTATGGACACCTATTGCAACACTGTATTCGTCAGGATGATGGCATTTATATCACCGGCAGGAAACTTTTTATTCTCATATTTTCAAATGTATTACATTCCAGCACTGATAACCATACCGAAATATCTGATTTATCTGGAGCCTAGTGATATTTATAAAGCAATAGGGATTATAGCTTTAGGCGTGCCAATCAATATGATTCTAGGAGGTCTTGCGGTTTATCCGTTTTTAGCTCTACCCCACACAGAACCGCAAATGGAGGTAGTATCGGTCGACGTTGAAATTGAAGACGATATTCAGCACACTCCAAAGAAGATGCGGTTTGTCCGCAAATTAGTTTCAAACCTGCTAAAGTCGTACGAATATTTGATTTCTGTTCTGCTTTTTTTCTTTGTGGTATCGCTCCTCACTCTCTATTGCGCACCGCCAAATTCCACGGTCGAATACTTTTCGCTCCAGTTTACTCTGCTGTTTTCACTCTTGTTATTCTACAAGAGTTTTTGGAAAATCCAGATCATGATATTTGAAATATCGCCATTCATGTCGGTTTTGTTCCATCCAACTATTATTACTACACTTGCGGGATATTTATTTGTGTACTTGCTTGCTTTGATAACAAACAAATCGTACTTTGATGTCATGACATTGTTTTTCAGCGGGGACAAGTTTGCCGTGAAACACATTGCAAGTTACACTACAGTCGGGGATGTACTAGTGTATTTTTTGAATGTTACTGTGATGTGTCTTTGTTTTCCGGTTTATGCGAAAAAGAAACTATGGGTATCCAAATTCTTGCCTCTGTTTGGAGGCTGCCTCCTAATGTCCGTCTTTAATCTAACGTTTATCGTCATAGTTTGTAACTTACTGCACGTTTCTCCTGGCGTGGCTAAAGTGCTAGTTTTCAAAAATATCCCTACTCCCATCGCGGTTGGAGATGCAGGATTCGTTGGTGCTGAACCTGGACTATGCGGGCTTGTTAGTGTGCTATCCGGGATCCTTGGATCAGTACTCTATCGCTTTTACAAGCATCTCCGATTCAAGCTCGGTGTGCAACTAGGAGTATCCATTGGTTCAAGTTCGCATCTATTTGGAATGTACGCGTTGTCAATCTATGACACCGAGTCTTCGGCGTTTGCTTTTCTAGCGTTTGTGCTGACAGCAGTCTACTACGATTTTGCCTTGTCTTACATCAACATAAGTGATTTCCTCACCAGAAACTATTAATAAATCATTAACACGCTGACGTTTTGCATTAATCCAGTGACATGTGGAATCATGCATCTAAATATAAAACTGAGTTTGCCGAAACCATCGGAAATGAAAGTGTTCAAACGAAAATTCTATCAACTGAGAATTGTTCCAGATTTTACCGAATGGGGAAATCAACAAATCCGTACAGACAGCGAATTAAATGTACGAGCTGACCGGAGTCATTTTGACATTCACTATCGGGCCCTCCAAAAAAGTACATTCTCCTAACATAGGCA
Source organism: Terramyces sp. JEL0728 (assembly GCA_027603945.1). NCBI lineage: Eukaryota > Fungi > Chytridiomycota > Chytridiomycetes > Rhizophydiales > Terramycetaceae > Terramyces > Terramyces sp. JEL0728. Next base: position 204,889 of record JADIIU010000001.1, on the reverse strand, counting down.
CTATAGACTACTTGCATCCACGAAAAAACTATTGGTATGAGCACAACTTTTATTCGGACATGACAGTATCCGAAGAATCCGTAATAAGTATTGATGTAGGTTAAAGCCGATGACGATGATACTGCGATTAGTGAGCTGCAAGAAGTATGTGTCGACTTGTTTGAAAAAGAAACAAAATAAACTTGCTTTTTCATGACCATTCCTTCGCGATCTTTATTTACTCTTGGAATCGACGATGAACTATTAAAAGAAATCGAGACGCAAGGATACTATACAATCAAGGACTTGAAAGACCGGTGGTCCGGTATATTTTTGCTGACCAGGTTTGAAATTGGATGATGCAAAGAAACAGTTTCTGCAGCATGTAATAAACGAAAAAAAGTTGAAAATAACAGCATGGAATGCTCTTCAATTGGATATACTCGCAATCAGCACTGGAAGTACGCAAATTGACAAAATGCTTGGCGGCGGAATGAAACTGGGAAGTGTTACTGAAATAGTTGGGTTAGCTGGGATAGGAAAGACCCAGCTATGTATGCAGCTATGCGCTAATGTACAACAGTCACCGATTAATGGAAAAGCTTTTTATATCGACACAGAAGGTAGTTTTATGGCTTCAAGATTCTCACAAATTGCACAAGCATCTGTGCCTGATACCGATCTTGAAACAATAATGACCAACGTAACTATTGCAAAGATATATTCGATGCAGGAACTATTGGCTTCCATTAACTTGCTACAAGAATGTCTAGAGTATGATGAATCTTTGAAATTAATTGTAATAGACAGCATCGCGTTCCATTTCAGATCTTTTGTGAGCGATTTGATGGAGCGGACACGGATTTTAAATACTATTGCCAGTAAGTTACGTCAATTGGCGTGTGAATTCAACGTAGCGGTAAGCTGAATTAATGTAGATTGTTGTAACGAATCAAATGACTACTAAAATAATGGAAGATGGGAGATCGCGGCTGGTTCCATCGCTTGGTGAAAGCTGGGCTCATGCTTGTACAGAAAGGATACTATTATTGTGGTATCAAGAGTGCAGAAATGCCTGGCTGTGCAAATCATCAAACTGTGAAGAGAATATGGTTAGATACACGATAAAACAAGAAGGCATCAGGGACGAGGAGTAAAAATAGGAATAAATCTATTGATTTTCTTCTGGCAAAAGATCATAAACATTGGTGGTAGGTTTCTTTGCTTTTGGCTTGTCATCCTTCTTTCCGCCAAATGCGTTATAACGTTTGTCTTCGGCAGGAGTTGGGTTTTGTCGTGCATTAGCAGGCTCTTTTCTTCTCCAGGTTCCAACAGGCACATTGTCTTGCTTCTTCTTTACCTCAACAAACTTGCTCTTTTTCTTGTCTTCTTCCTTTTCCTTGCGTTCCAATTCCTTTTCTGATTCTCTAGCAGCTCTTCTTTCTTCAATTGCCTGTTGAATTGCGTGTTCATCGCGAGGTGCAGCTTGTCCAAATGGATTTACTTTTGCTCTTGGAGGCAAAGGAGTAGAATCGGCTTCAGGCTTTCTGGCAAATGGGCGAGCTCCGTCATCCCTTCTTCCAAATGACTCTTCTCTATTTTTGGCATAAGTGTCTCTGAATGGACGTGGTGCATCGCCAGCTGGTCTTTCTCTCCAGTTTGAAGTAAATTTAGCATCTTCAAATCTTTGCTGAGTTGGTCTAGATTTTGCTACGTTAATGAAAAGTACATCCTTCAGCAACATTCAATCGAACTGCACGGTTCATCAAAGATTCGCCGTCCATGGCAATTGCAGCAACGAGAGAATCTCTGTCGTCGAATTCAACGTATCCAAATCCTTTTGGCTTGTTGGTAGCCATATCCATGATCATACGAACTCCTTTAATATGTAAATCTCCAAAAAACCGTTCAATATCTTGTTCGGTCACATTGTATGATAAATTACCAATGTAGACAGTGTATGGTGGGTTATTTGGGATTTCCATTGGTGCTCGTGCTTCTCTTTCTCTTGGTTCTCTGGATTGGACATTGTCGTAGTTTGCTTGAATAAACAATCACTTACTTTGCAATGATGCAGCTGGGGCGGTTGGGAGGTCCGCAGTTTCATCGGCCCATGAACCACCAATTTCTATCGTTATCATAGATCCTACCATCATTTTGGAGAAAGGTTCCCAAATCCATTTTTTGGCCTTTATTTTGCTTCTTGTTCTTGCTCATTTTTGTCAACTTTTTTTTCTACAGAAATTTTCTTTACCGCCTGCAATTGGCTCCTATCTTGAGTTTGTTATTAATCCAAATCTGACTACTATGATATTGACTAGCAAGATACTTTTGGCCTTCATGTTTGAGATTCCAGTGACTTTGCTTTTTGCTCTATAACATTGAGATCTGTAAGCGTTTAACTGATAGGCGAAGCTGCTCATGATACAGAGCTACTGTAGAACCAATGGGCTTACAATCTCCCGGACATTTTTCAGTAATCTCAAATGCAAAATTACAAACAAGACGAAAAAATTGGGGAGGGAACATATGGAGTAGTCTATAAAGGGGTTCAAAAATCCAGCGGAATCACAGTCGCAATGAAGAAAATCCGACTTGAGACCGAAGAAGAAGGAGTTCCTTCAACTGCAATTAGAGAAATATCGTTATTAAGGGAACTGGATCATCCAAATGTCGTCAAGTAATTGTAGATTGATACAGATTAATGGACCTTGTCCATGATGACAAGCGCTTATGGCTGGTATTTGAATTTTTGGATATGGATCTAAAGAAATACATGGACAGCATCACATCCCTTTCGCCATCACTTGTTAAGGTAATAGACGCTAATAGTAGAGTTACACTTTTCAATTGCTGAAGGGGTTATGCTACTGTCACTCGCGCAGAATCATTCACAGGGATTTGAAGCCGCAAAATCTGTTGATTGATCAGCATGGCATGCTAAAGCTGGCTGATTTTGGATTGGCGAGAGCGTTTGGGGTTCCTTTGCGCAGCTATACTCATGAAGTAACCGATGCTGACTTTTAGGTTGTAACCTTGTGGTACCGTCCACCAGAAGTCTTGTTGGGATCAAAACTCTATTCTACTTCAGTGGATGTATGGAGTGTAGGCTGTATCTTTGCTGAAATGGTTATGAAGGCCCCTTTATTCCCTGGCGATTCGGAGATTGATCAATTGTTTAGAATATTTAGAATATTAGGAACTCCAAGCGAAGAAGTTTGGCCAGGATCTACTCAACTGCCAGACTTTAAAGAAACATTCCCTCACTGGAGCCCAAAGCCGTTCTCTACCGTCTTTCCTAAATTGTGCGATGATGGTAGGGATTTGATGACAGTAATTTGTGATTAACCAAGCAACTACTTACTTATTCTCCAGGACACCGTATCTCTGCCAAACGCGCATTGCTGCACGAATACTTTAAAGATGTTGAAGTTTGATTTTTGTTCAAGTTGGTAGTTTGAGAATAAACGGTACTAATATTATAGCCATTTTGTTTCTTGGTCTGCTTTTTGAAAGCTGTTTTAAGGTGTGGATTGAACTAGGGAGCGCAAGCTGGAAGCGCGTGGTGCCGCTGGCGAACTACTGCAATCCATTTGGCACGGAAAAAACAAGCAACACTTAAAAGTGGCATTTGGTGGCTGAAAACATTTATTTGTGGCTGGTAGCGATAAGTTTACGATTCTTCACCTCATGGTTAACTACCTTACAAAGCAGAAAAAGCTTTTCTCCAACGAACAGTCCCTCGTAACTTACTTTATAAAGAATCCCCCGAGTTGGATAAGAAAGACTCCGAGGTTAGTTGCCAGAGACTGGTTTGTTGCCCCTGGACAGAGCCATCGCGGAGTTGGAGATTTGGTCTATGCCAGCAGAAACAAAAAGATGTACCTTGTTCTAGAATTTAAATGGCTTGATTTTCAGAAAACGGGAAACACGGTGAGCTCCAGGAGAACTCACAAAAGAAAGGAGGTTGTAATCCAAGCGAAAAAATATGCTGATTTCTGGCAGTGCAGATATCCTGAAAGCAGAGTTCGATGGGCCGCAGTTACTAATGAAAGAGCTGTATTTGGAAAGGCGATAGGAAATAAAATTGTATAAGGAATCTGTGATAGTTCTCCCGACTGCATATCCAGGCTTTGGCATGGTAACAACAGTCATAGCAAATTGCTTGCTATGACTGTTGTAAATCCACTGATGCAACACGTTCACATCGGGTTGCAGCTACAAGGAATATCTCATGGCGAAGCATATTACGGATAAATCTTATCCACTTTCCATATATTAAGTGAAAAACTCTTCGTCAGAATCAACAGATTTTTCAGATTCTTCATCGCTGTAATCAATGGTATTTTCTAAAATACCTTGCAGCATCAAATACTCTTCAAAGTCTCTGATAGTGGTTCTTCCAGACCCATTCCATCCTGGAATTTCATCAATCAGCCGAAGCAATGTGTTTTTCAATTCCCCGCCTTGGTAGACCAAGATCGCCGGTAATGCAACTCGATCAAAGCCTGGATCAGCGACAGTAGAAACAATCTTGCAAAACTTGACAGTGGTGTGTTTGGCTGCAAGCTGAGAGAAAAAGTCATTAACTTGTCTGCATGCTTGGTGATTATTCTCGTACAAGTGAATAACCACTTTAACTTGAGGGGTTTCTTTATCTATACTATTTACAAAGCTATCCTGGTCCAATTCAAACAATTTCCCAAATCGTGGGATTTTTGAGAGCGACGCTAGTTGAGCCAGGCGTTTCTTGTTGTACTCTTCAAAAAACTCTTCATCTTCGAATTCTTCCTCTTCCTCCTGCTTTAGAGTGCGTTGCAGCCACCCTGATGACAGTGCTTTGTTGGTTAATTTATTGAAATCCTTTTCTTGCTTTTCTTTGGCTCTTGCTCGTTCTTGACGCATATGGAACTTGTAGTCTTGTTTAACTCCTTTAGGTCCAGTAAACGCAGTACCAATTTTCAGGTGTTGACGAAGGGCAGAGTCGGAATTTAATCTTTCCATGTCCTTGTCGATTCTTTGTGGGACTGTTTGAATAATTTCTTTGTCAGATTTATCGTCTTCGCTATCGTCGCTGTGTCGTTGCGGCTCCTCTTCTGGGTCATTCATACGTCGAATAGCCCTCAGTAATACTTCGTCATCAACGTTCATTTGTTTGTGAAAAAATGGAAAGAAACACGCCCCAACCAGATGGCGTTCAAATCGTTTATTGGCTGCCAAGTTGGGAGTACAGTTCGTCAATTTCATTCTGATACTTTAGCTTAGCGTCATGCCTTTTCAATTTGAAAGTTGGAGTCAGCAGGTTATTTTCAACAGAGAATGGCTCTGTGGTCAAGTGCCAATTCTTGACATTTTCAAAGCCTTTGAGCCCTTTGGATTTGCCAAACCCTTCGAGAGTCTTCTGTACCGCTGTTAGGATCGTTGGATTCCTGATGGCTTCATGCAGACTGCTATTTGAGAAACCGTGCTCATTGCAGAATCTTTTAAACGGCTGTTCATCAATTACTGGGTTAGAACGAGTATACCAAGTATTCCCACTAACACCGACTCAAGACTGTTGCCATAAACGAATGCTTGAGCAACAATTTCGTGCTGTTGATACAAAATTTCGATTCTAGTAAATAAAAATATACTTTTCAGGAGCAACGTATTCACCTTGAGCTAGTTTGAAAATATTCTTGACTCTGTCAATAATTTTTAGCCTTCCATACTCGTCCCATGCCCCGATATCACCGGTATGGCACCATCCATCTTCCGATATAGTTTCGGCTGACTGTTAATACAAGTAAGACCTGTCTTGTCTTCAAGTTTATAGTACCCTTTAAACACACTGTTTCCTTTGACACAGACTTCCCCTCTTGGGAAAGGCTGGTCCGCAGAAGTATAATTCATGTCTGGCACGTCTACTAATTTCACAGCACAGTTTGGAGTTGGAACGCCAACGTTACCAGTTGACAGGTCGCCGACAACAGACTATGGTTAATAGAGAGTACAAGACAAGTAGCCCCAGTAGTTTCAGTCTGGCCGTAACCTTCAATTAACACTGCCGAGAAGCAGATTCGCAAGAAAGACATTACTTCTGGACTAATAGGTGCAGCAGCAGAGATCATGAATTTCACTCTTCCGCCCAGTTTTTCCCGTATCTTTTTGAAAATCAATCTATCCCATAATGGATGCGTAAGTTTTCCGTGCTTTAGCCCTTCTAATTTAGAATTGAACGCGTAGTGGTACAGTTTTTCAGCTAACCCGCCCTTTTCTTTAATTCCTGCTTGAACTTTATCATAGATTTTGTTATACAGCCTTGGTACTGATGCAAAGATGGTTGGTTTTAGCTCTGCAACGTCGTCCAGCAACTTGTTGGTGTCCCCTTGATAAAATCCAATCTTTCCGCCGTGATAAGTCATGTATGCTTGCATTAGTCTTTCAAAGATATGTGCTAGAGGCAAGTATGATATATGAACATCATCTTTGCTAAAGTTTGGAAACAAATCTTTGCTCACTAGTGCTTCCACTGCCCCAACAAACGATAAAATGTTGCCATGGCTGAGAACAACGCCTTTTGGAGCCCCTGTTGTCCCTAAATTACAATATATCTACCGCTTGTAAAGCAAATCGTGGCAATAGTATCGGAATTAGTTTCGGCGTATGGAAGCTTGCTGCTCTCTCCTTGTGCTTCAATCTCTCTAAAACTGAAAACTGTAATATCAGCAGCCCGTGCTTGTTCCACCAATGCTTTTGTCACGCTGTCCATGACAATAATATATTTCAGGTGTGATAGGTTTGCAGACAGATCGAGTAGTGTTTTCGCTTTATCACTGGTTGCAGCAACAATGCTGGTTTCAGTTAGGTTCATGATGTGAATGATTGCCTCCGTTCCAAGTGTGTCGTACAGTGGAATTGAAACTAGTCCGTACATATAACAAGCATGCTCAGCGATAACCCATTCAGTCCTATTAATGGAGAATAACCCAATATTAGTTCCAAAGGTGGCACCTACTTTTGTCAAACCAGTTCCAAATGATTGAATTCTCGCATATATTTGATTGTACGTTTCCCACACGTATGGCCCTACCTCCCTTGATACTCGTGATCTGTGTCCCAGATACTGCCCTTCGCCGTAGCCTAGCGTTAGAATTACAAACCGCTCTTTTGCAGTCCTCTCAGAAAGTTTTCGTGCAGATTGTGAGCATCTGAAACAGTTTCTACTAATTGCCCGGTGAAATTAACGTTCCTTCTTGCCTAGTATAAGTTGGGATTACTGGTCCTTCTCCTTGTTTGGTTGATCCAGGTATCTCTACTGAATAGAATCTAGGATTAGAATACGATTTCCTTTGCGGCTGCGATTGCTGTAATAGCGGCGCTTGTTCAGTTGTCTGGATTAGTATTATTTACATCTAATTCTGGTTTTGAGCAGCAGCAACCCATGAAAATTTGGCAAAAGTGTGAGGTGAGTGCCACGCGAATAGCCCAGCGATGATGCTTAGGCAGAGTTGTTTGGCTCGAATACGGCACGCTGCTAACTCACGAGGAACAAACTAAAGAGTCACCTCTAAATTATTATATTAATTGGATTGACTTGGCTTTGTGGTTTGACTTTTCAGAATATATAGTAGCTGAAACATTCCATTTTGCTGTTCCAAATGGGCAGACGAGCTCGCAAGTGTCGAAAACATTTGGGTTAGTTTGCCTGCAACATCTGTGCCGCCATTAGGTAAACAACTAATACGCGTGAGTAACATTTCTGGATTAATCTTATCGGTACCTTGCAATCTACTCTTCATTGGCCATATAACAAAATTCAGATATGCCAAGATTAACATTCTTCGTATTTTAACCTTTTCCGGGCCATATATTCCGTTATATTGCATTTTAGGAGAATTACGCAGCGGTATTAGCGCTCCCTGTACATATGGAATTACGTTAGAATAAAAGTAGGTCCATAGATCCGCCAGTCTAGTAGGCAATACTTCCATTTGTACCGCGTTCAGTTTATTTGCCAGTATAATCATTCCAGTCTTGAAAAAAACATTTAAATCTGTGCTTATTGACTCTACAGTTCCTTTATCTACCCATTTTCTATTGTTATTTTGTATTTACTTTACAAGTACGTTCAGTTCCTCTATCATTAATTTGTATCCCAGCCCGGAAAACGCTTGCAATAGTCTGTCTTGTATAAATGGCCAAGAATTTCCTTCTGGTTCCTGTTTTTCAGCTTTGGTTGGGGACATTGAGATTGATAGTGCGGAATCTTGTAGAGAATCACGGACTGACTGGAGCGATACTCGTTTTAATCCAGTGAGTATGGGTAGTACTTTTTTTGGCGCTACTATTGGATGGTCTGGTTCCAAGTCATTGCTGGACTTGCCTATTGACATTTGCGAAGATTGCCTGGAAGCCATTCTGAAAAAGTCAAAAAAAGTTAAAATTATATGAATGATAAATATGCAATAAACTAGTCTTAATCGTCTTCATCGGAACCAAAGCCCTCGTTGGCTTCCTTTACTCTAGGGGTCTTGATATACTTTTGGTGTTCGGGTACTTGCATACCTGCTTGCCCAATTAGTTCCTTGAGTTGCTGGACGTATAAGCTGATTTGTTTTAATTCTTCGTATTGCTGCTCCTTGTCGTGCGCGATATCCAAAATATATTCTTTCGCTTAAGATCAAATTCTGCTTACCTTTTTTCAATACCATTACTTTGGATGGGTTCTTGTCTTTCATTGGCGGTAATATTGCTTTTACTACTTTGAATGCATGCTTTAATTTGTCTCTTCTTTGTTGTTCAGCTTCTTTGTGAGATATTTTGCGATGTTTAACCCCGCTAGCAAGCTGCGAATCCTTTCCAACTCCAATATGTCTACGTCAAATCAAGTATTACTCTCCTTGGCCCTCGAGTAGCGTTTGATAATTACTCTTGTAAGCCAAAACTTGAGCAGTATTTGGTATTGCATTGCTTGCATCTTGTACAAACGGGAGTAATGGTTTCAAATTTGCAGTGGATTTCTTTCTAGAGGGTTTTTTACCTGGTTCTGGTTTGCAGAATTCGCTTTGTGATCCAGAATTGAGTTGCATAAGTTGTGATGGCGTGACAGGTGCAATCTTTGGAGTGCCAGAATTGGACTCTATAGCAATTTCTGCTGCACTAGACGGAGGTAGCAATGAGAAAAACTGATTTGATCCCTGTCTCTGCATGTTGGTATCTGCGAGTTCATAGAGGGTGGTTCCAGATGTGCTTTCATAGCTGTTTGAATATGGCTGAGAATGGACAAGCGGAGATGGGACATAGCCTTTCCTTGGCCCGATGTAAGGCGAACTACCATTTCTATTAAAATAAGCTTCTGTGATTGGGCTCTCTTGGACATGGCCAGTGTGCAGGTTCAGCTGATCCATTTTTTGGGATTGCAGAGGCTGTAATGCTGGAGAAGTTAATTCTGTGAATTGGTTGGGGTTTGATTGAAATGATAGCTGATTAAAATTTACATTTGGTGTGATTGCGGGTGAAATCAATGGCGAGAAGGACTACAATAAAAATCTAGATACCTGCTCTTCTCCAAAATGATATTCCGATCCGTACGGACTTGGTTGAACGAAAGGCGATAGCAATTCGTAATTTTCCCTTGGCCCTAGTTGGTATTGGCTAAAATTCACTTGATCTTGGCTCTTTTTCCAATCACTCATTGAATTTGTGTTCTATCTCCTCAACGAACGAAAAGAAATCTTGATCAAGAAAAGCTGTTGCTTGCCAACCATTAAACACGTTTTTGTTTTCGAGGTTTCACATTCCGCTCTTAAATTAGCTTTTTGAGCAATTGCAGCTCCTAAAATTGGGAGATGGAGAATAGTAGAGTGAGTTTAATCTCCGCAAAATCCTCTTGCAGCTTATTGCTTATTATTTCATTTTTTTGAAGAGATGCAAACCGTCATGCACCAATGAAAATTCGTTTTTGAAAACGTGCTATTTGTGGCACAATCTTGAATCTAGCCAAAAGTTAAACAATTCATATGGGCATTCACGAAACTAGCAACAGCCTATATCTGTATATATATATTATAAGTTAATTAAAAAAATCAATTTTCATCGCTCTCTTCTTCTATCTGCTCTCCTGTTCTTACTGTCCTTTCAAACGGTGCTATAACTGGGGCAACACCACCACCTTCTTCTACTTGCTGCTGGAGCTGCTTAATTTGTTGCTTGAAATACTGAATCTCAAGATCTTGCTGTTGGTTCGTGTGCTGCAAATCCAAAATGAATTCCCTCGCTAAAATTAGAATCTTGTACCTCTTTTTAGGATAAACACCTTGGACGGATTCTTTACCTTGAATGGTGGTAATACTTCCTTTGCAGAAATGAACGACTGCTTTAACCTATTTCTTCGTAACTGTTCTGCTTCCTTGTGACTGGTTTTCTTTACCTTTGTATCTTTTGCCAAGTTTGAATCACTCCTGATCCCGATATGCCTGAGTTAGAACAAATTACTCTGATTGTCCATCCAATATCGCCATGTAATTGCTTTTCTGAGATAATAGCTCCAAGCTATTCATATTCTTTGAATCAGGCAACAATGTTTTTACAGTCTTTTTCCTATTTCCAGGCTGGGGAGTATTATTTTTCAATAGCTCGGAAGGTGTAAGAGGAGCAAAATTGTTGGGGACTGGGTATGTAGGATGCAATTGGTTGCTACTTGGAGGCGATAATAATGAAAATGAAGCATCCGGCTGATTAAATTGAAATTCAGACATATGGTTGTGTTGAAGAGGCGAAGGGATATAATTCCTACTTCCATTAAATATTGGTGATTCTAAATGATTTGCTTTTGTGCTGGAATCCCCAACGCTCTTCCTCTTTCTTTCGTTTCTCACTGGTAATATCGCTGGGGACGTTAATGGAGCAAATTGTCCGCTATGTTGAGAAAGTAGCGATAGTTGTGTGAAATTGACATTTGGAGTGACTGCCGGGGACACTAGAGGAGAGAAGGACTAAGGTAAGATAAATTATTGTACTTGTTCTTCGCCAAAATGGAACTCGGAGCCATATGGACTTGGATGAATAAATGGTGATGGTGCAGCTTCGAATTCGAACTCCATTCTTTTTCTCTCGGTATCATAATTTGGGCCGTTGTGCTGCCATGCTGACATTTTGTATTTTTTGAAAAATCCAAAACAAAAAAACAAGGCTTTACCCGAAATTTGATACCAGCGATAAGCGAGTTCAGAACCCAATATTTTCAAGATGTTTACAAAATTATATAGCACTGTCCGGAAAAATGAAATTGGAATCCAAGTATTAACAGACTCTTTTCGCAGTAAACTATTTCATCGTAATTCAAAGCCATCTGCCCTTCAAATCCAAACGGCGAAACAGCATTTAAAGTCATTTGGATTGCTGGGAAAGACAACGGATGTCCCACCTGTAGATTTCAATATTCCTAAATTGGTGGCAGACAGTATTGAAGATCACTTCCAGCTACTGGGTATAGACCAGTCCAATGATTCCCTCAACGTTGCAAAACAGTTTGCCACGTCAGATATCCCGGAAATACCTAACTCATGGCAAATGAACGAAGGATGGACAAGATATAAGGATGGGATTGCAGAAAAAGTGCCTGTAACTGATGTTTAATCAAGTTTCCGGATGATGATGCGATAGTATTTGATGTTGAAGTGCTATATAAGCTGTCTCCGTGCCCAGTGATCGCGTGTGCAGTGTCCAAAGACTATTGGTATGGATGGTGTATGCCTGGGTTATTTGAAAGCAAAGTCCCAGAGGTGCTGATACCATTAGGAACCAACAAGAAGATAGTAATTGGCCACCATGTTGCTTATGATCGGGCAAGAATTAAAGTATATCGATTTTAATCAGAGGAAGAATATCTGCTCGAAGCCAGCAGTATAGATTTTATTGATACCCTAAGCATGCATTCGACTGTTGGCGGATTGTCATCTCAGCAAAGAGCAACGTATAGATTTACGCAAAATGATAGGGAAGAAAATCCCGACCGATACCAGAAAGAATCCCAAAATAAATGGGTGGACGAAGGATCTTTTAACAGTTTACAAGATATTGCCAAGTTTTATCTGCACAAGAAAATCGACAAATCTCAACGTTCGTTATTTTCAGGGACAGATTTGAATGTGATCGCCGAAAACTTCCAATCGCTGATGAATTATTGCGCAGAAGATGTCAAAACAACATTTCAAGTATATCAAGTGCTGTTACCAAAGTTTCTGTTAAAATGCCCACATCCAGTATCTTTTGCTGGAATGCTGCACATGTCAAAAGGATACTTGCCAACAAATTCAGACTGGAAAAAGTATATTGACAAATGCGAATCATTGGTAAACGGTATTCAGGAAAAAATCGAACACAAACTTTATGAAATAGCAAAGGAGGTATCAGAGATGCATTCCGATGATTATGAAAACAATGACTGGTTCAAATACCTAAAGTGGGAGTGCAAGGAGACTCGAATGACGAAACCGAAACTTAATGCAAAAGGTAAAGTCATAGAGAAAGCACGGCCGTATAAAAGTGCAAATTTAGAGACTTCTGGTAAACCTAAATGGTGGGTGGAATTATGGGACTCGAAAGAAAAAAGAATAAGGATTAGCCTAAGCAAGACTTGTGTGCCATACTTATTACAGCTCAGATGGAATAATTATCCGCTTGTTCATACAAAAGAATATGGTTGGCTATATCATACATCCAAAAAAGATGGGGATACTACTTTGTCCAACTTTGAGCCTTCAAACCTTGGTCTGGATCCTAATCGTAGTTATTTCAGAATACCACATCCCGAAGGAGAAGGACATAATTGCGGAAACCCTCTTTCGAAATCGTTTCTGAAGGAATTTGAAAGCGGGGTACTGACTAGTGACTATGCAGAAGCGAAAGAATTACTCAATCTAAAGAATCAATGTATTTACTGGATAGCCGCAAGGAACAGAATAATGTCGCAATTTGTAGTATGGGATAGAAATGGAGACGTTACTGGAGATAATACCCTTGGTGATATTGGTGTAATTTTACCACAAACAGCAGTCATGGGCACTGTAACACGCAGGGCAACTGAACCAACTTGGATGACTGCTTCTAATGCAAAGAAAAATTTAATTGGGAGTGAAATTAAATCCAAAATAGTGGCACCTAAAGGGCACTGCATAGTAGGAGCAGATGTAGACTCTGAGGAGTTGTGGATTGCATCCTTAATTGGAGATTCTCAATTCAAGATTCACGGCGGTACTGCTATTGGATTTATGACCTTACAAGGCTCAAAAGCACTGGGAACCGATTTACATTCAAACACTGGCAAAATTGTAAATATCAGCAGAGACGTAGCCAAAGTATTCAACTATTCTAGGATATACGGTGCCGGTGTAAATCACACTGCTCAGCTGTTGTGCAGACATAATCCCAAGCTATCGCAGAGCGAGGCAATCAGACAAGCAGAAAAGCTGTTTGCCGAGACAAAAGGTAAAAGGATGAAAGATGAATACGAAGCATTTTCGACTAAAATATTCTGGCATGGAGGCTCAGAGTCTATAATGTTTAATAGTATGGAGAAAATTGCGACTGCGGAAGATGCCAGAACGCCAGTGTTAAACTGTCAAATTCCAAACACCTTGTCCAGCGAGAAAACTGGGAATTCCTACATGACCAGCAGAGTGAACTGGGTAGTTCAGTCATCTGGAGTAGACTACCTCCACCTCTTGTTAGTGTCGATGAGTTATTTGATGAAAAGACTAAATATACGTGGACGGTATTTGCTCTCAATTCACGATGAGATAAGATATCTCATCAAAGAAGAAGATAAATACCTAGCGGCATTGGCATTGCAAATCAGTAATTTATGGACTCGAGCCATGTTTAGTAGTAGATTGGGGTTTGATGACTTACCTTTGGTACTTTTGCCGTTAATTTGTAGAACATTGCGTTTTTCTCTGCTATTGATATTGACCATTGCCTAAGAAAAGAAGTATACATGGACAGCGTGACCCCATCAAATCCACACCCTATCGAGCCAGGAGAATCGTTGGATATTTATCAACTGCTAGATAAAGTGTTTGGGATAGAATGCGTGTCAGACATTTACTGCGACGAACTCGAATCAATCCAAGACTTGAAGAAATTCAAATTAGAACCTATTTTTAAGCCAAAAGATAAAGTAAATGAAAGATATCTATCGGCACAGATAGAAAAAAGTCCCGGAAAAGTTAAAGACATCATCCTTGGGAAAACACCCAAAGAAACACCAAATTCAAATCCTAAACCAAAAGGCATGGTGAACAAGAAGAATAAAAAATAAACAAGCATTTATTGGTAAACATTGGATGGATCTTGAGTTAGGGTCTGTCCAAAGAGCGATTTGACATCGGGTCTACTATCAGCTAGCTGTGATGTGTAAGATCGATCTTCACCAATAGTTTGAGCCGTTGGACTATTATCCGTCTCCCAAACATTTCTTTCGTGTTCAACTGGATACTGAGTACTCTTTCGCGATGGAACATAGATATTGAGTGGTTGAGACCTGGTAACAGCATTTTCATTGCCAACGGCCGTATCATATGTAGACAGATCGTTTTGCTTTTGAACAAGCTCTTCCACATTCTCTTCGATTTTTTGCGAAGATTTAAACAGAGGCTCAGGTGGTCTATTTGGCACGTAGTTTCTATGTGTCAAAAAGCAAGTACTGAATATACTTTTGCAAGCAGGCAATCCATTCAACCATATCGTTGTCGTTTTCGGCTTTGAATTCATACTTTACGACTGTATCGTTGTAGCTTGATTTTGAGAATGGCCATCCTTGTTTTGATTTTCTTTGATAAATGATTATTTCAAAAACGTGTAGGGAATTTTTCCTTACAACGGGATGGATTAGGATTCTTGGCTGGCTGAGAGAAACACTGGATCAATCAAGAATTACCTAATTACCGCATTGCCCACTCCTTCGATTTCAAACCCATTTTGTTCATTTATTGTGGATGAGCTTGTCTGCAAGTCAGTTGCTAATGGTTTTGGGCAAGTTGAAGATCTTTGATGATTCCCCTTTTCGTTTTTGTGCCCAAAGTCAAACCAATTACTCCTGCTTGCTGGCAAATCGAAACAGTGCAAGAATCCAGTAGCAGTCAGCACGCAATTTACAGCGGTCCACATTTTCAAACCGAACCTGGATGGACGATACAGTTTCCCCTGCTTTACAATATCTATATGCTCAATCTTGCACGGAAAATCTTCCAATTTACGCTCTGCTTTCCATGACTGTGCCGAATCAAGTAAATGTACAGTGGAAAAATGCTCAAAGTAAGTGTTGGGATTTGCATAAAGTTCATTGATATTCAAGCCTTGCATTTGGTTCTGTATTAATACAACTTACTTGCAATGAGGACCAATGTGTTGTTTTGATTAAATTGAACTCTTCAAATACTGCTTTGAGCTCGCTTATAATATGAGAGTCGAATACCGCCATATCTTGAAAAACTTCGTTCATCTTGCTTTGATATTGATTTTCACTGTCAACCATCGATCTCAACTGCAGATGCAACATGAGCTCTGTTAACCAAGGATCAACCACGTCTCTTGTTTGATTGGTAGTGACAACAGCTCTATTTTGAACTTGAACTTGGCGAATTTTAATGTATTCTGCAGTTTTACTTCTCGCTTTGAGGATATCCTTTTGCAGTTTCTCGATTTCTTTAACATAAGTCTCATAAGCTTGGAGTTACCTGAATCTTTTTCTTTAGGGCTTGCTTGAGAGTTATCAGTCGGGCAATGATAAAGTCGTTTGTCCTACTTTCTATTGCTGCAAAGCTTATTTGCGTTTGATGGCAGTGTTGCTCCCAAGGCTTGAAAATGTTTGATGAATTCGCCCCTAGATAAAACAATGCGTACCAAGTAGCGTTTCCTGCTGTTGCAGATTTTGGTGAAGCGTTTCGTAGACTTTTGCTGTTGATTTCTCCAGCGAAGATGTGTTTTGAAAAAACTCTGTGATAGAACGAATAACCGCTTTCCAGTTTACAAATCTTTCAATTACGTTTGGAAAACAAGCTTGCTGGTCCGCAGCGTATGGCCATAGCTCCATGTATTCCTGTGGAATTGCATGTTGGGTCATTTTAAATAAAACAAAACGCGCGGGCCATTCCCTAATCATGCAGAAGAGCTTTATTTACGAACTGTAAGAAATCACGGCAACACCACTCACAAATTTGATGTGTAACATTCACAGGTACAATTTCCATCCATACACGGTACTTCTTACATCAAGGTCGCCACTGTCTTCAGGAAACATTGGATCCCACTTTTGCTCGTAAAGCTTTTCGCAGGTAAATCCAAACTCTTTGGCAACATCGAAAAACACTAGATCCTTTTCGGCGCGGTGAACTACGTGATGAGAATAGGTCATCAACACAATTCCATTCGCAGACAACATTTCTTTGCAGGTTTTGAGCATGTTTGCATGTTGATTGTGGTTGAAAATCAAATCTGCTAACAAAATCAAATCGAATTTTCCGTATTTGGTCAATGGCTCATCCAACTCGTCTTCATCTTGGCCCCAGATATAACCTCTGACAAGAAAAGTTTCGTCATCGAATTGCTCCTTGGCATTAGCTTTTGCGTTCAAGATAATATTCTGGATTAAAGGCTCATCAGGATAATCAGTAGATATTACTTTTTTAGCGCCATTGATTGCACAGATAATCGAGGGCAAGGATGCCGCCGCTCCAAGTTCCAGCACATTCTTGTTTCTGTAAAGTTCTTTATGCTCATCCAAGTAGTTTGCTAGGGACTGTCCTGCATTCCATAACTTGTGTGCCCACAAACTAGGATTAAAATAATAGAACCTATGTTTGGCAGGTAAATGAACAATCATATCTATAGGACCTTTTTCTACATATTCCGAGTTCCTATGAAATGTGGTAGTTGTTGGCTCTGGTGTAGGTGGTCTGAAATCTTCTGGTTCTTGAAACATATTGCTATCAAACTCCAAGTCTTCATCATTCGGGTGAATCATAATTGTTAAAAAAAATATTCACAAAAAAATTGACACAATAGCTGCCGAAATATGCTCTTTGGATAGATGCTTGATGGTTGAGTTAAATCCGGCAGAGTTTCCTGTACCAATCTGGATTTTAAAGTCCAAGTAAGCGATGACATCAAATTCACACGGAGACGATAAAATTACGTTTATTTTAGTTCCTATCTCTCTGTGCCCAATCAACTTTGAGAATCAAGTTGTCAAACCCATGTCCGTTCAAGGTCTTGATAGCATGCTCAGCTCCTTCCTGATTGTAAAAAGTAATGAACGCATAGCCTTTACATAATCCGGTAGCATGATCTTTTGCAACAAAAACTCTCTGTGTAGGGCCGCAGTTTCTCAATAATTCACGAACATCACCGTCGGTAGTTTCTTCAGACAAGTTGGAAATACGGATTGCATTTGTATCATCTCTTTCTCGTCCAGCGGGTTTATCTCCAGCTGCACCACCTCTCTTTGATGGCGGAACATATTTATTCCCTCCTTTAGCTACAGTCAAATTGAAATTACTTTCTTTGGTGTCTGCTTTTGAAGCAATTTCATTCAATGGTTGATAAGTGTCCTTGAATGGACATTTAGTAGTCCAGTGATCACCTTTACAGATTCTACAAACAATTTTAGTGTTGGATGATGATTTCTTTGCTTGGTCTTCTTCAGGTTCGTCCAAATCTTTAGAGTTCAACGCCAATTTCAACATTACCCTTTCTCCAATTGTTGTCGATTCGGAATCTGGTCCAGGCTGGAATCCTTTGCAAGCTCCAAACTTTTTCCATTTCTTCTATTAATCACAAAATTACTCTGCGTTCTGCGGCTGCATGATTTACTTGGGTTACTTGCGTTTTCAATTGAATTTTCTTGGTAACTTTAACTTTTTCTCCATTCTCGTTTGTTTTGATTTCAGTTACTGTCTTGACTCCGTTATCATCAACATCGTCACTCCAGTTGTGTGTTGGCATTTTTTTTTCTAAAATTGAATTTGAGTTTCTGCACAGAAAAAGGAGTAATCATTAGAACATTTCAAGTTGCGTTTATTATTTATTTCATGTGCATTTCAAACTCACCAACGTATTTGTCGTGCCTTAGTGAGGTTGGTTCCATTTTATCTACAAACACAACCCCATCCAAATGATCAACTTCATGCTGCAACACTCGCGCCTAACATTACTCTTTTCTTACATGAAATCCAGTGAACTGCCCTTCTACTTTATTCCCTTCCAAATCGAATGCATTGAGATAGACCCTAGTCGCTCTTGATACTATTCCAGAATAAGATGGAATCGACTCGCAGAATTCATAATCCTTTTGAAATTCTTGTTTGAGGACTTTAAGTTGAGGGTTAACGTAAAATGTAATTGGCATTAATTTTTCTATCCTCTTTTCTTTAAGTAATAATTTATCCGTTAGATTGATTGCTATTAGCCGTACTGAATGTCCGACTTGAGGAGCAGCCATTCCAATTACTCCTGATTTTGAAATTGCTTGCTTCATGCTTGTTACGATATCCTGGAACTCTTTGGTTTTCAATTGATTCAAATCAACTGGTTGCGCTTTAATTCTTAGCATTGGATGGCCAGCGCACAAGATTTTGGACTTTTTAAAGAGATTCATTCCAAGGCCAGTTAAAAAAATTTTAAGCAATAATTATATTGTCAGTTTTTCATATTCGCCAATGAGCGCAATGAGTTTCTTTGAGTCGGAAACAAAGTCAATTTTGGTTGCTTGTACTACGCTTGATCTTACCTTTTCGTTATCTTGGAATGTTTCTACTTTGGCACGCAGTTTGAAAAGGTATTCGCCAAACAACACATTTTTGAAAGTGTTTTCAAACGCAATAGTGTCATTCAATCGAAGTTCATACAAGTCGTTGGCAGTAGTGCCAAGTAGTTGCTCGGCAGTTTCGTTAAAGTTTTGAATCCACAGTTGTCCAGTGTGGTCTGCAATACAAAGAGTGAGAATGTACCTGTAGTTTGGCTTTGGGAAGTTGAAATCACATTTTTCACATCTCCATTCACTCGAGAGATCCATTGCTTTTTTGTTGCATCCTTCTTTTGGACACGCAGGATACCAGCAATTGTCTGATTTCACATGAATAATGCTGGCCTTCATACTAACGTAGTCAGCCTAGATAAGTGCAGTGCTACCTTGTCTCCATAACCAATGCGTTCATCGTGGAATTGCCCAATGGTTTTTTCTTCAGATTGCGCGTTGCCTGCACCAGATGCTCCTTGAGAACTATAATTCTGGAATTCAAAGGCAGATCCAGTTTGATCATACCATCCACGAAGGCGGTGTGCTTCCGGTAAATCCGGATTGACCTGCATATACCCTCCAAATGATAAATTAAGAGATCTTCCCCCAAAGTCAGATATTTTAGCGCCTTTAAAACCAACAACTGGATTATCAGCAGCAGTAAAGTTTTCCGCATCTCTCCCCCAAAGAGTAAATCTAACTGCATAGTTGGACATGTCTACAACAACTAATTCACGCTTTTTCAACTAGCATTAACAATAATAACTTGTTTTTGCGCTTTGGTGGTGATTTCACTCATCTCACCAGAATCTTTTACAACAGCAAGAATATCAATAGTGGCATCCTTTTCATATTCAAACAGCCTGGACAATTCGACGCTCTGATATTTGATCGTCGGAGCAGAAGACGCATTGTTGCACTACATTAATTAAGCATTACAAGCTCAATTATACTGGTGGGTTCAATAGTTAATTCGTACTCGTGCTTTCCGCTATTGAACTGTTTGTTTGCAGGCTTGACAGCGCATTTTGAAATATTGTACGTTTGGCCTTCTTGCAATAGATCGTAAAACATATGAACTGCTTCTTTAAATCCAGTTGCTCTGATTTCACCAGTTTCATCGCCCAAAATACATGAGAATAGCTGACCTTCGCCTTTAGCATTGCTCCATCGTTTGATTTCTCCTTTAGATAAAACCATTGCTTTAATCGTCCATCTATTTTAACAACAAACTACCTGTTTTGGTATGGGTTGAGCATATTAATCGGATAAGAAGATTGGGCTTGCTGTGGGGGTTTTGCTTGTTGAACTGGTTTGGCAGCTTGCTGAACAGGCTGTGGAGCAGGCTTATTTTGTGTTGGTGCAGCAGACTGCAAATTAGTTTGAGAAACAGAATCAATACTAACAGGATCTCCAATCTTCTCTGCATTCTCTCCAGATTGAAGAATATCGATAAGCAGTACGATCAAGATTCTATGTCAATAGGCAAATTACTTTTTGTTGGCAACAGTGTTTGTAACGTATTTGTTTAATCGGATGATTGCATGCTTTGACAGCGATTGATTCACAACATAGTCATTTAACTGAGTGGCCAACATGGCTTGCATATATGCAGTGCCGTCCGACACTACCATTCTGTATCTTTCGGTCTGGTTACCAGCCGGTTGTCCAGGTTGAACAGGCTGCGGCGGGATCTTTTTGATAGATAGTACTTGCAGCACTACTGAACTAGGAGGTTGTGTGGTTTTTTCTGCTATCACTGTTTGGATTCCATTCGTTGTCAATTGAACCTGAAAATTAGAGATCGGATTACAGTCATTGGAACAACTTTTTCGGACAGAATTAAAAAAGTTTATTACTGAATTTATTAGGAGCTAGAAAATACCAAACCGTCACCAGTGAGTTTGACCAAGCTCTTATCGTTGCACCATCTAGATGCAAACGTGTTGATGGATTCCTTGTCTGCATTGAAGTTTGAATTTTTACATATGTTTTCATATTCCAAAAACACTCGAGCTTCCAAACGAGAGAGGAAGCAAGGCCATAGCAGCACATCGGCATTTGGACTTGATCTCATCGACCAGATGGCCCACAAAGCAACAGAGTGGCACACAGTGAGAACATGTAATTCTTCGGGTACTAGAGACTTGATTAATTCTGGGAAAAAGAATATGGTGTCTCGAAGTGTAATTTCTGGTAATTCTTGTTCCGACATTTGCAAAAACTTTATCATGTATCCTCTGAATGTTTTCCAGAATGATTGGACATTAGGGCATTCATAAAACACATGCTCGATGGTTTCTACCTGCTTTCCGCACACAACACAACCTCTGTTAGGGACAAAAGTCCCCTTTGTTTTCAAGTACGCATTCACTGGTAGTCGTCGATGCAGTAACTTCCAATACAGCTGTTGTTCTATCGGGGTTCTGGAGGGAGAAGCAACATGTGAGAAGAAGCTGGACCAGTCCAAATCTCCCAATTTCTGCATCCATCTGTTCTTTGCACATCCTTCTTCCAATGTAGTCCTCAGATTATCTCCAGAAGCAACTGAAGCTGGTGGTGCAGACATTCTGGTGAAAGCTTTTACAAAGGCTTTTTTCACCCCCCAACAATTTTGGCAAGCCTGACACCAAATTTATTGCAGTATCAGAGCGAAAAGAAAGCTGTGTTTACACGTTGTTTATTCAGAGCACCTGACTACCATATATAAATAGCGTGCCATTACATGAGTGCAGCTGTAATTACAGTGGTGAATGCATCCCAAGCTTGGTGTTAAATTCCAGCTTTGTTCGCTTTTGGAATCGGATCCATTCTTGCATATCGTGAGACTTTACGAGCTCCTGCACCAACAAGACAAGGAAAATTGTCAAGATGGACAGTAGGTAGATCCACCAATCGAACTGGAAGGCTGTGATTGAAGACAAGGTTTCGATTGATATAGCCATGAATGCAGCTTGTAGCAGTATACTGGGTTAATTGAAAGTACCAGAAAATGCAGGTATAGACCCATACTCTGTTGATATATGGTCTTCTTTTTAGTATGTTCTCTGCTCTATGAATGAATGTAGCTGATATAGTAACTATGTTAACTTTTCTTACTAATATAAATAACAAAAAAGAACAAGGTATAATTTTGAGCGAAAAGAATCTGCGGCTGTTGTTCAAAAGGACTGTTTGCCAAATCGGGGTATTTATACCACAAGATACTAAGTTAATATCGAGCTACAGCCAGTATTGTGCTACACAAGAAATTGCAGGAAATGTGCAGAAGCGTAATATGTAGTAAACTGTAAATCTAGGAACATCTTTCCAGTGATCTACATTTTTTGCAGGCAGATGCGTCATAATATCTGAATGGTGAGGAGTGAACAGTAGTGATAGGGAAATCAGGGGGGAAATGACCCATTGAATAAACATAATCTGGTAACCAGTGAAAATTGGAGGTAGTATTGGACTGCAGTATGATAGAATTACACAAAATGAAAGAGAAAGCTGGATGCCAAGGTAAAGCGCAATAGCCTGTTGCCCATTGTCAGACAGCGACCTTGCTTCCCGAATCATTTGGGTAATGTTGTAAAAGCTAAAGTCAGAGTTTAATGTCAAGGCGCAAGGAGTGGAGTTGAACTGTGAAGAAATTGAAAGTAAGGATAATGGTTTCCCCCTTGAAAAATTCCTGACAACTGGGATTGGATCAATTCCTATACTTATATCCGCCTAAAATCAATTATATTTACGTTCGCAAAACATTCAACATTCAGATCGTTGAGCGAAGACCCAATTACACAAACAACCTCTCCATGTTCCTGGAATATTTTAGTCATTTCTCTGATGCTTGGCGGCCGGCTTTCAGCAAATAAAGAAACGTGTAACGGTACATCGTCCACATTTTCTATATGATTTCGAATATTCTCTACTCCACGAGGAAGCTGTGCTTGAATGTCATGAAGTGCCAGGTATTTAGGGCCGGTACCATCATCTCGCGAAAGAATAATACAAGAATTCCAGTCTATTTCTAATCCTAATCGTTCCGCGTAGGCTTTGCTCTCTCTTTCAGGAGCAAACGAAAAATATACAAACCGTATGCCAGCTAAAGCCAAATCTTCCACAAAGTCTACGACATTCTGCGTCAATAAAAAATACTGGTCTTGGTGGATATGTAAACGATGAGGCACATAAAAACGTTTGTCCTTTAGTAATTTCAATGCAAAAGTCTTGCTCCAGCAATTCGGTTGCATCGTTATCAACTAAAGAGAGTGCGCGTTCTCTGTCCAATCGTTTCCTTAATTTTTGGGCACTGTTTTCAGGAGCTGGTGGCATAGATGCTCTTTTAGGACTTTCCACAGTTTCTTTGTCCAAGATATGTTCCGTTTCAGGAATGGTTGGTGCCAAAGAGAGGTAGTAAACCTCATTGGGATTCATCAATTTAATATGGGTCCAGTGAGCTGAATTTTGAATAGGTCTGTAAGAATATGCAACAACTTGTAGATCATTGATGATTGCGTTTTGCTGGAATTCAAATATTTTACGCTCAATCTAACTTAGGGACAAGGTACATTTTCATTCATATCTCCCAAGCCTGAGCCGTTCCAGTAATCTCCGCAAGACTCGACTACAAGCTCGACTGTGCCCTCCGCGAATAACTGATAAGAGTCTACATTTAAACCAAAGTACCGTTTCCGCTTGTCACAATCTGAGATAGCATACTTGGTATTTCAAATTCGTAGTCTACTTTGCTATCCCGCAAGCTGTGGTGAGAGGGAGCAAAGGTTTCCAGCGTCATTACTTTGGAGAATGCATTTACAGCTTCAGGCGCGAACCCGATTTCTCTTCCGAATTGGCATGTACACGCTGCATCAGCAATAGTTACTTTTTCTGGAATGGCTAATGGATCCGTGCAAAGATATTTTATCGGATTTAAAATGCATTTCGTTTCTTTTTCTTCCTTGTAGCACACCACAGTCTGTATTGAGCATATGTAATAACCCTACCGGTTTCAGCATCCTAATTAACAGATGGGTACTTTAAATGCAGGTTCCAGTCGTCATCTTCAAATCGCACTCCATTCGGTGAGGCTGGGTCATAACAAGCATCTAGGACGACGCCTTCGCCAGAGTCACCCAAGAAAAACAATTGTTCGACTGCAGGAATCGCTGAAGCAACTGTTCCTTCTTTATCTATTGCGCAAAGCACTGTTGTATTAGCCAGACACTTTAGTTAACCACTTCTTACATCAATCAACCCGGTAATTCTAGTTAAATCAGACCTATTTTTCTTTACTAGTTGTCTATAAAAAGTTCTATAGATGGTACCCCAAGACAGTACGAAATCTTTTGTTGGCGCAGGAGCAGGGTCGAATTCATCAACATCTTCCTTATCTTCAAACTCTGTTTTTGATGATTGGAGAGCATCAAATAGGGTAAGAATATACGCATTACCATAACTTCTTGAAATGAGCATCAGTGTTGGCAATGCAAGCGGCAATAGTGGAAGAACCGCAAAAATTTGATATCTAGCCAGCAGTTGGAACATGCGAGTTGCAAACCCACTGTTGCTGGGGGCTAGAAATGCACGAACGAGATTGATTGCCAATGAAACCACCAATGCAATCCACAACAATGCTTTGTTAACTAGGTTTTCAATCATTGTAATTTTTTGGCCAATCATTGTTTTTGGCCTATTAGATTTCAGTGCACTCTCCAGTATTTGTAATAGCGGTGTATCAACCACTTTAAAGTAGAATAATCCCCGAGTGTCTTGCTGGACCAAGTTCCTTTGTTGAATAGGAGATTTAAAAAACTCTTGCTTCAATATTTGATCTCTGCCCAACACTTGATTTTCTACCGTTGATTCAAACAATTCAATTTTAGTTGGAGCTCGATCCCCGACTCCCAACAGTACAATATCTCCACTGACCAGCAAATTACAAGGTATCAGTTTGATCTTTCCATTCCTAATCACTCTCGATAGCGATACCGTCTGTATGTTGGTTGTAAACGCGATATCCTGTATTAATCAAGCATACTTCGTCATAATTAATTCCATGTTTTCTCATAGTTTCAACTACCAATTCCAATCGTCTCCACATTTCCATTGCCACTGAATCTTTTTCTCGTATATATAACCCTATATCAACGAAAAATCACATCCGTTCACCCAAATAACAAGCAGCAACCAAATCGCTTCATAAAATGAAGATCCTGTATAGATATAACCAGCAAAAAGTAGAACAACAAAGCCAATTGAAACAATCACAAATGTCTTTTTCATGAATTGCAGCAAAATAGAATTATCTATCGGTTTGTTATTCTTCAGGACTTCATCTGCAATTTCTAATAGTTTTATCGTTGCATATTCGTTGGTATTTGGGGACGCTGAGCTGAGGGGATCAAGTTGTAAGACAACCGGTTCCATGATTCAAGCTTTCACAAAAAAATTCAAATGGTAAATTCGCAGATATGTAGTTGCGAGAAAATATTTTATTTGCTATGGAACCCGTTGTCCATCAAAGATTTTTCAATAGAGCTACGGTATGAAGAGTTTCTAATGGTCAAATGAAGTTTCCTGAGAGTGTGGTTGGTTTTCAAGGAGTTTACAAATTCCAGTTCCGTATGCAGACCAACAGGAGAGACATTCTTTTGATTGGCAAGATTAAGAGATTCGATAGTATTATTGCGAGAGAGTAGGAGTGCGAATTCCATTATTGCTTGATTTCCGAGACTGTTCCCCTGGAAATCTACATTCTGAATGGAGCTGTTCTTCATTAACCCTCTTGCAAACATGATTCCAGCTTTGGTTTGGATACCAGCGAAACTGACCGTAAGGTTTTTCAAGTGTGTGTTTGTAGCGATCGCATTTGACAGGTGGACTTGTTGATCAAGGGTGAGGAAACACATGGTAATATTTAAATTGACAAAACTTGGGACATCATAGCTAATGCAGCTGATTCCATACTTGATTTCTTCAATAATTGGATTTACTTTTGAAACAGAGGTGGTAATCGATGAAGTGGTAACAGATGAAAATATTGAATCTGTAGATAATCTTCTGTGACTCAAATTTTCCAGCATTGATTTTTGGGCTTCTACAGGATCTATTGTTGGCGATATGAGGTCTCTTTTTCCAAAGTCTGCTTCAATCAGAGTTTCTGTGGGCACAAAGTTGTTACTGGCAGCGTGTTCTAATTGCACGCTATTTCTTTCAGTGTCTGATATATTCAATTGCCTTTCCAGCATGACTAATGCCGCATCTATTTCTTCCAATACAGCACTCGTGGACAGGTCAGTATTCAGAGAAGGTGCAGTTGACACTTGTTTGTCCAAATCAGCGACAGCAGAATCTGGACGGATATAATTCTTTTCTTCAAAAGCTTGCTCTTCACTATCAGTTTCATTTTCAATTGCTTGATCACTCAATGGTTCATGTTCTCTAGTAACTCTGTCCGTGCTGCCCGATACTTCAAAGTTGACATGCAGTGGTGCGCTGCTACATGAAAGTCTACTTGAGTCTGTAACTCCAGAAGGGGGTTTAAATACTTGGGACTTTTTGCATGAGATACGTTGCTTGCTTTTGACTTTATGTAAATTGTAAATTCTGTGACTCTGTAAAGCTTGCACTTGATTCTTTGGCTGTCGTTAGACTTTGAGTACCTCATAGCTCTGCCTGCTATTTACAATGTGTGTCAGCAACTGCGCAGAGTTTTTCCCCACTTCCGATAAATAATTTTGAGGGATCGCAGCAATTGCAGACCTGTTTTCTACTCTTCTTTTCAATCTCTGACATAGCACCAAATTCTTTCCGTTCAACATGTTTTCGTTGCGGGAGATTTTCTTCAAAGTAAGCCGCAGAATGCCCAAAAAATATGATCGAATACCTGATCGAGATGCTGGATTGAGCTGAGCTACAATGGGACATTTAGTGGTAATCTGCAGATCTCCCATCCCAACAAAAACATGATATTAATCCGCACCTGTCAAATCCACAACTCATTAATCCGTTCGATCTCTGAACTTACTCTTGGAAATTCCTCTACTTTGATGGGTTTAAATAATCATGTGCGGCTTCATCCACACTCAACAAACCACACGTCAAACTTTTACATTGATTAAAATGACCATGAAAAGGCTGTCATTTGTGATATCAAGCATTGTAATGATTACCAGCGGAACACTATCAAGTTTCTCCATCATGTCCGATGGACTGCGAGCACGGTATGGCTGGAGCCTGTCAGACGTCAATGTCATCGGCTCAGCAGGATTAGCTGCTCTGTATGTCACCTACATGATCATTGGCCCCTTATTTGACAAATATGGAGTGACAATTACAATGTACACAGCAATATTTACCGGAACAGCGTCGTATTTGTTTATCTGGTTAAGTTATTTGGGATTATACAATGCAGGCGTTGCAGGGATGTCTATACTATTTTTCATAGTAGGTTATTCCTCTTCAGCAAGGTACAGGCATCTGATATTAGCTTTTTAGCTACCATTGGAACAAACACGTCCAGCTATCCAGAAAAATTCATTGGGATGGTGACAGGAACGCTGCTATTATTCTACGGATTAGCGGGAATGATATTTTCTCAGGTAAGGATATAATTAATCAGATTTATAACATTTCTTTTTCATTTACAGATGGATTGGGCAATTTTTTCCTGTTCCTGACAGTCCTGAATTTTGTAGTGTACGTTCTTGGAGCGCTGTTCATCAAAAGGTTCCAGTACAAGAAAGTAGCTCCTGCAGTAGCTGACGAAGTACCTCTAACTACCACCCCAAACCAACCAACAAGCACCACCGAAACCACACAGCTACTTGGCCATCAAGAAACGTTCATGACACCACTACAGATTCTAACATCAGCAAAGTTTTGGATTTATGAAACTCTAATGATTCTTAGCCAAGGACAAACATTTATGCAAAACGTAAACATTGTAATCAGAACTACCATGGGCCAAAATGCAGATCCCAACGACTTGATTATGTTCACTACGTTGCAACTAACTATCGTATCTGTACTTCAAAGCATAGGGCGAATTGGTAGTGGAACCATATCAGATTTCCTAGTTTCTAGGGGAATTGATCGTTCGTTACTATTGCTGATTGCACAAGGCTTTACGTTTGCTGGCCATTTATTACTTGTTGTAGCAGATTCTTCTTTACTATCCTCTCAATACTACTTGTCCTTGTGTTCAGCTTTGATTGGACTGGGATTCGGAGGAAATGGCGCATTGTTTCCTCTACTGACGAGAGGAATGTTTGGCGCAAAGTATTATGGAACTGCCTGCTCTTATGTTATGATTGGTGTTCCTCTTGGGTTCATCTCGTCGAATCTGATATTCGGTTATGTTTACGATATCGAGCTATCGTCTCAAGCGGCTAGCGGAGGACACACAGACTATTGCTATGGAAAGCAGTGTATGCAGACATCATTTATTATAGCAGTCGCCTTACAGTTCATTTCATTCGCGCTAGCAGGTTTACTGTACTTTATTTTGCAAAAACGTTCAAGATAATGCTATCGTAGTAATATATTTATATTCATTAATTTGCATCCTGGTTGTTTGCTATTCTTGCTATCCTGGTGGCCATCATGCTTCTCATTACGTTTTCTCTTGGTATTCCTGCGCCAGCCCGCACTGTTTTGTAGAATTCTTCACTCCAATCTTCACCTTTTAGCTGCAGTAGAGTAAACGACACATCGAAAGCACATTTCCTTACGGCGCTCTTTGACGAATTCAAAGCCTTCACAATTTGCGATATTATCAGTGGTTCAAACTCATCGAATTCTTCTCTCGGGATCTTTGGAATCATTCTATTTGTTATATCAAAGCAAATCTTGACTGATACTTCTTTGCTCAAAGTAGCAATCACACTATGCATTACAGTTGGTGGCGGGAAATGAGACTCGAATTGTGCAACAAATGAATCAACTGCACTGCCAACTTCCATGTATAATTGTTCATTCTAAATTAAGGCCAAGTTACCAATCTTCCTTCTAGTCCAAGGACATTTTTAAGGATCGCAGTGGAACTACCTTTATCACCGTCCGAGATGTGTTGTTTCATGTGAGTGATCAGTTGGAATATATTACTTCTTATAACTTGACTGTCTGAATTTTCCATTTGCACCACCATGAGAGCATGATTGAAAGACGCTTCTGGGTTGGCGATAGTTTGGGACACTGATCTACTGGATTTTACCGATGACCTTCTGCTAGTTAAGCCGACAGAGTCTCGTCTGGGTGGGAGCTGAGAATCTGCTGGTGGAGGTTCCAAGCTGTCTTGATCCAGCACTTGATCATCTGGCTTGATGTTTGCAGTCTCTGTGATATAATGCTCCGTTTGAAATTGTGCGGTACTGCTATCATTTTCATTAGGCTTGTCTACACTGTCTATATTAATCGGAACAATTGCTGATTCCGTAAATACTGAGGGCGGAACCAAGCCGTCGGGTTCACGTTCATCATCAAGCTCCTTCATTGAGTGATCATCAATTCCAGGGGGAGCAACTTCATCATCAAGGTTATGAATATGCACATCGCTCGCAGGGGATACTGACTTGCTGGACTGGATTAATTTCTTTGTTGGTGTAATAACTGGCTCTGTAGGTGTAGTTTCATCCTCGTTCGAAATAGTCTTGGAGTCTGGAGATCCTGTAACCACCTCAGGAGAAACGCTCTTCCCGATAACTTCCAGCCCAAAACTATCCATTGTCGGAGGTGGTGTAATTGATCGACCCATTAATGTTTTTCGAATGCCATCAACTTTATGTTCATCCAGAGGAGTATTCGATCTTGCCCTCTCCGTTGCTTCTGAATTTGCAGAATCTGGTCTATTTGTAACATAGCTCAGACGATTTTTATGGGGAGTCTCGATTATCTCCAGTTCATCAATATCCTAGCGTTACTTTGACGTACTCTAAACATGGTGCTTTTGATTGTTTTGGAAGGCGTTGACCTTTTTACTGGTCTTGGTGACCGCTCGCTGATAGATTTGGGGGTGGGAGACCCTCTGGAATATTTGGAAGAACCGGTGCTAGAGACACTATTAGCTCTACTGCGGGACCGCTAATGTCAAATTTAATTACTGTCGGACTAGGAGTGTTTCTACCAGGCGTACTTCTTCCACTGGAGTAATACTCTACTTCTCTTCCCAGCACATTGTTCAACAACTGTCTTTCTGTTGAAGTTAGCGCGCTTGCACTGTATATAAAGTTTTGAGGAAGTAGCAAGTTAATGCGGTTAAATAACAGCTTCAGAGTTTTGTTTGTCAGGGCATCATTATCTGACAAGAAAGTAGCCAATTTACACACGACGATTCTACAAGCTATGCGTTAGTCAAATCTTACTGTAAGGTTTTGAAAGTAGATTGGTCAATTCAAAATCTTCCAGAGTTGCAATGTATCCCACACATCCATATCTGACTTTTGGTAATAAAGCAGGACTAGACAATGAATTTGCTATAGTCTGTCCTAAAAGCTGGGCTGGAATTGTTTGGCGAACCATGTCTATAATAACCTGGCATTTTTCTACTATTCCTGGTTTCTGCTTGGGTTGATAAGCGTGATAAAATACTCTGGGCAATATCTGATCCAACATTGCTTGCGGCAAGTCGGATGAGGTTATAAACGCCGGAATACAAGATAAGCAAGATTGAACTACTTTGAAATGTGCGTCGTTCAACCCAATATTGATAATCTTGAAGCTTTTTTCGATTGGAATAGATTTGTAATCAATATTTTCACTCCCAACAGACTGGAAATACTTTTCTAGTTGCTGGTAAACCAAAAGCCGTGTTGCCCAATCGGAATTAGAAGCATCAAACTGTAATTGCTGGAAATTAATCTGCTTATCCTTGGGCGGAGAAGTGATTGTCGCCCATTTCTGAGCAATCTTCCTGACTGTGTTTTTTGGTTTGTAAATCGAATCTGTCAAAGATACAGTACTTTTAACTGAATTTGATCTGGATTTTAGCTGGTGCTGTTTCTCTTCAAGTGTATTGTCACTTGATACAACTCGCTGGGGTTGTCGCAGTCTACTCTTTTGCTCGACAGGTTCTCGCGCAACTCTTTGCGGTCCACTGCTATCGAAATGAGCGGCTGGAATTCGTTGAGGCAATCCGGAAGCCTCTCTAATAGGCAATCTACTTTCTTGTATTGCTGATTTATCGTCTAATTTCTCTAAAGATGCTGTTTCCGACTTAATCGCTACTGGTTTTCCTATCGCATGCATTGCTGGTTTGCCAAAGATCTCCCGTACAGATTTTTCAATAGTTTCATTTTGAACCCGGATCGGTTTGTTCAGTCCCCCTTCGTTGTTTCTAACTGGCTTTTCTACTTCCTGCATTCTAGCAGGTTTATCAAATATTCGCTTTGGATCCTCTTCCAAATCTTCCTTTCTAATTGGTCTGGTTTGTAATCCATGAGATTTAGCAACATCCACTTTTAAATATTTCCTGACTTGGTCTGTCATTCCAGATACAAATAAAGGTAGTCTATCCTGGAATTTGTCTTTGTAATTATCAAACAATACTCTTGTCAACTCTCTGACTTCGGTAGCGTTATCTAACACAGTTGAAGTAATTGATCCCTCGAGAATATTTACATATCCAGACAACATTTCAGCACCTCCAAAATAAACCACAAGTCCCAACACTTCCATTGCTGCCAACCGAAGAGACTTTGATGGATTTTTCAATGCTTCAACCAAATGAGGAATTAAATTTATACATCCTGCATTTTCAACACAGGTTTTTAGAGTAGCAGTTGCAGAAGAAACATAAACCCTGTTATTAAAAGCATATACTTGTTTGCCCTAGTCGTCAATTTCAGTACTGTCGGCAATAAAAGCTCTGACAGTTGGCTGAATTCCTTGCCCAGACACTCTGCAAGACAAGAGACTAGATTCATTGCACTTCTTGCCAGCCTCGTTCGCTCAGTCAGTAAGCACTGGACGATAATCTTGTGAAGCTTTGTCCTGACGATAAAGAGAAAGTTTGATATTTGATATGATCCCAAGGCTATCTGGCGGATTTTATTTATTTGAGCTTCAAATTTCTGCCAGTTTTCTTCACTTTCTTTTTGTTGAAATAATACCAATGTTTGTTTGGTGAACAATTCAAAAGCCGTCTCTGTGATTTTGATTTCTTGCATGGCGATTCAAAACCGGACAAAAAACTTTGAGAGCCACAACCTACCTGGGACTGCTACGATGTTAGACATTCCTATTAGACGAATACTGGATAAAGCGAAAAGTTGCTAAAACGAATTGTAACCAGGAACTTTATTGCATGTACTTAATTCATGCCTTTGGCCAGTTTTTTTAGTCTCGCATCTCTACCTCTTCCTCTACCACGGAATCCTCCCCTGCCTCTCTTTGGACTATTTGAGGCGTTCGAACTTTCGTGGTGCGCCGGCTTGTTTGTTGGACTACTATTCCGGCTTTCTTCAGATTCAATGGCAATTGGTTCAGGATGTTCTTCAACATGCTTGTTGCCTTTAAATTCATACTTTTGCAATACTAAATCTTTTTTGGGCTATTTTAGCAAATATTTACATTGCGGTTGAGCATAATGTACCACCCTTCAATTTGTTCATTGCTCCAACCAGTTTGCTTTACCAGAGCCTGCCTAGCCAGCGACTTTCGCTGGCTTTGATGGAATATTGCTTCATTAATATTGTACATTTCTACTAATTTCTTTTCTATTGGATCTGGTTTCGAATAATCATTGTCTTTTGGTAAATCTTCATTGGAAACGGGAACAAAATCTGCTGAATCGTATGTATCATCGTATTCATCGTCATCATATTGAGTTGCTAATATCTTTTCCCTTTGAGAATGCAAGAAATCTACTCTTTCTTGCTCGGTATCGGCATTTTCCTTTTTGCCAACTTGAACTTTGGATGGATCTACAGTATGAGAAAATACGTCAAATTGATCTCCGTCAAAGATATTTCGTCTATTAGACAAAATGTCAGGTTTCGGCTCAAATATTTGGTGCGGTTCAATAGGTACAGGTTTGGCTTCGGCATATACTTTGCTGCTTCTCTTTAGTGATCTATCCATCTTTTTCAAATAATCTGGTAAATCATCTTCCAATAATTTCATGATAATTAGTTCGGTATCTTTCAAACCCACAATACAGGCCTATATTAATAAAGCTTGCCTGAATGAATCCATCCCCCAGGTCTGGGAATAAATCTTGGATCATTGAAATCTTTTCTACCATTTCAGAATCTTCAAATTTGTCTCGAGTTGGTTTAGATTGCGCTTTTTGTTCTTGTCTCCATTTGCCATTTGTATCTGCCCACACTTTCATGTTGCCACCGAATGTAACCAGATGCTGAATACTGGTGATAATGTAGTCAATTCGGACAGGATCCACATCTACCTGTTCTTTTAATTCAGTTAGAGCCTCTGATAACCTGTACTTGACTTCAAAATCCAACAGCAAAGGAGCATCAACCATGTATTGGTTCTGCCCTTCAATTTCAGGACATAAATTCAACACAAAATCACATAATGCTCCTAATAATCCAGAATAGTCTTTTGACTGAGTATTTGCAGATTCCGCAGTACCATAGAAGTTGTCGATGAATTTGTTACTGAAATGGCTGTGTAGTATCTCCAGAACTACCAGTTTAAGTTGTTCATCTTCACGGTTTGTCGTTGAATAAGTCTCTATCAGCTCCATAGTGAATTCCGCATTGCAAGCAATTACCAAATACTTGTAAATGGTACAGTGATACAGCAGCTCCTTTTTATAACTTGCTTTTCCTTTTGCTTGCCTTTTGTTGTACATTTTGATATTGTTCAAACAAGAATCAATATCAGTCTGGTAATTCAGTAAGGGGAATATTGACTGCAATTGGCGATTCTTTTCGAGATAAATTTCCAGAAACGGTGCAAGGATTTCTGGATTCAAGTGCTGAGTTGGAATTAGTTTGGAAACAAAATGGTAAATTTGTCTAGATAATTCTTGATTGCGGGTTAATTTAATTTCTCTAAAGATTGGAATTAGATAGTCGAATTCCTCTCCCATTTTGATTTGTAATTTTTTTGGCAAAATTTCAAGTGGGGCAAAATGACTCGACATAGTTTCCAGAGCTTTTCAATTATGCTATCCGAATGTATCAAGCACGGTCGATGGATTGGCTGTCATATCACTGGAAGTCACTCTCAGCAACCATATATATAAGCAAATTGAGCTGGCGTGTATAAAAAGTCTAGTTTTACCCAATCAAGAACATTCCGAAAAATTATCAGCGAGATCTGAAATGCAAACAAACCTCCGAAAAAAGATTGTAGTGGTTGGAGACGGTGCATCCGGCAAGACATCACTGTTGATGGCATTCACGAAAGGCACTTTTCCAATCACTTATATTCCCACGGTATTTGAAAACAGCGTAGTGGATATCAACATCCAAGGACAGCAAATGGAATTGAATTTATTTGATACAGCTGGACAAGAAGATTACGATCGACTACGACGGCTGAGTTACTCTGGTACCGATCTGACCCTAATTTGCTTTTCAATTGAATCACCAACTTCATTGGAAAATGTTAGTGAAAAGGCAAGTACGATTAATAGTAGTGGATCTCTGAAGTAGTGCATTACTGCAATCATAAGCCAATCATTCTTGTTGGGCTAAAGACAGATTTGCGATACGACGATGAAATTATAAAGCAATTGCTGCAAAGAGGAAAGAAGCCTATTTCTTATAGTGAGGGGTTGGAAATGGCGAAGCGGATTGGTGCAGAGTACTACGAGTGCTCAGCCAAATACAAGGAAGGGGTCAAGGAACTGTTTAATGCTGCTGCGACAAAGACACTGCACAAGCAGGTCGTCCCTAAACCGCCTTCATTCTTTTACTGTTGTTAGCTAGGAATAAATTGTAATTTAGTTTCAATTATATTTAATCGTCATTTTCGTCTTGTAAATCATAAGCTTTCCTGAACTGTCTTCGTAATGTTGAACCTGCATTAGAAATCCTTACTAAGCATACTGGATTCGCTCTTCCTTTTAGGCAAGTGTATTGTTCCTCCAGGACTTAGCGGAATATTGGTCTTTTTCAAAAGCGGTCTTAATGTTTGCTCTTTGTTTGGTGATCTAGTTAAACAATCTATTACTGTGATATTCTATTGCTTCTGCGCAGTTCAGTACTACGCGACGATAATTCTTGAAGCACTGTTCCCATGCCAACTTCTTGTTTTGGAAAGGGCTTCTTTGATTTTACTATTTTTAGACTATTATCTGCAATAATCATCGGTGGTGGAGGAGGTGGAGGTGGGGCTGGTGCTTTAACTGTCTCTGCAGCGATTGCTATTGGAGTTATGGTGATTGGTTCCTCAGGTTGCACGTCCGACTGCCTTTTAATCATCGCATCAATCTTGTAATCCAACTGATTAAAGTATTCCTCCATTCTCTGTTCCATTTCAACCAATTTTCTCTCCTGCCCATCTTGTTTTTCCAAATATGAAGCAATCTTGATCAGCAACAATATTACAAATGTGAAGAGTGTCTTTAACAAATAAACAGTGAAAATTAATGATATAAAAAGAATATACAGTTGCAGGCAATAATCAAAGTTGATTTCTATAGATTGCATCTGGACAAAAAATTCAGGATTTAATATATTCATTGTACATGCAACCCCAGTAGTAGTGATAAAAGATGGCCGAGAAATTCAAATCTCAGTCTAGATGTAAACTATTTAGTGTATTGAACATTGTTCATAAACATTAGGTTTTTAACAAGCTAGATTAATATCAATTACTGGAAATTGAACCCGCCCTAAAAGCAATCCCATAGAAAACGCACCGTATTCGCGACTGTCTCTGGACATGTCATAATTGTCTCCTTGGACCCAAACATGCCCTTCGGGTATCTGCGTTAATTTGAATTACAATGATTCTTTCGTTTGATTTGGTTGGATCGACATAGATCGTGTCTCCAGGCAATCCCAGTATCCTTTTTAGCACAACTCTGTTTTTATCAACGGGGGACCGGAATACGACCAGCTCTCCTATCTTGTATGGCTTCCACAGCGCTGATATCTTGTCCCATAGTAATAAATCACCTGAATTGGCAGTTGGTATCATGGAGGGCCCTTCGATATAAGAAATTTCTGCAATATTCCCTAGAAACAATAACACCAACGACCCGCTACATATAAATAATTTTGTGCTGTCCAACGTCCTTTTTGTAAAGTATTGGCGAATCATCAAAAATTGTAGGGGCCAAATTGAAAAAGCCCCTCACGTCTGAAGCGGAATTTCTTTTAACCAAAACCTCATTTATTAAACCTCATTACACATGGCAGTTTCTACAGACAACACAAACGCAATAGACCAAGTGGTCGACAAGCTACCAAAAGACCATATTATCCCAGGAGCTCTTGAAATTGAAGACATTCGAAAAGAAATACTGCCATTAAACGACTCTTTGTCACGAAAAGCACACAAACGAAACGAACCGTATTCAGCTGCATCAATCCAAGAAAATAATGCTATGGCTAGAGCAGAAACATCTCCTACGAAAATACCAAGACTTCCCAGACAAAAATCTGATAGAGAAGTGTTGGTTGGAACTCCCGTGAAGGAAGGACATGATAATTATATGCTCATGTATGATATGTTGACTGGGATTCGAATTTCAGTATCACGCTGCAACGCCAAGCCCGCTAGGGATTTGGTTGAAGCTGATTACGCTGCAGCGCATAAATTGGCTTTTGATGTGTAAGTATTTATTGATGTAGAACCGGTAATGAAATGACACCGTCTTCTAAATACGATTTCAAATTCAAAGACTATTGTCCATGGGTATTTAGAATGATTAGGGAGTGCTTCCATGTTGATGCTACCGAATACCTTTTGTCACTAACTGGAAAGTATGTTCTCTCAGAACTAGTGAGCTCTGGCAAGTCCGGCTCGTTCTTTTACTATTCCCAGGATTATCGTTTCATCATCAAAACAATACACCATTCTGAACATAAATTCATGATGAAAATACTTAATCACTACTATAGCCATGTAAAAAATCACCCTCACACTTTACTATCCAGAATATTTGGTTTGCACCGTGTTAAATTGCCGGGAAACAAAAAAATTCACTTTGTGGTGATGGGAAATGTATTTCCTCCAAACAAGGATATCCATGAAGTGTACGATTTGAAAGGATCCACTCTTGGAAGAGAAATTAGCGAAGAAGAAGCGAAAAACCCCCGAGCAGTCATGAAGGATAAGAATTGGATGAATAGAAACAGAAGAATTCAATTAGGACCTGAAAAGCGGGCTTTATTTGAAAAGCAAATGCAGGTTGACGTAAAGGTACCTCTTTGCTGACCTAGTTTTTAATGTCACAGAGCATTATGGATTACTCTTTATTGGTTGGGATTCACGACCTGGTCAGGGGGAATCAAGATCATATTCGTGACCAGACATTGTCTGTTTTCGAGCCAAATGCAGATACTTTAAGCCGACGTGCTACCGCCCCTAACCGTTTGTCCAAAGCTCAGATTATTAGAGATTCCAGCGTTTTGTCGGATATTGTACAGTTAGGTCCTTCAACTTCAAAGTTGCCAGACCAAGTTCCGCCAGAGTAACTTTAATTTGATCGTAGACGTCGATATTGTTTCTTTTATGCCGACGAAGGTGGTTTCCGCAGCACAGATGAAAAGAACTGTCCTTCAAAGCAAATTTACTATATCGGAATTATTGATATTTTCACATACTACAGTCCAGCCAAACGAATAGAAACAATGTGGAAATCCATTGGACATAAAAAGGTTACCGATATTAATCGCAGAATACAATTTCCGCCGTAGATCCGCAGCTGTATGGGCTTCGATTTATTGATTTCATGACTGCAGCAATCCAGGGGACATCTGCCAGCTTGTCTGATGCACAAACCAAGCAGTTGAATGAAGTGTTGGCTATACCATCTGGCTCTTTCATACAGCATCAAAAATAAACGTAGATAATTTTACAATATTCTATTGAAATACTTTTGGAGCATTTGCGGAAACTTTCCGTGGATCTTTTCATCCAGCTCCATCAGGTAATCCAAATCATGCTTGATATGATACCTGCTGGACAATATCCATAATCCACGCAAATGAAAATACAGCGATTCGTGTTGTGGGTAAGTGGCAATCAATCCCTTTGTCCATTCAATCTCTTCTACCAGATACACTCTAAATTCAAACTGATTGTTAAATAAATATAATCTGTAACTCCACCCACTGCTATCGCTAATATGCGATTTTACATATTCCGCGTTTAACCGTAGTTCATCTAGGATTTGAGCTACACTGCTCTTTGTACATGTAGCTCGACGAAACTGCCAACATGGATAGTTGCATCTGTACCTATCGGCTGCAATCTGGCATATTCTCAGGTCTGATTCAAACGCATACGCTTGATTCAACCTTTTTCGCACCCAGAGTCTACATTAATGAAAAATACCTATGGGCCCATAGCATCGATTTTGCACAATGCTTAGTCAGCAGCAAACTTGTAAAATCATATTCCTTTAATAGATCCAGCTCGTTCATAATCAACATCTGCTTTCGTTTATTCCAAGCTGTATAACAATCTGGATTTATGGTTACTAATATCCACGTTGACTCTAATTTGCCGGACAGGTATGCATTCCATGCGTAATTGTACAGCTCCTTGATTATCTTGATTGGTATCCCCAGGTTGCCTTCGACAGCAATTGGCTTATCATCCGCATAATTTACAAGAAAATCCAGATCTCCACTTGTTAATCCTTCTCTTACGGCAACTTTTCGTTTTTCAGAATCGAAATGAGCAGATTGCAAATATCATCCATCAAGAAAATATTATTACAATTTTTATTGACCCAATTGCTTTGGTTTACGTTCTGGCGACTTTGGAGGTCTCCCTTGCTTCTTTTTGCCGGGGACATCGTTTGGCCAATTAAAGTTGGTTTCATTTCCAAACCCGCTTTGAATTGGCAGTAAACCTACAAGTTCATTCAATCTCTTTGATTCGTTTGTTAAGCCAGACGCCAAATCTGCAAGTTTTCTATCCCTAGTTCTCCATTCTGAGAAGGAACTCATTGCTCTTGTGGTATCCCCATACTTTAAGTGAGAATGCAATCTTTCTAATTCGCTTCTCATTCTCTTTTCGTTGTGGAATTGCAATCTGTTTGTATTCAGTTGATCCTCTAGAGTTTCTCTCGTAGATGTCTCGGCGAGTAATTTGTTGATTGTTTCTGCCAGTTTGCTTTCCGTGATTAATAGGGTATTTTCGAGGGTAGAATTTTTGTCGGATAGGGAACGGATTTGCGCATCTGCATCTAATAGTCTTTCAGTCAATAGTCGAATTTCTTTGTCTTTGTTCAAAATAGTGTCTTCAGAGGTTTGTCTGTATTTCTCAAACACTTCGGTCACTGCATCGTATTGCTCAACGGATTTTTTAAATTTCAGTTCTAAATCGTTGTAATTTTCCTTCCACTGTAAAAGTTCATTCAAGAGATTGTCTTTCTCGCCAGTCAAGGAGCCGATTAGCTGTTTAGCAGATTGAATGTCAGAGTTCAACTCCAGTTGGCGTTTCAGCAATGCCTCCTTGTCTTTTTTTAGCCCCATGTTATCCTTGACAGTATCTGTATACGTTTCTTTGAGGCTGTCATGTGTTTTATTTAGAAACTTGTGGTCTTCTTGTAGTGACTTTAACTTTCTATCCAATTTTTCATGTTCAGACATGGCTTCATTCTGATATTCTTCGAATTTCTTGTTTGTTTCCTCGAGTTCTTCTTCCTTTTCTCTCAAGTCCTGTCTAAAAGTCTTTATTTTTTCAGTAAGTTGCTTCTTGTCATTCGACAAGTTGCTCTTTGCGGCAGCTAGCTTATCCACTTGCTCATTCAAGAGATTAATTCTTTCTTCTGAAGATCGCCGAACTTGAGTCAATTCCTCCAAATATCTCTTTGCATTGGACAGTTCCATTTCTAAATTGTTTTGCAGATCTGTCACTTCAAACATTAGCTGTTCTTTTTTCTCTTGCACTTGCTTTAGAGTTTGAGCGTCTTTGGTGATTTTCTTGTTCAATTCTTGAATCTGATTGTCTCTAGTTTGAATTTCGGCTTTGGCGTGTGCTTGAGCTTTTTCCAGCGATTGCTGCAAGTAATTTCGATTATCAGTAAGCGAACTGATTTCCTTGTGCAATTTATCAATTTCGTGTTTGTTTGATTTCAAACAAATATCCAAATCATCTCTTTGGTTCGTTACACTTTCCAAATCTGCCGACACTTTTGCTAGTGATTTTCTTAGGTCCGCTTTAGTTGCTTCATTCTTTGCAGTATCTGCGCGGAAATCAGCTTCCACTTTTGCCTTGGCAAGAATAATTCGTTCATGTTCCTTTTTCAGCTCTCGCAGCTCTACAGTAGTTGACTCCAGGGTAGCTTTTAACGTTACATTGGTTGCTGTAGCCACTTTCAAAGAATCCCCTTTAACATTCAGTTCAATTGTCATTTGCTCCAATTCATATTCCAGTTCTCTACATTTGCTGTTTGACAGTCTTAAATCTTTTGCCGACACTTCAAAGTCTGCGGTAAGTTTTGAAAGGTTTCTTTGGAGCATAATGTTTCTAGCTTCAACCGCATCTGTTCCTTTTTGAGCTTCCTTTCTCAATTGGACCATGGTTTCATCCATTGCAATAAATTCTTTGAATGATTCCTGAAGTTTTCCTTTCATCTCATCCGCAATATTCAAGGAATTCTGTGCCTGCTCTTCTTTATCTTTTATAACACCATTAAGATCTTTGATGGATTTCAGTAACTAGGGTTAATGCCATTCAAACCGTCTGCTTTTCCACTTCGGCATTTATCAGGAATGCCATTAGAGAAGAAATCTCTGATTTCAAATGCTTGATATCATCTTGGAGTCTTGAACTTTCGCTTTTCTGCCATTCTTCCGCAAACACATAATAATTTACAGATTTGTTGAGAGCATTTTTTAATTTTTTGACATTTATACTTTCTGCTTGTTCTCTTTTCGTTATTTCGTACAGATGAGCCCGTAATTGGTTGATTTCCCTTTCTTTCGCATCCAGCATTCGCTTATAAAGGGTGCCAGAGAACGACTTTCCACTTTGAATGCCAAGTCCTTTTACTGTTCCTCCGCCGCGGCCTTCCAATTTAATCCCTTTTTGTTTGCCTTGGAGTAGTACCCAGTTATCCCTTTCGATTTTTTCCCTTGGATTCATGAATAGCGGTTTCTGATGATTTAGGGTTGGGTCTTTGATAATATCGAAATACGGCATTTCGCTACCTAATATAGCGTCCTCTTCTTCATTAATTTGGTGTGACGAGGCGAAATGGATTGGTTCTCCATTCTTTGCTAAGCAATGATCGAACGCGCCAAGTAAAGAAGTTTGGCAATGTTGGCATATTTTAAATGCAAGTGCCTCTGGATTATGTGGTGTCTCCGGCTCTGATATCTCGCAAATACTTCCAATACTTCCGTAATCTGCTTTTAATCTGTATTGCTCCTGTGGATTTGATCCTAAGGGTGTAATTGCAAGAGGTTTATGAGTGTATGGAAGTGGTGGTAGTTGGTTACTTGCCAAGGATTCAGGCGGAAATGAGCGTAATGACGGGCTTGCGCTTGGTATTGTCTCTTTAAATTGTACGCTCTGTTCCATCATTGCAAAATTAACGTCAAAAAATTATAGAGTTGCAAAGTAAATATTCGATAAATGTGTCTCATTATTTCATTTAATTGCAGTTGAATAATGTGGGCATTGTTGATATTTTTGCTCAATGCCTCCAAAGCAGAAACCGTCAGAGAAGCCCAATCCCAATATTCCACAAGACTCTTCAGCTCCTTTACCCAAGGCACAACTGTCAAAGGTTAAACCTCAAAAAGAAGGCACATCCAAAGAATCACTGAATTCAAAACGAATCACAACAGCAACAGAACCGACAAAGAGAGAACGCGTCCTTTCAGCCAAAGAGAGAAAGAAAGAAACAACAAAGGGCATAAAGCCGTCTTTACCTGGAATTCAAAATGATGCGTCGCGTGGTGAAACCTCCACAAAGGCGGACCAGCAATGGAGAAGAGGGACTAAAGTATTTCAAAAGGAAGATTACGAAAGTAAAAAGAAAGGGAAAAAGGAGATTGATGCCGAAGAGGTATTGGAAGGGGACAAACCAGGATCCGTTGCAATATTTGGAAGAGGCTCGGCCAAAAAGAGAAACAAAATAGTTGTAGAAGAAGAACCCCCAGCAGTGCATGACGATCTTAAAATTCCAACTTTATGGATTCGTGGAGGAAATGGCATCGTCCATTTACTGGAGAAACCGCCAGATGCAGAGGCAGCAGTTGCACCATCAGCAGAGAAAAAGAAGGGGAAAAGGAGAAAAAAGAAACTGAGAAAGACTGATTCATTCAAGGATTTCTATGAAACAAACAAGAAGC
The DNA here is from genome assembly GCA_027603945.1 of Terramyces sp. JEL0728. Lineage (NCBI taxonomy): Eukaryota > Fungi > Chytridiomycota > Chytridiomycetes > Rhizophydiales > Terramycetaceae > Terramyces > Terramyces sp. JEL0728. Next base: position 162,694 of record JADIIU010000001.1, on the reverse strand, counting down.
CTACCGCCCATGGAAGATCTAGATCAGGCAGCACAAAATCTTTCTTCAAACCTGATTCTGGTAAAAAAACAGGGCCAGTATATGCAGCTTTTTTGATTAACGAAGAAATGCTCAAACTATCAACCGCAGTTGGGGTAAAGATTACCTTGGACGCATATGTAGAACCAAGCAAGGAAGAAAAGAAAGAAAGCGTGCTAGAATCCATTGGGATTGTTCCACATGATGAAATCTTGATGGACATGAATGTGGCATTCCATTCTAAGCCAAGTAAAATTGACTTGCTACCTCAAATGGGAATGAAAGAAAAGAAACGAGAGCCGGCTCCAGTAGTTAGGAAAAAACCAGTATTTAAAGCAAAGACAAAAGGATTAAAAAAAGGAACATATATGCACCACACACCACATCCTAATTTAATGACACCGCTTTTTGACTTGCCTCCAATCAGGCAGATACTATATGGGCCGTTCCAAGACAAAGTAGAGAGAGTGGTTTTGGAGGTACGAAAGCCCGTCATGTACCGAGGCCAGGAACAATTGATCTTTCCGGATAATTCTTTTGCATCGGACTCTACATTTATTGAAAGAATTGTGAAAATGGGGAAAATATAACTTTTTAATTTTCGTAATCAATGTCCAAGATTGAACCTTTCCTTTTGCTGGCAAAGAATGCTCATGGAGCTGCAGTCGCACAGTTGGTTCAAGATGCATTAGTAGCACCAGGAGTATATTCCTTTTCAGAGTTGTTGGAATCGCCAAATGTTCAGGAATTGGCTGGAAATCCAACATACTCTTATGCACTGAAACAATTGGAGATTTTCTGCTATGGAACGTTACAGGATTATAGAGGGCTGCCAGAATTGAGTCCACAGCAGCTGTTAAAGTTGAAATTTTTGACTTTGGTGACTTTGGCTGAACACAAAATTCTACCATACAAGATGCTGTTGGAACAATTGCAGATCGGAAATGTCAGAGAATTGGAAGATTTGATTATTTCTGCAATCTACTCTGATATCATATCTGGGAAGATGGATCAAAAAAGAGTAATTTTCACTAATTGAAGGAATGTCTCATGGTTGAATATGCAATCGGCAGAGATTTCAAGGATATCAACAAGCTTCTCGAAGGATTGGCTCACTGGTAATTCAAAGTTTTATTGTAGGGCAAAAAAGTCTGAACAAATAATCACAATAATTGACGATAAAATCAAGAATGTAGCTGAAACTGTAAAGACAACAAAGGAACACGAGGAGCAGTATGAAAAGGAATTGAAGAGTATAGTTTCATCGCTTCCTCCCGAAAGAAATTCCGATCGCATGAATGAAAAGATGCAGCAAAGATCGTTCTTGTCCTCACACCGTAAATAAAGGGTATATTAAAAATCAATGGTGAATCGCGGGGCCAAACCCGATTCTGTTATTCGTCTTATCAAAGACCGTGTAGTATTGGCGAATAAACAAAGCGCCAAACACAACAGTACCGCTGTTTTCTGCACCGCTTGCAATACCGCTGATACAGCCATCTTTAACATCTACGACATACGCAGAAGCAGGGATTTTATAACTATCGGTGCCAATTTGAAATATTACATCTGGACCGGATACTGCTGTGCAGGGTATACGATAAACTCCTTTTGCAGAGTCAAACGTGCCGCCAATTAGCTTGTTTACATTATCGGCAACTTTTTGTTCCACTAGAATCATTGCTGTTCCACTGTCAACGATTGCCTGGTTGATTTTAATGCTTGCATTGCCGGCTAACCCATTGACGGCATACTGAAATGAATCTAGATTGAATTGCCAGAACCCTGAATTTACAACTGGATAGTAGGTTACCCTTCCGTTAATTTTTGTTCCATCTATTCCACCAAAAATAATTTCGCCAGTGTCAACATCGATAGAATTTGACAGGTACATTGAAAAAATGTTCAAGTTTAGGCCGAGTCCATCAAGGAAGTTTGCAGACCTCCCTGAAACCAAAGATATCTGGGATATTTTGTCAAAAGCAAGGCCAAGCAGTCCACCTGGTATGTTGACATCGGATAACTTGATTGCAGCGCCAAAAGGAATACTGGCTACCAGCGTGCCAATAGACAGTGTACTCTGGTATATCTTTCCAACTGCAAAAGCCCCGTTATTGTAATTAATATTGAAACGCTTTTTGATATCTACAATTGCTGGGTCGTCCAGGTTTAGTTTCGCACCTTTACTGCATGAATCATCCAGCGAAGTACAATTTGGATGTCTGAATATGGTATCTGCACTGCCAGTGTCTAAATCCACAAGAAACTCTTGTTGTGATACTTTAATTTTGCATGCGTACAACGTATTTTCATTCTTGAAATTTATAATGTTGAACGCTGGAGGATTTCCTTGGTTTAATTTGGCGACAGTGTGTTGCATCCCAACCAGGATACTATCCAGTTTGCTGGATTTTGTTTTTTTTCTGTGGATTGATACAGAGATGGGTTTATCGATTGACATGGCTATAAGGCCAGCGAAAAGCAGAAGCAGAAGCATCAATGGCCTTTGGTGTTTTTCTCTTTTATAAGTTCCCTAGTTCCCAAAGTTCCCTGTTCCAAGTGGTATTCGAAGGATGCGATCCATGAAAATCGTGGTACTGGAATCCCTTGGATTCGCATTTTCAACTCATTTCAATTTTTATTCAGTCTTTGTTTTGAAAAAGGAAGATATTGCTTTAACGCAGTATTCAGTATCTTCCAAGATCAACTCATGCCCAACCCCATCTTTGAAATCTAGTTTCATGGACGGCATCAGCTGCAACAGTTCTGATGACAACTGTGCAGGAACGACAACATCAAGTGCACCCCAAAGCCCCAATATTTTATTCTTGTGGCTTTCATCTATAGTTTTGAATGCTCGTCTCATTCCTCCCCACGGGAAGTGAATCAAAGTAGATCTGAAAGCACGCATGAATCCGGGATTGTTGGCGACGTGCTCACCCTGTACAGTCTTAAAGATGTCCTATTATTAGGTGCAAATACCAGCGCTTCATTCGTAAATCCTGGCCCAGTACCTGCGGTGCTTATTTTTCTCAAGATTTCTCTTCCAACTGTATGAGTGAATAGCTTTCCTAGTACAGGAGTACTCATTAGCAGCGTAATTGCTGGTAATTTCTATATAAGCACTCAAGTACCTTCATAATACCTGCAGGAGCAATAAAAGCAACCTTTTTAACATTTTCAGGGAATCTGGAAACAAATCCAGCAGTTACAGCTCCTCCAAGCGAGTACCCAATGATATTGTAATTCGTCCATCCAAATTTCAAAATTACCAAAGCCAGTTGGTTGACAAACAGCTGTTCATTGTAATCGGTTCCTGGAGAATCAGAATATCCTCTTCCATAGGATTCTAGGTTAGTTCAATTGTACCAAAAGCCAATATTCTAAAGCCTTTTTCTGCCAGCTGATTTAAAAATCCAGATAATGCAGGAGGTGGTGTGCCTAATCCATGCACAAATACAATTTTGATTCCATCTTTGGGTCCAAGCAGATAGTAATGAGTCTTTCCTTGAGGTAGGTCAATATATCCATGCTCTGGCCAATAATCCTCGTTGAAATGGACCAATTTCCTTTTTGACTGCTTCAAGGACCCCATAAATTGATTATCTGTAGGAACAAAATATCTGTATGAGAGGTAGGCTAATATTCCAGTAACGACGACATATGAGGTTTGGTGAAGGGACATTTTTAGATTCTAAAAAGCGGCCGTCTGAAAGTCCCTGAAATATCCAACCACCTTATAGACTAGAAATATATCTCCAACGGTACAACCAGAAAGGATTAATCAGCAACTTCAAGATAATTTATTTCGATTAGGCTTGACTTTGGTTGGTGTTGCGAACCATCTCCGGTGCCATACCTTGACAATATCATCTGATATTTCAATGCGTTTGTAGATATGAAATATTTTTTTTGTTTTTTTGCAAGATACATTTTACAATGGCCAAGGAAAAGAAGGAAAGGAAGGAAAGGAAGGAAAAGAAAGAGAAATCAGAGCAAGAAATCAAAGAGAAAAGCCAAAAGAAGGAAAAGAAGGAAAAGAAAGAAAAAGAAAAGGAGCTGGAAACCGCGGATATTTCTGAATCAAAGAAAAGAAAGAATGATGAACCAAAAGAAGAAAAGAAAAGCAAATCAAAGAAGGTTAAAGTGGATGAAGAAAAAGTTATAGTGGTAGAGGATCAGCACATTGATGACTATCGTCCCTCCGCAGCAAAGGAAGATGATAGCATTCCAGAAAACCTAAGATTAGAGGCACTTCCACTGTCAGCATCTACATTGAAATCTCTAAAAGAAAGAAATGTAAAGCAATTCTTTCCAATTCAAGCTGCTGCGTACGACCATGTAATGAAGGGAAAGGATCTGCTTGCACGCGCGAGAACTGGGACAGGTAAAACGTTGGCATTCAGTTTACCAATGGTAATATCTTACTAATCATAGGTTGAATCTTTAAAGAAACAAAACACTGAATCTCCAAAGGAATTCAACAAACGTGGACGAAGCCCACGAGTTTTAATTATGACTCCAACAAGAGAATTGGCAATTCAGGTGCAAAAGGAAATGGATCAGATTTGCTCTGGGGAATTGGTATCTACTTGTGTGTATGGCGGGACGGGGTATGACAACCAATACTATGCGATGAAGGATGGACTGGATTTGATTGTTGGAACTCCAGGACGCTTAATCGATCACATTGAAAGAGGAAACTTAAAGCTGAAAGATTTGAGGTTTGTTTGCCTTGACGAGGCCGACCAAATGGTATTTATTCCTAATAGTAGCTTGATATTGGATTTGCAGAAGATATGGACAAAATATTAAAATTAATTAACACTCAAAAAGCAGAAGATGCTAACCCAGTTACTCATCAAATTTTGCTTTTCAGCGCTACCATGCCAGATTGGATTAAGCAAGCTGTTGAAAAGTACATGAAGAAAGACAAAGTCACTTTGGATTTGATTGGAACAAACAAGCAAAAGACATCAGCGACAGTTACCCACTATAGCCTACCCTCCAGATATCAAAATCGAACTGATATTCTCGGAGATATCGTTGCAGTTTACGGGAGAGGTAACTCTGGAAGAACAATTATTTTTGTAGAAACAAAGGTTGAAGCTAGTGAGCTTGCTATGAATGAAAAGTTGGTTGCTATGGGAGCACAGGCTCTGCATGGAGATATTGCACAAAAACAGAGAGAGACTACTATGCAAGGGTTCAGAGAAGGGAAGTTTACTTGCTTGATTACCACCAACGTTTGTGCCAGAGGTTGATATTTCTAATGTAGGCGTTGATATCCCCGAAGTGGATTTGGTGATCAATTGCGAGCCACCATCTGACGTAGAATCTTACATTCACAGATCAGGCAGAACCGGCAGGGCTGGAAAAAGTGGTATTTGTATTACTTTCTACAAGCAAGCCCAAGAATATCTTATCCAAAACATTACCAGGCGAGCTGGAGTAGATTTTATTCAAATTGGTGCTCCTCAGCCTGCAGATATCGTAGCTGCTAGGGCTTCTCAGAATATCGAAGAGTTAAAGTTGGTCGACCCGAAAGTTTTCCCGTATTTCACTCAAGCAGCAACTGAATTGCTGGAAACGTTTGAAGGAAACGCAATTAAGGCACTTGAATGTGCCATGGCTATGATTTGTAACACTACCAAGCCGTTGCCGTCTAGATCATTATTAACGGCTAATAATGGATACATTACGCTATTATTTAAAACTGAAAATTCCATTCGAAATGTTGGATACATTAAATCCATAATTCAAAAATCATATCCTGGACTAACTTATGAGGATACTATTGCATGGAGGATGCTTGCTGACTACTGCGGGGTAGTAGTGGATGTAAACGAAGAAAAAGTTAGAGTCGAGGAAGGAACTATTAACTTGGGCGGCAAATTGTGGAGAGATGGCAAAGGAGTTTCATTGGAAGTGCCAAAAGAATTGCCAGAGCTTCAAGCAAGTTATGGCTCTCAACAATCTGGGTATGGAAACTCCAATGGCAGTAGAGGCGGTTATGGCAATTACAACTCTGGCAGAGGAGCGTCAAGAGGAGCAAGAGGGACTTTTAGAGGCAGAGCTACCACCCGAGGAAGAGGAAGGGGAAGTCATTGATAAAAATCTTGAAACTTTTTATTTTTTTTATGGCTACTTTTCAGAACATAAATGTTAAACCATGGCTTATCACTGCCCTAAACCAATTATCGATTAAAAATCCATCCGAAATTCAAAGCGCTTGTATACCACCAATTTTGGAAGGTCAGGATGTAATCGGTTCAGCAAAAACAGGGTCGGGGAAAACCGCTGCATTTGCATTGCCAATTTTACAGAAGCTTGGAGAAGATCCATTTGGAGTATTTGCGCTTGTGTTAACCCCGACTAGAGAATTGGCATTTCAAATTGCGGAGCAGTTCAGAGTTTTAGGGACGAACATTGGACTAAAACAAAGCGTAATTGTTGGCGGACTGGATATGATGACACAAGCAATTGAATTAGCGCAAAAACCGCATATAGTTGTCGCAACTCCTGGGAGACTGGCGGACCATATTAAGAACAGCGCAAATGCCATCCACTTTAAGAGAATCAAATTTTTAGTATTGGATGAGGCAGATAGGATGTTGACTGATAATTTTGCAGACGATTTGGAAGTTATATTTGATGTGTTGCCAAAAAAGAGACAGACGCTGCTATTTTCTGCGACAATGACACCTGAGATCGAGGAGATTCAATTTTCCTCAGCAAAGAAGCCATTTGTATACAGCTGTGCCTCGAGGTAGATGCGTTTTTACGATAGATATGATACAGTGGATCAACTGGATCAAAAATATTTATTTATTCCATCTGGAGTTAGAGAAGCTTATCTATCCTACATTTTACAAAATGATTTTGCAGGAAAGACAGTCATCATATTCGCAAGCAAACCGAGAGGTTGTGAGATACTTCGAATCATGCTCAAAGAAATGGGTTTGCGTTCAACATCACTCCATTCCCAGATGTCCCAGAATGAGAGACTTGGCTCGCTGGCGAAATTCAAAAGTGGAATAGTCCCAATACTGATATCTACTGATGTCGGTTCTCGGTAATTTTATTTAATTGTAGTGGTCTTGATATTCCAACTGTTCAGGCCGTCGTTAATTACGAGTTGCCTGCAGATGCAACGGACTATATCCACAGAATCGGTCGTACCGCGAGAGCGGGGAGAGGTGGTTTATCGATATCTATTGTAACTGAAAGGGATATTCAAATTTTGCTGAACATCGAAGAAAAGACTAGTAATTTGAAACTAACCTCAGAGAAAAAGATGGCTGAATACGCTGTTCCTGAAAAACCTGTTTTAGAACTGTTGAACCAAGTTAACCTTGCAAAGAGAGAAGCTTCAATGCAACTCATAGACAAAAACTTTGGAATTCAAAAAAAGATACAAAAGCAAAAGCAAGCAATTGTAAAGGTAAATTTGTATTAATCAAGGGGACAAAAGTCGCCAAGAAATCAAAGTAATTATTTATCAAATAAAAGATACAGCTGCTTCAAATATATCATTGTAGCAGCCTCCCAACATCATTTGACCGTGCGCTGCATCATTAACGATACTAACGTTTCGTCCTTCTTCTCTGTGTCTGTGCAGATATTCCCTTATATACAGCGAGTCCACAATTTCGTCTTTTTCTGCTAAAAATATGGATGCATTTTTGGGGAGATGTGATGAAAAATAAGTGTTTTCAAACCACACAAAATACCTGCGTAGATAAGTAGCGATTCCAGGCTCCATGGCGGTCAAGTACAACATCAATTTTTGTCCAAGTGTTTTTGGATCTCTATAAATATAGTTTTTTGCAATGTGGTGGGTCCACAAAGCAAAACAAACTGGATCGATGAAAATTCGGGCTTGGACAAATTCCGGGTGGTATAAATCCATCCAGCGGATACACATTGTCCCTAAACTATGCCCGATCAAGATATTGTTGTACAAACCGAATTCTGCCAGTCTGCCGGCGACTTTGTCCGAATATTCCTTTGGAAGACAATAAGATAAATTGAGTTTCATCGCGATAGAGGGCATTTCAAATAGAATTATTGTCCGTTTTGGAAATCTACTTACCAAGGCATTGATAAATCGAATGTAGGCGGAAACACCTATGCCGATCCCGTGGAAGAAAACGATATTTGGCTTTGAACTAGTGCCTTGACGGTAATAAGATACCATTCCCTTTTCCTTGTTATACACAAAGTTTTTTCTCCACAGTTTCATTTGTACATAGTAGTCAAATCCCTGGATCGATGCGTAGAAGGCCATCGGGCGGAACAGCATATTCACAGTGTCACACGTCAACAACATCTTGTTGACCTTGATATCCTTTTCTTCAAACGTGTGCCCCAGTATAGCTTCCAGTTGTTCTAGTGCATCTAATACTCGCTGGCTTTGGGTTTCATCCAGGCCAGCAGTCTTGTTGAAAAACATGCCGCCAATCCACTCCAAAATGTCTTTGCGTCCGATTTCTGAAATATCCTTCCCAAAAAACCAACCTTCGATAAAGGATTTTGGATCAGTGACAGACTTTGTATTGCAGAATTCAGTTAAAACTTGAGTGTACGCGGTTTCGTCAATATCTGGGAGGTGAGATTTGTTTGGGAGCTTCTTTCCATATCTCCACGCCGTTGACCATATAAAGCATACTTCTGCTGCGATCCAGACCCCGGCAATAACCTCCAACATCGTGAATATCGCAAACGGCGCGCGGTAATAAATATGAAAACTGAACAATGGACATTTTATTGATTTCGGAGATGTATAGCGGACTATTATATAGTATGTTGGATCGTAATTAATTTTCTACTATTGGTGGTAGCTGCTTTGGTTTTCGCTTTGGCGACCAGTATTTTGGAGGAGTGCGTTCTCTTGGCCGGACTGAAAGGATTTCACGAGGTCCAACCAGTGCTCTGTTTAGCTTCTTCTTTAGCGGCAAGTCATCTTTGTTTGGGTTCTTTAGTTTTTCAAACAGAATTTTACTCTCTATTATCTCCTTTTGCCTGATTTTTTTGAAATTGATCTCTATTGCCGGTTGAATACTTGAAAGTCTGAGTTTTGCAAGCGATGCATCCAGAGCTTCGTCACCTTTCTTGTGCACTTCCAGCAGACCCTTCAGTTTTAATCGCGCTGACTCGTTTGAATTGAAAGGAGGTCGCCTTTTTCTTGGACTGAGATAATTCGCGTATCCAAGACTGTGCATTCTTTTCTCTATTGCTTGGTCCGCCATCATTTTTTTCAATTTACCCTGGCTTACTCTTATAGTTTGGCTGTTCCTCTTTGGTATTCTCGGGAACCTCTTTGAATATCGCGCGCTACTACCATCACTTGTGCTATCCTCTAACGCATCTGGTGTTTCCGTTTTTGCCATGATAGAGGGAAGTTTGGTGTGGGGATATTGAAGTGGTGCAAATATCACACGCGTTGCACCATGTAAACGAGCTTTCCTTCTGAGCTGCCGATTCTTTGCTAATCGGCCCCGTATCCCTTCTTCGTTTTGCGATTCAATTAATTTCACTGACATTCGAATTCAAAGCAAGAAATCATCCACGAAAGCCATCATGTGAAAAATCCTCGAAAAAAAGAAATGAAGGGGAAAAATACAATTATTAATATCAGGAATCAATTCAGTTATAAACTCAAATCACATCAATTACAGAGTATGGAGATGGGTAAGATTAGATTATCCAACGGATTGAATGCAGTCTTAATCAGCGATAAAAATACTCCAATATCAAGTGCAGCACTAAGTATCGATGCTGGCAGTTGGCATGATGGAAAGTATGCAGGCTCAGCACACTTTTTGGAGCACATGTTATTTTTAGGAACCAAAAAATACCCTTCAGAAAATGAATACAAGCGATTCATTTCAGACGCCAACGGCTCACTAAATGGATATACAGCAAATGATCATTCATTGTATTATTTTCAGCAAGTGACTCCAAAAAAACTAGTTGGTGCACTTGACAGATTCTCGCGGTTCTTTTATGAGCCGTTATTCAACGAGAATTGTGTCGAGAGAGAGATGATTGGTAATGTAGGGTTAATAGCAGCTGTGGACGAGGAATATAAAAAGAATATTTTGTCCGACGGGTGGAGAGCTATCCATGTAAGAAAAGAGCTGTCAAGCCAGGTTCACCCATATTGTAAGAAGGAACTAAATTAGCTGGATTCAACACTGGAAACTTGGAAACAATGAAATTGATTGATCAAAAATACCTTAAAAATTGGTTTCACACGCACTACAGTTCAAATTTGATGAATTTGGTGGTAGTTGGAAAACAGCCTTTGTCAGAGCTACAGGATATCGTGGCAGAGCACTTTTTACCTATTCAAAATCACAATATCACAAACAGGCTACAAAAGCAGGAGATTTTCTCAGAGTTGAAAGGGAAAGTGGTGTGGATTCAGCCAATCAAAAACCTCAAAGAATTAACCATTGCTTGGGAAATTCCATTTGAATATTGCGATATGCTTTCAAAGCCTGCTTCTCTGCTCTCCTTTTCGTTAGGGCACGAGGGAGAGAACTCACTCTTGTCTCTTTTGAAAAAGCATGATTTAGCTGAGGGGATTTCTGCAGGACAACACATTGTAGGGCAGAAAAATGTATTATATGAAATTTCTGTTGTATTGACTGAAAAGGGATTGTCTCGTTGGATGGAAGTTATCAGTAGAATTGTGCAAGCGATAGACGCCTTGAAAACCCAAGATTTCCCAAAAGTAAATGTTTGTTCATATTAGCATATATTCCATGAACGCAACCTGATGTCAAAAATATCCTATGAATATCAACAACGATCTTCGGGCATCGCTGTCTCGTATGCTAAGGCTATGAGAAGGGAAAGCCTGGAAACATTCCCTAGACATACCATCACAATCGACAAGTTTGATCCTGATGCAATTAGCAATCTTCTCAAGTTATTGAAAGTTGAAAATTCATTTGTTGAAATAATGGCCCAAAATCCACCATATACGCTCGACAGACAAGAAAAATGGATGGGTGCGAGGTATACCGTATTCCCTCTTGCCAAATGCTCCCAGCCAAGTACCTCCAACGAAATTCTATACCCCAAACCAAATATCCTAGTACCGAGCAAATTGGATGTACTTGCCCACGAACAGGAAAAGAAGAAGCCTGTAAAAATATTTGACAATAATGGAGCTACAATGTTTTACTTGCCCGACTTTGAATTCAAGATTCCAAAATCAGAGTTCATGTATACCATAAAATCACCGTTAATCAGGCCCGATGATCCTAGATCAGTCTGCCTAGCTTCACTTTATAATAGGTTATCGATATTAATGTAGATTTGTTTCGGAACAGTTGAACGAAATGTCATACAATGCATCGTTAGCGGGACTGCATTATTCGACATGGGTAGATGATAACACTGGAATTGGACTATCTGTTGATGGGTATAGCCAGAACCGTACTTATTATTAACCAAAGTGAAAATGCTGCTGGATAAAGTCCTTGTCGTTTTGAAGAATCCAGAAATTTCGACTGAAAAGTTCAGGTTGTTCAAAGCCAGTTTATCTCAAAGATACAATAATTACATAAAAAACTCGCCACTACAGCGAGCAAATGAAAGATTTTACAAAGTAATCATGAATCAGTATGTGACTGAAAAAGAGATGGCAGATTCATTGGACAGTATTGCAATTGAAGATTTACAAGCATTTATTGCCAAAGTTTATCAACATAGGACAATTGAAGCTTTTGCTGGTGGAAATTGCTCGAAATCAGAATCTTTGGAAATGATGGAAGCTGTGCTATCTGTATTAGGAGGGGTTGCGTGCGATCCATCTACCGTATCAGATCCAAAATTACTTGCATACAAAGATGAATCAATAATCGAGCCTTTGGATATACAGGTAAATGGTAATGCGATCGTTTGGTCGCAGTACGTGGGTAAAAAGACTGACCAGCTCCGATGTGATTGGGAAATCCTGTCAAAGCTAATCAAAGAGCCATTTTACTCTGAATTAAGGACAAAACAGCAAACTGGATATATTGTCAGTTCCGGAGCGCTTCAGATAGACAAGCAATTTCTGTACACCGCATATGTTCAATCAAATTCGTACCAATCCGATGATTTGAACAAACGCGTAGATCTTTTCCATAAAGAATTCCTGCAGAATATCGACACAGACTTGAATAGAAACAGATTTGGTAATCATATATTTATTTAGAATCAATCAGAGAATCTTGTTTAAAAAGACTGAGGTCGCCATTTGACCAACTTTCAACAAAGAACGACTACTACTGTCATATGGCGTTCAAAGAAAATCAGGACTTTGATGCTCTTGAGAGAAGGATCTCGATATTTGAAAACTATGAATTTAGCCAATTAATTGAATTTGCGAATACATTGCAGGCAAGCAAAAAGAAATTGTCGGTTTTAGCAACTGGCAAGGACTAAGTATGTATATTATTTTAAATTGATTTAAATAAAGCCTCCAATATTAGACAATCTGTATCTTCTTCTATTCTTTGATTGTCTTCCCTGTGGGGCAAGTGTTTTACTATTTCTTGCATCAAGTAACCCGCCAATAATTCATCCATCTTGTTTTCAATTTGGACTGATTTTCGTTTTGGAAATTTTGGCTGGAATGGTATGTCTTCTTCCTTGGTTAAAATCAGTAACCTCAAAGTACTCTACTGCTGTTTCAAATATTTCTTCATCTACCACTTGCAGATACTCGCGTTCAACCGCAATCTCCAAAAGCACTGCAAAGATACTTTCCAAAAACACTTCATCGTATACGCTGTCCATTGCTAGCTCGGTTCTAGTGTCCATCAAGTATGCTCTAATTTCATCTCTTACTGTATCCTGAAACGCTTCACGAATAAGACCCACAAGCAGGTCGTCGTACATTATTGCAGCCTCACTCCGTTTGATAATTGAGCGACAAGTGTCGTGAATCATTCGGTTGGTCAAATGTTCCAGCATTATCATTGCTTTCATTTCTCTTGTATTTGAGATTGGATAATAAGACTCCAGACATAACCCTACCAGCGCATCCTCGATAAACTCCTTTGCTATTTCAAATAAAAACTTTTCAGTGTGATATTGATCTGGCTTTTTGTGTTTAGTTATTGGATTCAATTTTGTATTTACAAACAGTTTTCTTGTCTTGTATCCTTTAAATACCTTTTGGATTGTCGTCGCTTGAGTGTCAAAGAAATCGGGGGGGAATGTGTATTGGGGAAATGCGAGGTAGTGTGGAAATGGGAGCGGGTCGTATAGATTTAAAGGCAGTGTATGGGGTTTCTTTTGTGGTAGGGATTGTAGTCTTGCATTCATAAAACGCGTTGTAAAGTCAAATTTTCAATACGATGGTAAGTATACCATGCTGCAATAAAATACTTTATCTTGGAAATTCTAGTGTACAATTTGGAACTAAAGCTTGGAGTGCGAAATTTAAAAGTGCGAAATTTAAAAGTGCGAAATTTAAAAGTGCGAAATTTAAAAGTTCAAAATTTGTCCGAAACCATCTTGAAAATGGACTTTGAAATCCAGCAACAACTGTTGTATTTGCAAGATCAGTCTTATTCGATCGAAAACGAAGTTATTCTCTCTACTTGCAGTCCGACTGAACTGAAAAAAACAGTTAAAGGTATCCATTTATTCATACAGAACTTTCATTTAAGTTGCAGGACCCAACTGGGATACTCTCGTGCTTTGACGAACTCAGATCCTTTTTAAAGTAACTCTTTGTTAACCGGTTGACACTACAACTCAATCGCTGATGTGAAGGGAAACTTTGTTCAGGTACTCTTGTCTGCTTTTGATCGAATGATTGAAACTACAAAATCAGACTTGAACGAAGAATTACAACACTCGTTTGAGGTAGACAAAAGGTGTATGGAGTTGTATGTATTTTTGCTGTACTGGCTGATCTTGATTGCAGAACAGGAGCACAAGCAAGAACAAGCAAAAACTGAAAAAAAGAAAGGATGGAATTGGGAAGATAAAAAGGAGGGCGGGTTGAGAAATCAGATATTTGAAGCGTTCCACAAATTAGTGCTGTTGAATCTGAACTCGCTTTTCACTTGTTCACTTGACTATATTGTCGTCGAGTACTTTTACTTGACCTAGAATTATACTGAAATCTGTTTGTATTGTGCTTGAAGGGGATATCAGCAAGCAATCTGCAACTAAAGAAACGATTTCGGATACAGTGTGCCACATCATGGCCAACTACACGCAAGTCCACTCCAGTAATTTATACTTGACCAGTTTTGTTTACTTATTTTGACGATTTTCTAAAGGAAGAAAAGCTGTCTGAATACATTTCGGAAATATTGAGCAATGGAATCAATACCTTTCAGCTATCGAATATGACTGAAAAAGTGCTAAAGTAGCCAGGCAACTAATGTTAGATTGGTCAGCGAAAAACAATATTCGGAAAAGCAGGACCAAGATGGAAAGACGGATGTAAAACTGCCAAAAGCAATATCAAAATTCCTGATTTATTACTCCGAACTACAACCTAAAGATATTTTCAAGAACTTTGTTCACTTGCAAGGTCTACTTGATTCTGAAGTAAATTGGATTGACTCTAGTCCTACAACATTAGAAGCTCTTTGATTGAGGTAATTGGAAATATTATTCACAACTATTTGGTAAAGGACGACTCTCCATCCTCGGCAACCAACCTGAATAACTTTTATGAAATATTGAAGCAGCGATTCTTGGACAGCAATCAATTTGTTAGATTGAGAGTATTGAATACGCTAATTAAACTTACTCAGTAATTGCCAACTAACAATAGACGCCATGCAGATACTCCAAGTATGACTGATATTCCAATTTCGATTCGACAGTCAATAATTGAAATGACAGTGCTTCGAGTAAAGGACAAGAACAGTTTTGTTCGCAAAAAGGCGATCGAGCTTTTGTCTGCGTTTATGGAAACTTCTCCATTCATTGCCGTTGAACAAGATATGGGGTCTCTATCCCTAAAGAAATTCGAAAAGCTGCATGCAAATCTGCTTGAGCTAATCAGGTCTAGATTGCCACCAGACGTCCAAAATGGCGATGCTGACGAGTTGATGGGTGATGGAAATGAGATCCAAGAAAAAGGAATTGCTGTGGATCAATTGGAAAACCCATTTTCCGACACACCAATCCATTCTATTGAAAATGTCGAAATTAAACAATTACAATCTTTTACGAACTACTATAGCGATGGAATCAAATTTGCCAAATTGATGAATGGATGCTGCATTACAATTTCCGAACTACTATCCTCTAGCACAAAAACTGAAGTAATTGCATCAATGAAATTCATTACCGTTGCATATCGATACGAAATCGATACTGCAGAAGCAGCCGTGAAGCGAATGATCCACAATATCTGGGACAAGGATGTAAATGACAAAGAAACCGGGAGTGTGCGTGAAACATTGATTAACAGCTTCTCTGATATTTATATGGACCCACCAGAATCCAACATGCCTGAAGAACAAGTTGTACTGGAAAATTTACTTCACTTGGTGGATTCTATGGATTTGGCACAGCTAACTTCATTGGAAGAATTACTGTCCATTATGTCTGAAACCGAAAAAATTCCTGACCATTTGCCAAATTCATTGTGGAAGACCTTTAGCACAGTGGAGAATGATGTCAAAACCCGTCGCAATGCGCTGATTGTTTTAGGAATGATTGGTAAAAGCGAAAGCTGCAAAGATATTATTGCAGACAAGCTAGATGTCTTGACAAAGTATGGCTTGCACGATGGGCCTTCCAGCAACTTTGAAATTCCCAAATACAGTTGCATTGCCCTGTTGCAGTTGTATTCAATTAAAAGAAAAAGAGGTGGTATTGCTGCTACTAGAGAACGCATGCCAGTGGATCATCCGACTTGCGAAAGGATAATTGCCTTAATTTTGTCAAATACAAACTCTAAAAGCTGGTTTAGTTTCGCCGAGCAGGGTATCAACGCCTTGTACACAATTAGCGAGCATCCTGACAAACTGTCTGCCTTTGTTATCAACGAGTTATCAAAGAGGGTATTTGGCCAACAGCCAATTGTGGATCCAGTTGATGAAATCTCAAAGCGAATGGAAGAATCGCTGAATCTTAACCAGAAACATCCAGGTGCAGTAACTGAAACTATGAAACTCAGCCAGCTGGTATTTGTTGTTGGACACGTAGCTATAAGACAAATTGTGCATTTGGAAAATATTGAAAGTGAATGGAAAAGAAGACGGATGCAAAAATCTGAGGGAAAAGTGCAAGTTAATGAGATGGATATGGTCACAGGAACTGCAGAGGACGAATTCCAAGAATGCGTATCGTTTGTAAGAGAACGTGAATTATTATTTGGTGTAAAGTCTCTATTATCCAAGTTTGGATCACTAATTGTCAGAATATGCACTCACAATCTCAAGTACAAAGACTTTATGCTACAAACCGTCGCTAGCATTTCACTGTCTAAATTCATGTGTGTTTCCTCAGAGTTCTGCGAAACACATCTACAATTACTTTTGACAATTTTGGAACGATCCAAGAATCCTACAATCAGATCTAATATTATCATTGGGTTAGGAGATTTGGCAATTTGTTTCAATTCGCTGATTGATCAAAATATAATTTATCTTTACAACCGACTGAAGGACACCGACTTCCACACAAAGAAAAATGCCTTGATGGTTTTAACATTCTTGATTTTGAATGGCATGATAAAGGTGAAGGGGCAGATTAGTGAAATGGCCAAATGTACTCAAGATCCGGATGAAAGAATCAAAGGGTTAGCAAAACTGTTTTTCAAAGAATTGGCCACAAAGGACAATGCAATCTACAACAACCTGCCAGATATTATCAGTAACTTGAGCACCACAGATGAAGATCAGTACAAGAGCATTATTAAATTCCTGTTTTCGTTCATCATAAAAGTATTGAATTTCTTACAATAGGATAAAAAAGTTGACGGAACTACCGAAAAATCAAAGATTGGAATTAAAACTGTGGGAGAACGTCAAAATGAAATTATTGCGGACAAGCTATGTCTCCGGTTCCAACACGCATCAAACGAACGTCAATGGCGTGATATCGGTTTCTGTTTAACACTATTGAACTACGGCAATGAAAAGAGTTTCAAGAAATTAATGGAGCACCTACCGCTTTACAAGGAGAAGCTCTATGAAGAAACATTATATAAATATCTACTGGATATAGTTAATAAGGTAAAAGTTGATATTGATATTCAAGACAGGAAAAAGTTTACAAAAGGTTGATTTCAGACCAATGGTTGACGAATTTAGGGAAACTTTAACGAAATGCCATGAAAAAGCATTAGAAGACCACGATGCAGGAATGGAAGCCGCAAAGCAGGCGGATAAAATGAAACCCAAAGCTAGAATGTCCAATCGGGTTTCTGCCATCGATACAGATGCACTTTTGAATGAAGATATGGATGTCCCAGATATTGAAGAAGATATCTCTAAGCTTGTGGATATCAAAAGTGATACAAATGAAACAAAATTAAACTCTTTAGATAAAGTAAATTCAACTCCAAAGTCGGCAAAGCCCCATACTTCAATAGCTACTCCAAGGTATTCGAATGACGGTGATTATGACGAATCGCAGATTATTTTCGACACACCTAAAATTGCTACAGAAGATGGAGTGCTCGACGATCCGATGACAGAAGTGAATAGATCGCTTGAATCCGTGGAGGCCGATTCAGACTTTATTGGCACAGAATTTGAAATGGATCCACCTAAAGTTGCCGATTCTCCCGTACCTCCAGTTGAAACTGCAAAAGTACCGTCATCAGCTACTGGGAAGCAGACTATAAAAAAATCTGCTGATATTACTAAAACTACTGCTTTTAAGCCTAATCCACTGCGTGCTTCCAACTTGGCAACTGGTATCAAAAGTTTAAATTCTGGCGCAAAAGCTGGGAAAGTTACCACTTCTATCTCGAAAGCCGGTTCAAATCCAGAAAAAACTTTAAACCCAGGAGTAAAACCACTTAAATCCGAACCACTATCCAAAATCAGTAGCACGACTGCAACATCTATTGCCAAGCCTGCCAGTAGAATCGCTTCCAAGGGAATTGAAACCAAATCATCCACTTTCAGCATTTCGAATTTAAATTCCAAAGTTGAATCAAAAGTTCCTGCAAAAAAGCTAGTTGAACGTAAAGAAAAGACGGCTCCTGAAAAGTCAGTCCCTGTTAAAAGTACAATATCTGCGCTAAAGACGACAAACACTTCTAGATTATCTCTTTCCTCAAAAACAAATCCAGTTAAATCAAAACTCCCAGACAGCAAACTTGAAAATAAAACAACTGCGAAAAGCACTCTGTCGTCCAAAAGATCTAGCAGCGTTGGCCTCACATCTAATCTACGCGCTCCGAAAACTGCAGTTAGAACACCTAGTATTTCAAAACCAAATATTTCTTCAAAACTCAAGAGTGTGCCTGTGGAGGATCTGAAAACTAATGACCAGCCTGTATCTGAGGAAGAAGCCACAGAGTTTGAATTCCCTCCTGATGTTGAGCTTACTCCTGTAGCTCCTTTGGTCAAGCAAACATCAAGAAAAGTGGCTCCAATAGACAGCGATGCAACTGAAAATTCTGAAGACGATTTGATTACTGGCGTTCAAAAGATGCATATCAAAGCTCCTCAGACTCCTATTATGCCTGTCGATGATGAAGAGAGTGAAGATGAACTTATTGCTGGCAAAATGTCTGTAAAGAAAACGTTTAAATCCCGTTTGGCAAGACCCAGCGAATTATTTGTTAGTGGGAGAGATGACTTACTTAACCAAGAAGAAGATGAGCTGACAGCCGCACCGGTTATAAAGGCTGCAAAACCAACCATGGTAAAGAAACCTTCCAAGCCAAAGCAATCTTTTGGAATAACATCTGATCGCGATGAACTTACTGCGACTCCCAAAGTGGTATCTAGGCTTGCACGTCCAAAGTTTAAGTAAAACTTATTTTCTTGATTTTTGACTTTTCTAATCTGTGGAATGAACTCTCTTCAGCAGTTCCTTCAATTGGTGAAAATCAGTATTCAAACGCAAAATGGAAACCAGCTGCAGCAACTAGTAAGATGGGGATCAATTGATGATGTTATACCCAATAATTTGCGTCAACATCTGATGCTTAACTATGAACAAATGGAAGCAAATTGCCAGTCACATATTGACAGAGACTTTCTTCCTTTTATTACCAATTATTTAATATTTGCCGGAAAGCAGGATTTTGATTCATACCTTCAAGTATTCAGCGCATTCGTTGGTAATCGACTGTGTATTATTCCTTGGGCAGTTCCATTGATGAAGTCTTTGATTAGAGGATTGGTATTTTGGTCAGTCAAAGTAATGATAAAGTAACCAAGGCAGATTTAATGGGCCTCACTGCAGATAATAGAGTTAAATCGCAATCTGAATTGGCAAAATTACGAGCTGTGCTGCTGAAAGATACAGACGAAATGAAAGCGAATTTATTGGCAGTTGCAAACGCTTCGTTGAAATTATACTTTGGGATGAAAGAAATGCATCAAGCGCTCAAAGTAGTGGAGCAGACAGGGAATTATTTGCCAGATACCATTGTTATTCAAAAAGCAGATACTGTCACTTTCAATTATTACGTCGGAAGGGTTTATATATACTTTCACCAATTTGATAAAGTGGATCATATCTAATTCTAGGCGGATCAAGTGCTGTCAAAAGCGATGGAGGATTGCACTTTTTCGCATTTCCACAATAGGCAGTAAAGAAAACTTGATTTTAGATCAATACTAAAATATCTCGTTATAGCTAGAATCGTTCGGGGGAAACTCCCTACACCTCAACTGCTCCAAAAGTACCAACTGGATAAGCATTACCTACCACTTCTAAATGCTATAATTAAAGGAGATATTGGAAGATACAACGAGGAGTTGGATTTGCAACGCAAATATTTTACGAAGAGTGGGTTTTACATGATCCTTAAACACAGGGTGTTGCCGTTACTCTATCGTAATCTAATACAAAGAGTATTTGCCGGACTACAGTTAATTTCGAGCAATCCAACAACTAATATTCCCGTAGAGCTGTTTTATAAAGTCATTAACAATTGTAAAATTGAATGCTTTACCATCCACGATGTCGAGTCGCTAATCGTGTCTCTAATAGACCAGGTAAACTTAATTGACTATAGGGTTTCATAAAGGGATATCTATCGCCTGATAGAAAAATAATTGTATTTAGAAAGAGTGGGGATACTTTTCCTAGCCCATATAGTGTAAATTCAATTGCATGATGAAAATAAAAGCGCGAAATTTGTCTATAACCTTGATTTTCAGATGGCGATGGAATACAGAAACACGATATTGGATGCTCATCCAAAACATGTTATTTGCGTCCAATATAATCCTTTCAGAAGAGAGATATACACGGCTGGGGAGGGTATTTTTTAATTCACAAAGATTCCACGATTAAAGTGTGGGAATCTGAATCCGGGAAGCTATTGACAGTATGGTTAGAGCACATTGGCTGGGTCACCAATCTGCTCTATTGGTAATTTATCGCCTTAGATTTAGTAAAGAAATTAAAGTATTATTTTCGTGTTCAATTGATGGATACATTATAGCTTGGGGTTCTAGTGGAAAGGTGCTGCAAAAAATCCAAGTTCTTTTAATTAATGTAGACTGGGGGTCCGGTCTACTGCCTGGCGTACAACTACAGACGACAGCAGATTATGGCGGGACAAAACAAAAAAGTTCGTCTGTTTCAGCTAATTGGAGAAGACAGCCATACAACTACGGATGTACTGGAAAGGAAGAGCGTTTCGTGTTCAGAACACCACGATATTGTGAGCTGCATTGTGTCTTGCGAAGGCAGGTTTTACTCTGCTGGGTATGATAGGAAAATCATCATTTATGACGTTCCTCACCATGGAGATTTGAAATTAAGAGTGGCAAACTCCATTAAGGACGCCCATGATGCATCAATTTCGTGTATGATATTTGGTAAAGACGCGGACAACAGCTGGTATTTCAACGCTGATCAAGGTTGATTACAGGATCTATAGATAGAGTAGTCAAATTATGGTCGCTAGATGGAAATCTCATGCAAAGAGTCGATGGATTCAATGATACCATTACCTCGATATGCTATGTCATCCCAACGCAAACACTATGGGTCACAGCCAATTCGCCAACACCTATTGTATATGACCCTCGGAGTGGTATAAATGTTTCGGATTTTGTTCAAACTGACGATGAACGGTTCCACGTTCGCGGTGGGGCAATTGGCTTCCGAAATATGATCTTTGTTCCAGAAACAAATGAAGTTATAGCAATATCAAATAGAAGGTCGATAGTAGTTTGGAGGTACAATTCTGTGGCCCCGTTAACCGTACTTCCGGGGCACAGCGACATTGTAGAGTGCTTAACATACAGTAAATGATGCTTGACTCAGATCCAAAGGAGCCTATTCTGATATTTAGTGGTGGAGATGACGGAATAATTAGAAAATGGGAACGGCTGCAATTAATCACTTTCATGTACAGTCAAGAATCATTTACGCTGCCCAAGGAAGAGTTTAAGGATAACGAAGAATCCAAATTAAAAGAAGCAGAAGAAGGAACAAAGAAATCAAAAATATTAAAGCATCCTACCTTGAAATATTTGAGAAAGAAAAAGTCGGGTGGAAAGAGCCATATAAACGACCTGCCAGTGTTGCCTCCTATAACAAAACAGAAAGCTGTGCGTCCTAGTGTAGTATCAATGGCATACTATGAAGAATTGGATTATTTGATATCCGGATATGAGGATAGCAAAATCAGGATATGGGGATATAATGAAGAAACAATATTATACAATCAAGAACCAAAGACAACAACTGACAAGGATTTAGTTGACACAAAGAATGTGCCGGACGAGGCGGTAACTAGCAGAGTAGCCGGCATGACACTGAAAGAAACCTTAAATGAACACAAGGACTCTGTCACTGCATTAGTCTGCTTTAAACGAGACAACAACCATTGGCTGGTAAGCGTTCTTAATTCTAGTTGAGTACTGGTTGGGATAGGAGGATTGTATTGTGGAATATGAGCACATTAAAGATGCACGATGTATTTAGGAACCATTCTGCCATACAAACGAAAGAAGAGCTAGCTGCTGACGGGATAATTCTGGGGATGGATTATAGCTGTGAAAGAAACGAATTTGCATACTGCTCTGCCGATAAACTTGCGTATCTTCGAAGATTTTCATCAAATGGCGGCGAAATGAAACTTTTGGCTGTACTGCAGGGGTAAAATCTCATTAATAGAGACACGAAGCAGAAGTTACGCAGATTAAGTGGAATAAACATGCTTCTCAATGGATCACAGGGTCTGAAGACAGAACAATACGGATTTGGGTAACTATTTATAATATTTAGCCTGCTGAAGGAATTCCGTGCATTAGAGTGATAAATAACGACGGACCAGTTACCGCATTGTGCATAGATGCAATCAACGGCTGTCTAGTAAGTGGGTCGCAGGACAAAATTATCAGAGTGTTTGACTTGGACAAGAAAGATGAAATTGTTCAGAAAAACAACGGGCATACAGATGAAATTCGCTCAATAATCCATATTCCAGCCCGAAATCAATATGTGTCTGCGTCATGGGATAATTCCGTAAGAATATGGAACGGTAATCAGTTTGTGACATAGCGTATTTGAAAAAAGGACAGAGAAAAATAGCAAAGTCAACCATGAAATTCCAAGCCGAAGAAGAGGAAGTAAGATGAATTTCACATTAGCAAACAATGTCGTATTCGGAATTGAATCCACTAATTGTGCCAAAATTGCTTTCAAAACCGCTCTTTGTCAAGGAATTTGTATTAGAAAAGCCGCCTGTCAAGGAAGAAGACTTTGAAGAGAATATTGAAAAAAGTACGCTTGAGGAGGAACTACGACAAACGCTGAATGACCTGGATGTTGCGCTGAATTCCACAGAGAAGCAAAATAAGGGGGGCAAACGTGCGTTTAAACTGAACAAGAAAAAAGTTGGGTAATATATTCAGTCATCGAACGATAGCAGTTTCGTGCTTTTTAGTTTTTTGATTTCCTTTTTGGATAGGGATTCTTTAGCTTTCTTTTCTATCTTTGTTTTTGGTTTGGCTTTTAATACTGAAGAGAGTTCCATTTTATCTTTCGGCTCCTGTTCTTCTACTATTCCCAATAAATCCTGTGCTTCCTTTAGTGTTACCCCGTCTTGCAGTTCTACCTGCGGTTTTTCATCTGCATTTTCGTCATCTTCTGTATTCATACGGTGTCGATATTCGGCAGACATGATCTTATCGTCAATCGTTGCCTGCTTTGGAGCATTTCCTTGCATTAACTTTAAGAAATCTGGCACTTCCGCTTGAAATTGCAATCCCTGCCTCGATTTGTAATTCTCCCTTCTTTGGCCCATTCCAGATCTGGCAAGAAAAATAAGATTTTGCAAGTTTATTAAAAACAATTCATATAATATTGATTAGGCAGCAATTTCACTTTCTAAAGTTTCTTTAGGTTGATCTACGGTTTCCGATTCTTGAGCAGGTTCTTCCTTAGCAGCTTCAACTACTACTTCTGGGATTTCCGCAGCAGGAGGAACATCCTTCTTCTTTCTCATTAAAGTAGGAAACTTGATTCCAAAGAGTTTCTTTTCAGCAGGTGAGACAACCTTTTCAGTCGCTTCTGCAACAGGGACTTGTTCAGCAACCTTTTCAACACCTTCAGTAACTTTCTCGGCTGCCTTTTCGACTGCCTTTTCCATTGCTTCAGTTTCAGGCAAAGTTACATCTACCTTTGGTGCTTCAGCATCAACAATAACTTTGGCAGGAGATTTCTTGAAGAAATTCAAAGAGAATCTCTTTTTCTTTTCTTCAACCTTGGCTTCTTCAATACTATCCTTGGATTCCGCACTTTCTTCGACTGGTTCCTTGACTTCTTCAGCAATAACTTCTTCAGTAGTAGCTTCCTTGATTTCTTCGGTAATAACTTCTTCGGTAGTAGCTTCCTTGACTTCTTCAGTAGTAGCTTCCTTGACTTCTTCAGCGATTTGGACAGCTTCAACAGCGGTTTCTTCAACCTTTTCACTAGTTTCAGCTACCATTTCAGGCAAGTCCGCTTTCTTGATAAAAGTTGGGAATTTAAATGAGAATCGCTTTTGCTTTGGGCTTTCTACCTTAGCTTCTTCGACTGGTTCAGATTCAGCAGCAGGGATTACTTTGGCGGTAGTATCTTCCACTGGGACTTCAGCTTCTTCAGCAGCAGGTTCTTGAGTTTCTTCCTTTTTAGCTTCAGCTTCAGCCTTTTTGAAAATATTCTTGATTGTAAATCTCTTTTTTGGCGAGGTAAGTGCTGCAGCTGGAGCAGATTCTTCAGATTCAGGTTCTACAATAGCTTCATCATCAGCTGTTTGGGTAGCACTTTCGGTGGTGGGTTTCTTTCCAAAAATACCAAATACAGTGGACTTTCTTTTAGCTTTCTTTACTTCCTTTTCGACATCTTCAATTTCAAGCTTGTCAGCAGCATCTTGGGCCGCTTCAAGCTCAGGTTCAATGGTGCCTTGAGCTTCTGTGAGTTTAGCAACAGCTTCTTCGACTACAGCAACAGTTTCGTCAGTCTTTTCTTCAGCTGCAGTTTCTGGTTCAACAGCGGCATCGTCAACAGATCCATCGTATACTTTGGCGGCTGTTTCTTCAACCTTCTTTTCCTTCTTTACCAAGCCAAAGAATTTTTGCACTTTGGACGATTTGACAGCTTCTTGGATTTTTTCATCAACAGCATCCTTCTTTGTTCTGGATAAGGTGAAAAATCCGAATCTTGTTAATTAAGAAATACTTTGTGGTTTCTTTGGCTTCTTCCTTTGGGGCTTCTTTTGGCTCTTCCTTGATTTCTTCAACTTCAGCTTTTTCAGCAGCATCAGTTGGTTCAGGCACAATTTCAGCGTTTTCAGTTGCTGGTGCTTCTGGAGTTTCAATCTCAGCAGCAGTATCTTCAATTTCAGCAGCAGTATCTTCAATTTCAGCAGCAGTAGCTTCAATCTCAGCAACAGTATCTTCGGACTTTTCCTTTTGCATAAAAGAAAACAAGTTGAACTTTGGGCGAGCCTCCTCCAAAGATAATTTCTTTTCTTCCTTCTTCTGCTTTCTAGGAATGGTCAAGAATGATATGCTTGTTAGCAGATAAATACCTCTTGTTCATTTGAGCTTCCTCGACCTTTTCTAAATCAGATTCATTCTCCTTCTTTTTCAATAACCTAAAGTTACCATTAATTTACTTTTTTATCCCAGCTAACAAATTGTGTTTGCTTTCTGGGGCTGGCGGCAATCTACATGTCAAATGTCAAATTACGCTATGTCTGGCTTGGCATCACTACAATTAATTTCCACTCACCTCACTTGATCTACAACCTGTTGTGCAATAGCGTCGTTGTTTGTCAGTTGCATTGGCGTTTTTTGTTTTTGGCGAGTTTTTTAACCTGGAAGAGGCGTACAAGCCACAGCGTTAGTCCCTTTTAACATTTGTCACATGATACGCATTACAAATAATACCGCAAAAAAAATAAAGTAAGCAACGGTCGTAATCAGAATTTACATTGATCTAACCGGCTGAAACATCAATCTTTATTTGGGAATTAGAGAGAAGTTGGTGTTTTCGATTCAGGTTGTGGGCTTGGATAATGGCGCACGAACCTTCAAGGTCTGTGCGCCTCATTTATCAATGAATGACTTGCCATCTATAAATCCAACCAAGTTATGGTAAAGAATGTCGATGAAGAAAGCAATTCTGCAGGGATGATCAAGTTACAAATACAAAATTTAGTGATATCACATGTCAATATTTACTGCATGAAATCACAGGGGATTTCTGGTCTGTTGAAGGAATTCTGCATTTCGTTTTTGAATCGTTAGTAATAGTTCAGAAGTCGATTCCCCAAACGGCACAGTCCTTTTAGAACGGTTGATAAGTTCACTGTAATATTTCTTTTCGTATTCTTTTTGAATCGCAATACGTTTTCTTGTTTGAGGATCAAGTTCAAGCCATTTTTGAAAATCCAGCAACTGTCTAGTTTTCCTAGATTAGAGAGGATCTACTCTTCGTACCCAATAGGCTTCATCACACGTAATTGAAAATGGATTCCATTGCTGTCAGTTACTTCTGCCGCTGTAACATCCGTTATCTCTTTTGGAATGTGTATGATTGTTCCATCTATAAACTTGCCGGTAGCGTTTCCATTTTGATACATGGTAAACAGCCCAATCTCAGGCACATTGACCTCTTCCTTTATTGTTGTAGCTGTGCCTACAGTGCTATTTTCCTTGTTTTTGTTGAAGCTGTAAGATACATGGTTTTGATACATACTCAGCCCAACAGAAAGAATCTTTTGCATGGGATATTCCTTTCCTGAGGCATGATTTGTCAGCCATTGAAAGACGCTATCTGTCCTATATACTTCTTGAGTATTTTCTCGATTATACATTGTAAAATATGAGTATTCTCCATCTGATATTAAAACAGCATCCTCCAGCTCTATAAACAGTTCTCCCCCTTTGAAAACCATAAACAATCCAACCGTATTTCTAAACACCACGATTTCGTTCATTCCTGCAAAGTGCAGTAAATTGATTGAATTTGGTCTGAATCCAGAATTTAAAGAATTTGAGGCAGATACAAGACATGGATCAAAAATTTGTATCGCTGTTGTGACGTGTAGTTCTGATCTAGCTACAACTGCAACAGAGGCAACACTTTCACCTAATAGCATCGTTGCGGGGTATTCCCAGTATTTCGGAACATCAAATACTGTAAATGTCTGTGATGCGTTTATATAGTGGAATCTTTTGTCGTTTTCAATCAAGTGTAGTTGATACGGAAAGGTAGCCGTAAACATTTGTTTAACATCATCAAACTTAAGAGTAAATAGTTTATCTATGCTGACTATAATATTTGCGGTTATTACTTTTGTATCCCATCTTGCATATTCAATCCTGTTTGTCGTTATTAGTCGCGATTCTTCTTTAAACAGAATCTCTGGAATATACGGTTGTACAAATCTATTTCGAAATTCAAGCAGTGATTTCACTTGTCGGTGATATTTCAAAGGAAGAGAATTTGTTAGAAAACGAGTATCATCGATGACAACGGCCGCCCCGCTAATGTTAGTATAATCTACGTTGGCGAAATGTGAATGGTATGATGATCGTATACTCCACTGCAGCTGTTGTCACGAAATATAAATACAGATTCCATTAAAAATATTCAAAAAAATTGAAATGAAATGAATTTTATATCCAAAGTTCAGTGTGCAGCAACGTACTTCCAAGCAGCAACAACTGCAGCAAGGGTTTCTTTACCAGCAGGGTTAATGTTTGATGCTGGCAAGACGAATCCATTGCTGTTGAATTGGTTTGGACGTAATTCGACAGCAAATGCGTATTTGATTCCAAGGGTACCATATGCCCAATCAGCACTGCTGCCAGAAGCTTGATCTATTGTTAAAAACGGTCTTACAGATGGTGTTGCAGATATCACCAGGAGTGAATGACAATCCGTTAACATTTTGTAATGCGCTAACGGCTGCTTGAGCAGCAGCTCCTTGGTCGGCAGAATCAGGATTGCTTGCGTCACAAGAATAGCCCCAAGGATACATGAACAATTGAGAGTAGGAGTGGAAGTCTACATAAGAAACAACATTGGTCAATGATTTCAAGTAGGCGGTGATTGCTTGAACCTCCTTTGAACTGGCGGCGGATGGACCATAGAAATCGTCAGCACATGGATCGCTGGAAGCTCCAGGCTGGGACCAAGCATAGTCAAAGTTTCTGTTTGGATCAGTACCCACACAGTCACTTCCGCTGTTTGGCTCTCTATTCTTTCTATTCATTCTGTCACCATTTGGATCTCTAGTGTATTTGTAACCGTCAACGTTCAATACTGGGATAAAGTGGAATGTGAAAGTTTTTCTAAAGTTTACAGAATCAGCATCAGTTCCAGTAATCAAGGAGTTGGCAATGTAGGTAGTGGTGGATGGAGAAATCCATTCTCTAGCATGAATACCGCCATGTACGACAATCTGTTTGGCGCCAGTTCCAAATTTAACACCAAGAATGTCGTTACCTTCATAAGTCTTGCCAAGGTTGATTGGAGAAGTTCCTGGCAAGCCTTGCAAGAATGTAACATAAGCAGAAGCATCTTGGTAGTCGCTAAAGACTTGAGCAGCGGTCAAGGTTTTGGCACTTGCAAAGGTCTTTAGGTGGTTGGCGGTGTGAGCCCTTTCAGCATCAATTTCGACCTGCAAGTTTTCAATCTTGACAGTGGATTTTACGTCTTTCAATAAATCGGTAACTTTGGCAATATCTTTGGCTTTGACGCGAATGTCAGCAGCACCGACAACAATATCAGTCCAAGCATCAAGGCGTTGCTCTCTAACAACAGTTTGTACAAGTTGCTGTTGATCTTTAGTTTCTATTTGGAAGCGGAATACTTTGTCACCTTCGTATTGGCCTTTGGTTGGGACAGCAGAGACGAATTGCAATACAGCGAGGACGGTAGCAATGGAGAATTTCATTTATATTCCTGTAGAAATGTGTTGCCCATTTATACCAAGTTCAACCGCTTTTCCATGTGTTTCCCTTGAGTTGTCTGTGGGCGAGCATATGGAGACCATGGAGATTTTTTTTCGGTTGCATGCGAGATTTAACATCAAAAATAATCAGTAAATCCAAGGGCTGGAAGCGCGAGACTAAATACTTGAATGGACCATCATTTACACGCAGTCTGGTTCGACTGCGTTATATCGCTTGACGTGCAATATTCCATGTTTTTGAGGCTGTAACCAACGCGGAAATGTCCAACCGTTGGATTGGAACAAAGGCCATCGCACACACAAAATTACTAGCAGATTAGCAAAGATCTGCGTATTTCCATTCTGTAATTGTATTGCATCACCAGGTAGGGTTTGTTGCCACAGATTGAGAACATCCCCCATATTCACTTCATCTATGAATAAGGCAATTGTATGCTGGTGTGTTAACCGCTCCATTGATTACCCGGAAGGAGTGTCAATGTGGAATTAAACAACTTGAACGATTCAACCTCACACATTCAATGCCAGGTAGGACAGAGGTTTCAGTTTGTCGGGTTGTGAACAATTTTATCGTTGGATTCAGATCGCAAGTGCACATCTTAACAAAGACTTGGGAACGTGAGAATGGCAAATATATTATTCCCAGTCTTAATCCTTCAATCTCCGAGCGTTGCTGGCGTAGCTGTCGTCAAAGAAGTGTGATCAACCTGATCTTTCCCGAATTACACCTCGGGATTAGTACATTCAATTGAAGCGGCTACTCGTCCATTCTCAACTTTATTTCAAGCATATTATTCTTAGTGACATACTTAATGACTGGGAAGAGTCAGAATCAGAAAAATTAGCGATATAAGTGGCTGACTTTGCAGTTTCAAAATCTGAAATGAGTGATTTCGAAAGCGACACTATGGACGAAGATGATTTCGACTATTCCCAGGAAGACGAACAAGATTTTGTATTTGAACCAGTTATACCAGAAAAGGATATTAAGCGCAGCTATGACGTTGAATATCAATGCTATTCCCCCACCGATATTGAAAAGATCCAAAAGGAAGAAATATCTCATGTCTGCAATATCCTAGGATGTACAAAGGAAAACGCTTCTACATTATTGAGGCATTTCAAATGGAACAAGGAACGATTGATTGAAAGTTACATGGAGAATGAAGAGCTAGTGAAAAAAGAAGCCGGTGTGATTATGGATATACGGGAACCAAAATTGATTACAGTTCCTGGGTTCAGTTGTGATATTTGCTGCAACGATGAAGAAAATCTATCGACTTTTGCATTATCCTGCGAACACCGATTTTGCGTTGACTGTTACGAGCATTATTTAACAGATAAAATTAAAGAGGGCGAAAGCAGGTTTATTACATGTGCTGCAGAGTGTAATTTAATAGTCGATGAAAAAGCCATTCAGTTGTTAGTAAAACCCGAAATATGCCAAAAGTAATCCCAACTAACTCTAGGTATAATATTTTATTATTGAGAGGATTTGTAGACGACCACAAGTCGCTGCATTGGTGCCCATTCCCTAACTGTGAAAATGCCGTAAAATGTATGATTAGTAAAGCGCAATTGGACACAATCGTACCAACCGTTGAATGTTCCGCAGGACATCGTTTCTGCTTTGGATGCGGCGAAAAGGATCATCAGCCAGCTATTTGCGATGTTGTAAAGAGATGGCTAAAGAAATGCGCGGATGATTCAGAAACTTCAAATTGGATTGCTGCAAATACAAAAGAGTGTGTGAAATGCTTCTCGATGATTGAAAAGAACGGCGGCTGTAATCATATGACATGTCGAAAATGCAAGCATGAGGTAAGCTGTATTTTATGTAGTTTTGCTGGATTTGTTTGGGTCCTTGGGCAGACCACGGAACATCCTGGTACAATTGCAGTAGATATGAAGAAAAGGAAAGTGTGGACGCAAGAGACGCTCAAACAAAGTCAAGGCAGGCGCTAGAAAGATATCTTCATGTAAGAATAGTTAACCATAGTATTATAATCGTTACGCAAATCACGATCAATCTGCAAAACTGGACAAGCAATTGTACGAAGCAACAGAAAAAAAAATGGAGGTGATGCAAAAGTCTTCAGATTTCTCATGGATTCAAGTACAGTTCTTGAAGAGTGCTGTGGATGTATTATTAAAATCAAGAGGAACTCTCATGTGGACTTATGCACTTGCTTATTACCTTGCAAGAAACTCTAATGCGACCGCGCTGTTTGAAGATAACCAAAGAGACTTGGAAATGGCGGTAGAAGAACTCTCTGGCATGTTGGAAACTTTGATTACGCCAGAAAACGCAGCAGAGATTAGACAAAAGGTGCTGGACAAGACCGAGTATGTGAATAGAAGAAGGCAAATTCTCTTATCAGATACTGCGGCTGGTCATTTGGAAAGAAGATGGGAGTATTCCTTTTAAGTGTTGAATATAAAGAATTCTATTAAATATTAAAAATTAAGCGCAACGGTATCTGAATAGGAGTAATGCACTTTTAGCAGTGAACAAACTGCTTTGAATTTACCTCTTGCGTTGTTCATCAGTTTGAAAGGGTCAGCATTCAAATTGTTCTCTGTCTTAAAGTTCAAACATAGTTCCAAGAGACTGTCAAGCTGCTTCAACGTCCTTTCTGGATATCTATCCGAATTTTGCTTGACTATATCGATCCAGTGTTCACTGAACCCCACATAATAGCCAATTTCCTTTGCGAATTCGAATCCTTTTTCCAAACCCAATAGTTTTCCTTCAAGTAGCCCACTCTTTTGGCCCTGCTGCAGCCCATCCAGTCTTCCGTACTCGTGAAACAT
This sequence comes from Terramyces sp. JEL0728, assembly GCA_027603945.1. Taxonomy (NCBI): domain Eukaryota; kingdom Fungi; phylum Chytridiomycota; class Chytridiomycetes; order Rhizophydiales; family Terramycetaceae; genus Terramyces; species Terramyces sp. JEL0728. The sequence goes on along the minus strand of JADIIU010000001.1, from coordinate 131,265 downwards.
TTCCTCCAAGTGTATTAAATCCTCCATTCGGCGATTGAATTTTTTTGCAAACTCACAATGTCGATGGGATCAAGTTGGCAGCAATTTGGGGCAGCAGTTCCGCCAGAGAGAGGTGCATTCCCTCTAGACTACAAAGGCGATTGTAATAAATTCGTAAAGGAATATCTGGAATGTCTAAAGAAAAACAAGAATAATACAGTTACTTGTAAAGTGGTTTCAAAACATTATTTTGAATGTAGAATGGAGAATAATTTGATGGCGAGGGAGGATATGAAGGATTTAGGATTTAAAGAATAACAGGAATAAAAACTTTTTTCATTACAGACTATACTTGCATGGAATCTTTGTTTAAGCCGCTAATTTTATATCCTGACCGCAAAGGCTTCAATAGCAGGGTGTTGGAGCTACTTTTAAAGAGGTTCAAAGCTTATGGAGGAAAGACTGGCACATTGGATGAAGCAGATATCGTGTTAAGCAAAAACAAATTCTCAAAACCAACGGTAGATGCTGACTGGATATCCAATTCAATTACATCCAAGAAGCGACTACCAATTACAAAGTCTGAAGTCGATTTAGTCGTTATTGACGATGACCACAAGGATAATTCCTCAAAAAGAAAAGCTGAAGTAAACTATGACTCTGAAACGGATAAAAGTGATTCGGATATTGAAGTTGTTAAATCCGAAAAGAAACCAAAGTTTGACCAAAAGAAGTTTGTCTGTATGAGCTCCAGCAAGTCTACTGCTCCCCCGCAAGTGCCAAATCAGGGGGTTATCGACCAATTGCAAAAACTACTTGACAGATATACAATTGAAGGAGATAGATGGAGAGTGAAATCCTACCGAACCGCGATTTCCGCGTTGAAAAAGTACCCAACAAAAATAAAGGACAGGAAAGAAGCTCTTGCAATCAATGGCATTGGGGAAAAGATTGCGGACAAAATTCAAGAGTTCTTGGATATTGGCTATGTGAAAAAAACTAAAGAAACTCCAGAGAATATAAAGTCATTGGAGATATTTTATAATATCTATGGGGTAGGGTCAAAATTGGCCCAGAAATGGTATTCCGAAGGAATGAGAACTCTTGATGATATCAAAAAACGCACTGATCTTACCAAAGCACAGCAACTGGGCATCAAACACTACCATGTAAATTGAATTGACCTAGGATTTGATGAAACGGATTTCCAGAAAAGAAGTCAAAGAAATTGGCAACAGAATTGAAAAAGTCGTAAAGGAAAGGTTCCCCGAGTTGGAAATGTATATTATGGGATCGTATAGACGCGGTGCAGAAACCTGCGGCGATATTGATTTGATATTCACCTCCAAAACATTTGAATTGAGCGAGCAAGTGTTTACTGAAATATGCGATCAACTTACCGCGGCAAAGATCATGACAGATACTATCATTGTTGCTTCTGAAATAGTGCGAGGAATATGTTCTATTGATAATGGTCCGCAAAGACGAATCGGTAATTTATACTTACTGTTGATTTTCTACTGGTCCCTATACATGAGCTTGGCGCTTCACTGATCTATTTTACCGGAAATGATTTGTTTAATCGAAGTATAAGGCTACTGGCAACAAAGAAGGGCTACAGTCTCAACCGACATGGATTATTTAAAGCAGTGATGGAAGGTCGCAAAAAAGTTTCGGTTGGTGAAAGGGTTGCTGGCGAAACAGAAGAAGGAGTTTTCAAGATACTGGGAGTGCCATATAGACCTCCAACCGAAAGAAATGCCTAGCTTTATGTAATGTGTGTACAATAAATTTATTTCCTCAAGAGATCTACGAGTCCTTTGGCGTAAAATGGATAAGAGCTCTCTGTGATCGACATTAGCGCGTTTTCCCATCTACTTTGGAATTGTGGGTGATGTTGAAGAATTGCTATGCAGTTATCTATATCTTGAAGCATCGTCGCTACAAGTAACGCAAGTTCAGGAAAGTCGCCATCCTTGGTCATGTTCATCAGAGTTCGAAGTTCTGACTCTCTATGGTTCATCGTGGAAGTTCTTTTGGTGTTGATTCCTAATTGGGAGGATCTTCTTCCTACTCCCCAACCTTTATCTACACTTGATTTAGAATCCCGTCTTGTCAACATGGGAGATTTTATAACTGTCGGATAAGTCCAACTAAATTGCTCGTGCAACTCGGAAAACGTGAACCCCCAATCCATTATCAGATACTCGGTATTCGCACTAAATTAGCTTTGCGCTACCGTTCGGTTTTTAGCCAGTGCGCTATTGAAACAGAAAACAGATTTCCAAAATGGATGAGATCTCGATATCGACCTTCAAGTAGAATACTTCTCAGTTTGCTGTGGATCAATGTTTCAAATAGCAACATGTGGGACAATTGCTCCCTAGTTCTAAATTAGTTGTGGATTACATTGCCTGCTTGTCCTGAATTTCTTCATTAGCACTCAATATCTCTTCATCTGGAAATTAATGAATAGTACCAAAGATAGACCTTAGAAATCTATAAAGCTCCGATGCAGTTTCATAATCATCTGCGTTTAATGAGTGCTCCAATAACTTTACAGCAAGCTTTGTTATTTAATATTACCTTGCTACTGACCTCTAGCGGTTCCAACGTCTGAATGATGATTAGATACGAAGTAGCCACTTGATAGGAGCCACTTTCCAACGCAACCTTACATTTAGCAAAACCATACTTTGTACAATTCTATCGGATCACCAACAAGGGAGAAGTAATGTTTCCAAAGTGCCATTTCGCTTTTTCTGGCACAATTTACGATGATTTCAAGGCTCCTTGGGAACTGTTTGACAAAGGCGATAACACTATTGAGGATCCTATCCTGCGACTCGTTTGGTAAATCCGAGTCTTCATCCAGGGCATTATGCAACATCATTTCAAGTGCGTGATTAAAGTATTCCAAATCTTGATAGTTTTTGGCAAAATTAAGTGCTCTGTTATACATATTTGTCGATAAAAAGTGTTTGATAATCAAGTGTACAAAAAGGTGTGTCTGAATTAGTATGCATTACCTTGATTTCACAGGAAAATTGGGAAATGCCCAAGGAGTTGTTTAAGGAAAGGTGCTGTCTTATACCAACCAATACTCCTTGCTTCAATAACACGACTTTGTTAAACAGAACAAACCTAACGGGTAAAAATCAAGAGATAATCTCAAAACAGCTTCTTTTGGCCGTTCATCCACTGGACTCTCAATCCATTGGGATGGATCACTTAGAATTTTTGCCCCTTGGCCATTAAACGCCCAAATCGAAGTTTTAAAATCGTTGGTATCTGTTTTGGAGGAAGATATCCAAAAATGTTCAATTCTATCTGCAATTTTCGTTGCTTGCCATTTTTCATTCCAAGTTATTTAGAAAATACCTTTCTCCAAATCATATGCAGTGAACCATTTTTAAGCAGCAAGATTGGATTGTTAAACAAGGTGTCACTCTTTTCGTTGAAAACTCTCACCCTGGCAATACCTTGAACAAAAGTTGTGCTGGCCGAAATGAAATTCTGAAGCGTGAACCCTTGTTTCAACTTTAGAGATGGTAGGCGATCTGTTTAGTCAGGAAATACCTGCAGTTTGATGTATTATATAAGATTGAATTGAACTGTTTTTCGTGAAAACCAGCAAGTGAGAATCAAGTAAATTCATCGCTGAAATAGGATGCGAGAGCACTTCGGTGTGAATAATATTGTCTTCATCTAGCTTTGCGTCTCTTGAATATAATCTCACCTGTATTAATAGTGCTTACCTCATATCTTGAGCTACGCAAGTTGAAGCAGGAGATTATGATATAGCTGTTGAACCACAGAATGCCCGATACTTCAAATCCTTGCTCGTGATGTTCATTGCCAAACAACTTCCATTTACCGGATGCATTGTTGTAGTGCGCAAACCCTTTCCTTCCCGCAATGGCAATGAATTGACTGTTTCTTGATGAAGTCACATATTTGATCGGCCAGTTGGCAACCAAATACATTGGCGGGATCTGAATCAAGAAGGATTTACGTGTATTGTTGTCCAATTTAAAGGATCTAGACCCATCACGGCTTCTTCTTTATCCATGCCTTCATAGACAATCAATCTGTCTGAAGCAACTAAACAGACATTTCTATTGTGTTGCTATATTAATACGAGAATACATTCGATAGCGAAGTAAGTATCGACGATTTTGCAAATTCGATTACATATAAATCCAGGACTATATCCTTTTCTAGTGTAGTTGATGGTAATATAAACAAAAAATAATCACCTGGAGCCCACCATAGCTCTTGCACACCTGTAAAGAATACTTCTTCAGTTTCATTCACTATTCCGTCCGAAGCATGAACGTATGTATCCTCCGAAATTGTGCTGGTCAATAGACAGCCGTAAATACTCCATACTGAAAATCCACCATATATCCAGCTAACCGCTAGAGCGTATCCATCCGAGCTCCAAGACATGGAACTAATTGCACTTAATTTCATTGGCGTATTGCGGCCGTCTGGTTTCATTATCGCAGAAGTGTGTGTAAGGGTGCTAGTCAAAGGATTCAACTTGATTTCATAGTGATAAACCATTCCTCCCAGATTTCCAATCGCTAAAATGTTGAACGAGGGATTAAATTCAAGGGAGGTCGCTGGAGGATTATCCTGAGAGGAATAAATACAAACCCCAGTCCACTTTTTATCGTATTGGCATAAATAAACATATCCGGTCTCTGTCAAAATGCCATACAAGTCTTCTGTCTTGTTTGTCCTTATTAGCAATATCGGCTCTGCAGGATTATGATAAAATTCTAAATCCGATAGTTTTGAAGGCTTTGCGACCGATTTTTCTGCAGTCCAAGTGAAATTAATTAAAGACGGATCCTGATTTGTACATAGAATCAATTCATCTTTTAGTCCGATACCACAATCTATTCCAGATTCTACCTCTAAAGATATATTGAATTTAAGATAGTATCCTGGGACACCCTCCTCCTCTCCTGGCCCTCTCGAATGATGATGAACCCCAGCAAAGATAAAATCCAACATTGGAGCTGGCGTTAATCATGAAATACCTATAATAAATTAATACAAACCTTGCTGATTTACAACGTCGTAGTAATGTACGTATCCCCTGTTTGTAATAACCACGATGGTATTGCCATCGGGTTTCCAAATTAAATCAACATTGTCTCCTTCAGCTTGAATTGAATCCTCATGCCTGGTAACTTTTGAAATCAGCACTTCCGGCTTTGTTAGTGACATTTACTTTTATCGACCACAGTGACAAAGTATTGTATGTAATTGCGCAGAACAACGATTTTGCAATATTGCGCTTGAACATGGTAATCGATGGGTTCATGGTTCCATCGAATATTGGCTGCTGGAATGCTTCTCCTTCATCTGTTGAGATTCTCTCTGCCAATATTTTTGGTGTACCTACCGCAACATACATTTAAGTGATTGCGCAGCAAAATAGTAAAATTACCAGTATAACGCTCCCACCTAATTATATTTATTCAAAAAATGCCACTACAATATAGCCAATCAAAACTACATTTGCAGATACGGCAGCGATTATTCCAGAAACGGTGGATCCGAGCCTGTCCAAGCAAGTAAAGAAGACAGTTAGTGGAATGACTACGACGAGTGCAGAAAAAACAATCAGTTTAACCAGTACAAAACTAGGTTAATATTAGCAACCTTGGTATGTGATTGATTCCGATTTTGACTTTGTTTTCATCCTTCGCATTCGCTACACCTGCAGCTTTTGCTGAATCTTCCGATTTTTCTTGCTTTCTCTGTCTCAGCTCTGTTTCTCCCATTTTGTTTGCTGATCTACACTAATGGTTGAAGAAAACAAAAAAGTATTTTTCGATATGTCAATAGGAGGCAAGAATGGTATTCCCAACTAATATAGCTGGAAGAATAGTGTTTGAACTGTTCAGTAAGGTGCCCAAGACAGCAGAGAACTTCCGAGCGATATGTGCTGGCGACAAAGATCCAAAATTACACTACAAAGGTTCAAAATTTCACAGAGTGATTAAAAATTTTATGATTCAAGGAGGAGATATCACTAACGGAGACGGAACTGGAGGAAACTCCATTTATGGTGGAGAATTTGAGGACGAAAACTTGACTATTAAGCATGATCAAAGCTGCTTATTGTCAATGGCAAACAGAGGGCCAAATACGAATAGATCTCAATTTTTTATTACAAGCAGCCCCTGCCCTCACTTGGATGGAATTCATGTTGTTTTTGGAAGAATTATTGAAGGAGAAAATGTTTTCCGACAAATAGAATCCCTGCCTGTTGACGATAGTGACTGTCCTTATCATCCGGTAGTCATTGTAGACAGTGGAGAAGTTATTGCACCAGTCAAACATCAAAAAGTGAGTGAAAAGGCTGCAAAGAAGGTTGAATCTGATAGCGAAAGCGAGCAGGAATCGGAAGACGAAAAAGATGAAGATGAGAATGGAGAGGAAGAAACTAACCCATATGTAATTGGGGTTGCACCCCCAGAAGACTGTGATCCTAAATTTTCGTTTTTGGACAGAGATAGAGGAAAAGGAGGAAGAGTATACGCTGGACCAAGAAAATTTAAAGACGAGCAAGGAAGAAAAATCAAGGGCCGTGGATCAGTGGTAGTTTACCGTTAATTTAGAAATACGGGGTAAAGCATGACAATGATAGATACCAAAGACAGCCGCGAGATAGAGATAGACCATACCGCAATAGGTCAAGATCTCCTCAAAGAAGAGCTCGCTCGCCTGGATACTCTCCAAAAAAGCGCAATCGCTCTCCTGAAAGGAGCCGATCCCCAGTAAGACGACGAGTTTCGCGTTCGCCAATTAGGTCGGGTCGCCAGAGAGATGATAGGAGGCACAAGGTTTCCTCACGTCGGTCGCCATCTCGCTCTCAATCGCCGCGCCAAAGGAGGGAAATATCCCCAAGACGGCCACCTGGACACACTGGTACTAAATCCGCTTGATTCAAGTAGTTACAGGATAATTCAACCCGTGTTATTCAAATCACATTAATAAAATATCCTACGTCACCACTTTAGACATTTTCACCAGCAATGGCAATTCAAACCAACTATCTTGCGATACTAGTCTTATCTATAATGGTAATAACAACAAATATCGGTTACGCCAGCTATGTATTCATAAAAAAATTGAAAAACGTCTCACCGCTGATGATTTCTTATTGTTTGACAGATTTGGTATTTGGTATACTGTTTGCTACTGTAATTGCACATCAAACAATCGACTGCAGAATTTACAGGATTATTTACTATGCGGTTATCGTTTCATCTATAGCACATGTCACCGCAATCTCCATCAAGCGATTTGTCATTATAATTTGTACTGGAATCATTCAAAATCACTGGAATTATATCATTGCAGTGTTTAATTGGATAATTTCGATTGGGATAGCAGTCGCAATCGAATATTCCTCCAAGAATTCTGCGGACGATGGCTGCACGATGACTGTGGATATATCGGTTTCATTCGCAACAGCTTTTCTATTTTTTTCAGCATTGTCGCTGGCTATTGTTATTCTATGTTATGGATACATTGTGGGATATCGGCATTGGTTAAATATGAGAATTGAAAGAGCAACCAAATTTAGTTATGAAAGTTCTGGATCGGAGGACGAAGAGAGCTTGAGAATCGGCAAGAAATTCGAATGGGGGCTGATTATTCACTCCAGTTTCAACATCTCTCTTTATATTTTTACATGGACCACGCTTTTTATTATTGCACTGAATACCATTAATGATCAGCATTCAACTAATAGACTGGAGCTTATCAATATACTGTGCATAAATATCAGAGGGATCTTGAATCCGCTGCACCTGCTTTTATTTGTAAAGAATCCGATTACAGAGTATGTGCCAGTCAACACCCTCGTAAGACGAACAGCTCAACACGATCTTGGCTCAGATTACAATCTGAATAACCCGGTAAGGGATTCAGAGTACACTGTCGCGGATAGTTTAACAAGACTAGAACCGAAAAGGTAGATTAAAATGTGGTTTAATAAAAAAGAGGATTAAATTTCTTCCAAGATTGCTTTTGGATGCAAACCTTCGTAGCAGATCCGATACACTGTGGTAAATAATGGATATCTATCGTTAATGGAGCTTACTCGTGAATCAAGTGCTTTTCTCTTAAAATCAAGTGGATTTCCTTGGCAGTCCCAGCTCCTTGAAGTTTTTGGCCATTCAGCAATTCCTTTTCCAGAACTTCAAGCGATTTGCCCGTCAATACTCTGGCTTCTGCGACTTTTCGGTTTCTACCTCCTGAGCAAGTGGTGATTAAATCTGCAACTCCACAAGATTCAAAGAAAGTCTCGTCTTTGACACCTTCGTAAAAATATTTGCAAAACTTTCTCATTTCCATTAGTCCAATACGTATCATTGCGGCTTTGGTGTTATCACCGCATTTGAGACCATCTACAAATCCTGCTGCAATCGCAACAACGTTTTTGAGTGCCCCGCAGAGCTCTGCTCCAGCTAGGGGTCAATTGGAACTTACCGACATCAGGAACGCAATTAATTCTAAAGTATTGAGTGTTGAAAACTTTTTGGAACAAGTCTGCATTTTCTTTTACGTTGTATCCTATTGTAGATTCGCAAAACTCGTCCAATGCTACTCCTTGTGCAATATTCGCCCCCATCAATACCGACACATCAATAGACAAATGGTCGGCAATCACGTCTGAAATCAACTGCAAACCTTCGTTTCCAACATCAACACCCTGGGATTAATTTGAAACTACTTTAATAAGTGAGATTGCTTTCGCTCCAGGCTCTAATCGACCAAATAGTTGTTCACAGACGCCTTTAACAAACTATCTGTTAGATATGGCTAGTACTTGGTGCGGAACCACGAAAATAAGCATGGTAGCTCCTTCGCAAGCTTTCAATAACTCTGGAACTGCGACTATATTTTTTGGGAGAGGAATATTTGGAAGGTATTTTACATTTTCGTGCTTTGTATTTATGATATCTGTTAATCTTTCTCCTTGAACAATTTCTTCAAACACCCACATTCGTACTTCATTATCAAATTCTGGGAATTTTGTAACGTTTCTTCCAACGATCTTGGCAATAGCAGAACCCCTACTATTAGAAGGTTGGATACCAGTTTCCCGAGCCGACTAGACACACTTTTTCTTTGGCTCCAGTTCTAGTCATAATATTTCGAATAAAACTACTGGCGAATTTTGTTTTAAAAATTGTGAGCGGTGAAATTTTTAATTTGACCGCAAAAGGAAGGTAGGAAAACTGACATTTTTAGCTCATGATTTGCGAATTCTATGAATCGACCAAGAATTGGGTGCTGGGACCTTAACCGTATGTGGTTGATTTCGGCCGGATGCATTGTAAGCTACTACACCAATTCAACTATTGTCATTTGAATTTGAACAGTTGCAGGTCGGAAGTGATCAAATATTTTAATTTAGTTAGTTTTGTGGAGATTCAACATTGAATAGCTTGCATTTTGTCAATCGCTACTAATATGCAGTCCAACATATTGCTTTGGATACGCGTGCAAGTGATTTACTTTTATCCACTGGAATTCACAATGATATAGCGCTAAGCACCAAAAGTACTTTTGCGTCAAAGCAATAAAGAAAAGATATATTATCCAATTGACTGTGTTCGTTTTTTCATCATGTTCTTTAATTCAAATACGTTTGATCTTAGTTCATCCATCTGCGCATTTTGCTGTTGCTTTACTTTGTTAGCAACAAGTTACCGTCGTATAGTTTCATTTCTACCATCAAACGGCATCTAACCAATTCAAGGAACGGCCACGTCGAATGCTCGCCTTTCTCAATCCAATAACTAAGAGATTCATATGTAGGATTTCCAAATATTGTGTAGAAATCCAAATAGGATAGCGGAGGTGCGATAGTAACATGGCCAACTATCTTCAAATCAAAGAGCGACCCAAGGCTCTTTGGAATGATTCCGAGTTTGGCCAACTGTGGTCAAATACAATATACTTGTGTCATTCTAAATCTGATTTCGCTACTAATAAAAGCGAGAATCTTTTGGAAAAAGTTTCTACCCGTAATTCTTGGTCCTTTTCGTAAAAACGGAGCTATATATGGCTGCGCTTGAGATAAAATCATATGGTTGACGTTAAATAATTCCGCTAACCGCTGATCTGGAGAATCACTATATCAGCAAATAGTACAAGTCTGTGGAGTTATTTCCCCATTTGATGGAAGTTGGGCTCCAGACAAAAATCTGGCCATCTTTGTTTTTTGCAAGTAAATCTACAGAATTGTACAAACCAATCATTGAAGTAGAGGCGCAAGCAGCACTTCTAATCAACTACCGTTATATAGTACTTACAACATTGGGAGATGTCAAATAATTTAATACACTAGGAATTTCGTTCTTGCGCGATGAGGCTACAGTAATGTTCAACACCATTCCGGTTTGATTATAAGCTTCTTCAAAAGTAATACTATATCAAATAAAAAGCACTCTCCTAAATTGGCCTTCACACAGTCTTCCAACACTTTAACATCCAACAAATACCCATGCGTCAGCAATCTGGTGATCTTTCTTCTAATGCTTCCGCTCTTTTCTTTTCTGGCAAAAGCTTTCAAATCAATTCCGTCCGGTAGAAACAGGTTCGGAAGGTCTTCTTCACAGTGAGTGCAAATTAAAGCTGCAATTAACGCACCCACACTTGAACCACTGATAATTTTAGGTAACAGTCCATTTTCCGACAGTGCTTTTACAACCCCGAGGTGGTACAATCCAAAAGTCGCTCCGCCGTGTAATAGCAGGGCAGTATTCCCAAAAGACTGAGATACGTCGTTGAGAAGTTCAAGTTTCAGGGTTTCTGTCGTTGGTAAATCTGATATTTTCTGAATGCATTCAGTTACGAGGTCCAAATATTCCTCAATAAACTTTTTAGTTCCAAAATTCGTCTTTTCAAATAAGCGATGGTCCATAATCCCCCCTAGATTTCTTAATAAACCGGATCTGATCAACAATTTCATTGCGGGGTAATCTTCTGTTACTATGGCCTGTTGGAGTGACGCTATTCTCGATTTTATGAGGCGATAATCGCACAAGTCTGTTTTCACTGTATCCTTCCAGATTTTGTTTCCTATATCAAATCCTACATACCTTGCTTGTCGTCCAGTTGTTTTGCAATGGAAGCCCAGGTGTGGTAATCCTGCGCTTCCTTCAGCTGGATTTCCAGACGTTGAACGTCATCCATTATATTGAGACTGGAATAAACATTTGAAAACTGAGTGTAAATAATTTCTTGAGCGATTAAAATTACAATCACAACTTGCTCAGCTGCGAAAGCGAACCATTTTATGATTTCTCGTCTGATTTCCATTCAAAAACAGCAGAGTAAATTCACATGTCTCACCACCCGTGATTAACAAGGAAATGTAATTATGTTTATTTTGGAAGTACCATCTTTCTATTTTTGAAATAATTTTCACCATAGTCGGTAAGCAGTTCCTCTCCCACATCGATATCCTTATCAGCGAAATAGACGCAGTGAATCTTACCCTTGTGAGGGATTCTAATAGGCTAAATTAGTTTAACTTACTTTGACGTTGCCTGTTTCCCCTATGTGGTTGACAAATCGAAGGTAGTTCCCTGCTCTTCTTCCGTTGATACCCAGGCGGTGCAGCTGTCCATCTGAAAGCTTAATCTGCGAAATATCCCATAGGTAATCCGAATTTGGATCAACGTAGAGATTGACCACGCCAGTGTAAACCCCAATAATATCTCCCTTTGAAATTGGTTTTTTGGCAAATACTCCAAATCCGTATTCTTTGCAGGACCATTTAACAACGAAACGATCGTCAGTCGTTGGCGCTAAATCGATAAACATCTTTGCCCTCGCCGCTAAACCCTCCAATTCTGGGGGAAACCTGTAAGATTCTGTCTCCATGGTCATACCATGCATTTCTAAAAACATCTTCAAGTTGCTGTCGAGTACCACTTCATGAAGCGGATGAACGTTGAAATATTTTTGAAAATCGTCAAAAGTGTATTCCCGGTTGATATCCAGAGGCACTTCCGGATCATCTGGATTTGTTGGAATGTATTTGAGATAGTTAGAATGCGGAAATCCGTCTGTAGGCTTATCATTTGGATACATCCATGCCGGTTCAAAGCTAAAATCAAACATGTCGAATACGCCATTGACCTACCATTAACAATGATATACCCTTAAACCAATGAGGAGAGCAAGCAAAGCTACCAATAGAAAAATTGGAACTTTTGGAAATTCCATTGGTAAAAAGCAAAAAGCAAAATCGACATGCGCAATTAAAATTAGTTTATTATTCTATCGTTCGTTTCTTGTGCACAATGCTAACAGACTGCAGCATATCACCTTCTTGGATTTCCCCAAAGCCCTCTACTGCAATGCCGCATTCCAGTCCTTTCGCAGCTTCCAGGATATCCTTTTTATGATGCTTGAATGTCTTGACTTTGCCTTCATGAATAACTGTACCGTCTCTCACTACACGCAATAAGCTGTTTTTAGTGATTTTGCCGTTAAACACTTTACAGCCTGCAATTGGTTCTTGCTTTCCTTTGACAGTAATGCTGAAAATTTGGGCAATGCCAGCTTCGCCGGTTACATTTGTTATGATTTCTGGCGGTAAAAGTTCGGACATAGAAGCCTTGACTTGATCGATTAGTGTGTAGATCACGTTATGATTGTGGATATTAATCTTGTTTTGGTTCGCCAAGGTGTGCATGCTCTTTTGAACTGGAATATTAAATGTAATAATATCTGCTTTAGAAGCAATAGCATAGTTGACATCAGCTTCTGATAAAGCCCCGACGCTAGATGTCAAGATATTGCAAGATATTTCGTGATTGGGGACACCAGAAATTACATTTGCAATAGCTTCGGTACTGCCATCAACATCGGCTTTGATAACTACCCGATATTCATTCTTTTTAGGTGCTTCAACGACTTTGGCGTCTTCTGCTTTACTAATAGCCTTTACATTCATTGCTTCCACGCTTTCGACAGAACTATTGTACTCTGCTAGCCTCTTTCGACTCTCAATGACCTTTTTCCCTATAAATTCCGATTCCACTTGCAAGACCAATTCACCAGCAGAAGGCAAATCTTTCCAGCCTAATACTTCAATAGGTCCGGATGGCCCAATGCTTTTAATTGTCTTTCCATGTTCATCAATCATTTTTCTCACTTTACAAAGCGATTCACCAGCAACTACAGCTGCACCCGGGACTAGAGTGCCTCTTTTTACAATAACAGTTGCAACGTTACCAAATCCTTTTGTCATTTTAGATTCAACAACTATTGCCTCTACCGGCCCACTCGGATCTCCCCGATAATCGTTTACTTCAGCAATAGCCAAAATAGTCTCCTCCAGTTCGACTAATCCCAGTCCAGTTTTTCCAGATATCTCTACCGCTGGAATATCACCCCCATAGTCTTCGACTGTTATGTTGTATCGCAGCAAATCCTCCTTAATTTTTTTCTAAATATCAAGCATAATTACTGGATTCACCCCTGGTTTATCGCATTTGTTGATAGCAACTATAATCGGCACGTTTGCTTTTTGAGCATGATCTATCGCTTCAATAGTTTGTGGCATTACCCCATCATCTGCAGCGACAATCAAAACAACAATATCCGTAACTTGGGCACCGCGAGCACGCATTTGACTGAAGGCTGCATGTCCCGGAGTGTCCAAAAAGGTAATACGCTTTTGGGATGGCAATAACACAGAAAAGGCACCAATGTGCTGGGTGATACCTCCCGCTTCGCCGGCCGCAACAGATGTCTTTCTTAACGAATCCAATAATGTGGTTTTCCCGTCTAATTTAATTGCAAATTACGATCAACATGTCCCATAATAGTAATAACAGGAGGCCGTGGAGGATGGATCGACCAGTCTTTGGGTTCAGGTCTTGGCTCCACAGTAGCCAATTCTTGCTTCACAATGATTGGATTATAGTTATATTCGAGAGCAACCATACTAATCAATTCAGAATTCAAAACATAATCTGGTGGATAATCATCAAACCCCAATTCCTTCATTTTCCTTGAAAGATGCACTACAATTAATAGAAACTACTGTAATTTACACCAAGAAGATTGCCCAAGTTTGCAACAGTAATGAAATTTGGAATATTAATATTCTTTGGCTTCTGTTTGACAGTCTTTGCCTTTGCTTTTGCTGCTGCTTTGCGCTCTAGTTCTCTCATTCTCTTTTCCTTGTCTCTTTGCAAATCCTTTTTGTGTACCTTTTTAGTGTCCAAGTCATCATCTACTGTTTCAACGATTGTAATTGGGATGTCATCAGGTACATTTTGAGCTCCATTAGCTTCTTGAATATCATCTCGCACTTTCTTTTCTGCCTGAACTTCAGCAGCTTCGTTATTTTTGCTTAATTTGAATTTAGCCTGTCTTTTATCTGGCACAGCATTCAGTCTTGATCCTTTATCCGACTTGCTGAATGGCTTGGTCTTTATATTTGGCAATCTAAATTTTCCTCGTTCTGCTGGATCCTTGGTATTTGAAGTTTCGCCGTTTTGATTTTCAACGAGTGATTGCTTAATTGAAATTGGTTCAAAATGCGACTTTTTATTTACATCCGTTGAATCACTTTTGGCTGCATCCGATTTGATATCTGATTTAGGTTTTACAAAAAACTTTGGCACAGTAAATGTTGTATTTCCAGAAGTATTTACCTGGGGATTCATCGCTGCCATTCTTTCCTTGAGCGATTGTCTCGGTTTCTCTTGGCTGCTTAATTTTAAAGCGGATATTGATGTCTTGAACCCTCTCTGTATTCTCTTCATGTTTTTTTCAAGACAAAAAAATTACAAATGGCGATTAACAACGATTGAATTTATTAATTATGAAGATGCCTTTTCTTTTGCCAACATTCCAGCCTCTAATACTGCCTTTTCTCCCTTCTTTCTATTTCTTTCTTGGTAGAGTTCAAAATCTTTCAAGATGCGTTCAATAATCGAATGAGAGCCGATATCTTGGTTAGGAATTATTCTAGTATTCGCATTGGTTCTGGTTTTGATTGAATTGTCATGGCCAACGACGACACTGATGCTGTGCTTAGTAGTGAATTCCTCAGTCAGTTGAGCTGGTGAATTGAGAATAATTGCATCGGCATACTACAATTAAACCAATATTACTCTGCACGCTAGTACACCCAAGGCTCTCTCTTCTTGATTTAGTATAGGATATGTGGATTCGAATTCCCTAACCAAATCGTCGCTTTGAATGCCAACGATTAGGAAATCACCCTGTTCTTTGGCTTGCTTTAAAAACTCTGCATGTCCGGCATGGAACATATCAAAAGATCCGTCAACATATACAATCTTATCACCTGCTTTTGGAATCTTGTGGTCGTTGAACTTTTCCAATTTATCCTGAATATATTCGTGGTCGCATTCCTATATTTAACTGCTAGTTACAGCTTTAGTCCCTTGTGGATTGATTTTACGCATCAACATCCTCTTTACCAAGTCAGTGGTTGAAACACCAATGGTGCGTTTGCACTCCTTGTATCTGCCAGCTTGTTTCACGACAGAGTAACAGTCAGTACCGTCAGACATGGTTGTAACATCATCCCCGTGCACACAGAAATCGCAACTATATTTGTCTAAATATTCTATTGAGGTTAAATAGGGGGCATCTTCCACAACTTCGTCAACCCATTTACAAGCCCGGACAGCATCATAGCTACAGTAAAAAATATTTACCGCTCCTTGTTTTTCAATACTGTTGGTCCTTTGTTCTTTAAAATTTCAGCATCAGAGTGAACACCAACTACTAAATATGCTCCCATTTCTTTAGCCTAAATTAAGCATAAAATTACTTGACGCAGGGCATTCGAGTGTCCGTAGTGCATAGTGTCGAAACATCCATCCACCCAAATCCTAACAGGCTTACTTTCAGGCATTAATATTTTTGTTTGCTTTTTTTTAGCAAGAAATTCAAATCAACCAGCGAGTTTCACGAGGAAAATCGCCTTTTAAGAACGTCATTCTTCAGCGAAAATGAATAAAGATATCGCAAAATTACTAGCTAAAAAGAGTAGGGAGGAGAATGAAAAAAGAGAGAAGCGGGCCTTGATGTTATTTGACTATATTGAACTATGTGACAAGAAAGATATCGCGAGCAGACGAAAGGAATTGAACGAAAAGGTAGCAATTCAAAAACTAGAAATTCAAGAGAGGTCTGTCCTTTTGTCAGAAAAGAGAGAGCAGGGAGAAAAAGCCATTCAAAAGGCAAGGAAAGAGTCGCTGGATAGCAAAAGGAAAAAGTTGGCAGATATTGGACACGCCGTGCTGAAAAAGCCTACTAATGATAAGACGAGTGCTGGAAGTAAATCTTTAGATAATTTAAACCGACAGTCAAAGCCAATATTGCCAGAAATCACTCCTCAAATCGAGAGGTCATACAAAAGTGTTGAATATCGACGGCAATCCAAAGAGCTTTCAAAATACCGGCATCGCCAAGAAAAGTTGCATAACGAACTATTACTGAATCGTAGAAAGGCATTAAAAGTCAAACCCCCTTCAGAAAAGAAAATAAAAGATGCCGGACAAATACTAGCCCAACAGGAAAGGGAGAGTTCCTTGAAAAATACCCCTCCTGGCTTATATACCCCTCAAGAGGTAGAGGCTTTCCTGGAGAAATACAAAAGACCAGATAGTCCGTATGCACGGCGGATTATAGCCAAAGAAACCGTCCAAACGGTGAGATCCAAAGTTGTTTTAACAAAACTCCACAGTATGATTGAAACAGACAAGAAAAACAAGGCAAAAACAAAGCATCTGACTTCTGGTAACATTAATCAGTTTGGATTTATTTCTGCGATTGCAGATAATTTCCAATTAGGATACAAACACGGCTATTCTTCAGATGATCCTGCTTGGAAAGGAAATGTCGTTGAAGAGAAAGTAAAGCCCAATTTCATTTCTGGACATGCAGAACTTAAGCTTATTACAGGGGATATAGCCGAGACAATTCCGCTGTCGCCTCCAGTAAAAGAGCACGAACAGGAATTGGATTTGGACCAAGAAATCAAGGAAATAATCCCGGAAGAAACTGAAGAGGAAATAAAAAGGGAAGAGAAAATACAAGAAAAGATTCTTCAAGCAATGGATGAAACCAAGTTATCCCCTGATAAACAGGCTATAGCAAACAAAGCCATCAGTTTACTATCTACCTCTCGAAGGTCTCATTACGTTACCAAAAAGACTGAGGAGGCATCTCCCAAACACTCGATTCGTACATCTACCAAAGAGAATCGATTATCCAGTCCAAGTCTGCCCACGTTCAATCTCGCCATATTGATGGACGACGATGAGCCTGAAGAACTAAATCAAGAAGAAAGTGTTTCATCAAATAGATTTACGGTCGCCAGTTTGCGACCATCAGTTGGTGAGAGGTATTCTGTCAAAAGACTGTCCAGAGTGGAAAATAACAGAGATACTACAAACAGAATGTCAAAAATAGATATAGACAGAGAGTCGTTACTTGATTTTCCAAACAATACCAAGAGGAGAAAGTCCTTCAGCATGTTAGGATCTGACTTTCGAGATCCTGGTTCTCCAACCCATGAAGGCCATTCTTCATTTCATAGAGAAGGCACAGGGGACGAAAACAGAGTTATTGAACCTCCAGAACCCAATCCATTCGGCTATGGCCATATTCTTTTCAAACCTGAATTTATGGAGCCGCAACCACTTGTAGACTGGCTGGATGACTATCCACCAAAATATGAAAGACATCAAAAATACTGGCACTCTATTAATCTGGACGCTGTAGCAGAATTTGGGAAAACAGTATATAAATCTCCAGATGTTGCCAATGCTGCAGAAGTAGAGCCGGCTACAGTTAGACCAAAGTATGTCCCATCGAAATTGAAATTATTTAGCGATCAGGACATGGATTATTCAGTGGAGAAAGACGGCCATTGCAAGTTGCCCAAAGTTACATGCGGGACTCAATTTTGGATGGCAGAACTAGACGAAGCAAATGGAGAAGAATTTCCTGGGTTTTTCAGTTCTGGTACATAAGCTAATATATATTTATTCAAATTCGATTTTTTCAAAGTGAGATTTTGCAGCTTGTATGTTCAAGATAGGTATGGACGATTCTATGTTAGCATATTATTACGGATGCTAGGATCTGTCAATACTACAAGTATGTAAGTGTTGGATGTAAGCGGCTGAATATATAGAGACATGGTGTCGTTGCGCAGCTCCATTGTTTTGAAATGCGCTTGAGATCTGCTGCAGCTGAGCTTGAACTGCTTGATTATGTTTGACACCTTTTCAAACCTGTGAATATCGGGATTATTGGACTCTTTTGTGTGTGCAATCACCAAGAAAGTCGCCTTTTCAAACAGAATCACTTCTGATGCCTCGCATTGCACTCTGAACCTTTCTAAATTGGCCTCCAGGGTTTGAATGTTTGGAATTAAGGAATACACAATTGAAGACCATGCTTTGTAAAGGGTTTCATCCCAAATCGACGTCGCAAAAACAATTGGTTTGAAGGGATATGATCTTTCAGCTAGGTCCTGGCATCTCATGTTGAATAGCTTTTCTCTCTTGTCCTGTTGGATCAAGTCCATTTTGTGAATCAAACAGAATATCTGAATTAAAAATTGGCAACCTGAGCATCCTTACTACCCTCCCGCATCCCGTCTACAATCGATTTATAATATATCAGATCCTTTTCATCCCTGCTTTCAACATCAAACACATAAATCAGCACTTCTACATTTCTAAATACTTGTTCCCGCTGCGACGTCAGATAACTATCCATGAATCCATCTTGGCCACCGCAATCCCACAAATTCAATGCCAGTTTTCCCAGCAGTCTCACATTTGAATATTCCACATCAATCGTTGCTCCTAGCCTGCGGGTGTCTTTTGCAATATAATTGGCAAATATAATTGATCGCATGGAGGTTTTGCCCGACCCAGACTTTCCCATCAAGAGCACCTTCTTCTTCATTCTGGTGTGAAAATCAAATTTTTTCTACCCTGGTCTTCAAAAAAATGAGCAGCGAAAATCAAGAAATGCAGGTTGACAAACCAAACGAATCCATCCATAAAGGTGAGATAAAATTAACAAGACATTGAATTTTCAATCACTTTGCTGGAAAGATCAGTCTCATCGTTGGAAACTCGCTTTGCTTCCAGAGCGTTACGAAAGACGAGTTCCTACAGACATTTACTTACGCCCGAGATATTAAAAATAGTAATAGACACCTATGTTCTTGGTACTTGCGAGTTTATGTAGATTCCGTGTTGAACAAGCAGTTGTGTTCAAGTATTGGCGTTGAATTTACGCTTCCATCTGGAAAACAACGAGTCCCTGAAGTCGAATTGTTTGTTGGATATCTTGTCGTTGTTTACTTGTCTGATCAAAAGCAATATCAGGTTGGAATCACTACTGTCACGGATTTAATTGAACGAAGCAAATCGCTTAATCGTCGTACCTTGGATCCTATTCAAGCAAAGTTGTTCTTCTTTTTCAGCCATTTCCATGATTCGAATGGAAATTTATCGCAAATCCAATCGTACAATATTTCTAATCCAGATTTATTATTGCATCTCACCGTACTGCAACCCTTCGTCAGGACAATGACACCCAGGTATTTGATTTCTTACGTAGGCTACTTTACTAAATATTCTATTGAAGATTTACTTGACTCTCAACTTGATTGACCAAGCAGACAAGCTGGTTTCAAAAGCAGTGTTCCCAGAGACGGTTGGAAACAATCAATTTGCAAGATACATGTACTATTTGGGCCGTATCAAAGCAATTCAGCTTGACTATTCCACTTCACACCGTCACTTGCTCCAAGCAATTAGAAAAGCTCCCCAAACACCGGCAACAGTCGGGTTCCAACAAACTGTATTCAATACTAATAGTAGGCAAACAAACTTTCAATTATTGTACAGTTATTGATGGGTGAAATTCCAGAAAGATCACTATTTAGACAAGAAAATTTAAGAAAGGCATTGATCCCTTATTTACAAATTACACAGGCTGTCAGGGAAGGCGATTTAGGGAAATTCCAAGAAGCACTTGCCAAGCACTCTGATATATTCCACGCTGACAAGAACATGACCTTGATTCTAAGGTATTTGTTGTTAATGTAGACTTCGTCACAATGTAATTAAAACAGGAGTTCGAAGAATTAGTTTATCCTACTCTAAAATCTCTTTGAAGGATATTTGCATCAAATTGCAACTGGACTGTGAGGAAGATGCTGAATACATTGTAGCAAAAGCGATTAAGGATGGTGTCATTGATGCGACCATTGACCACGAAACTGGTTCCATGAAATCTAACGTAACCGATTTTTGACGTTAGGAAATTATCGATATTTACTCTACCACTGAGCCCCAAAATGCTTTCAACCAAAGAATCAATTTCTGCCTAAACTTACACAATGAATCAGTCCAAGCAATGAGATTTCCCCAAGGAGCACACAAGAAAGAGCTTGCCAAAGCTGCCGAATTACTTGAACAAGAACGACAGTTTGTCAAGGCCATCATCGATACCGAAATGGACGAAGATTCAGATATGGATGAATTATAATAAATTTTTTTGACTGATTTTACGCGTTTGCAATGGTGTCCGTTCTAAACTGGACAAGCTTTATCCTATCAACAGTACCCACCCCTAATATAGATAATATGCACATGTGTAATCATCCTCCATCTAATTTACAACTCGCCAACACCCATCCTCTACATTTACATTATCCAACTAGTGCTGCTCGTATTCTTCCAATCCGATTTATATTTCCAGTACAGCAAAAATCACAAGACTGCGCTTAACGCCGGTGTATTCTTTTTCCAAATTCTTTGTGGGATAGCAAGTAGTTTATGTTTTTTGTTGGCTGGTAACCAGTTTGACGTGCTTGGGCTGGCAGAGAGTAGCATATTGTGGTTTGTACAGGTAACTTGGGTTTGAAGTAGGTTGTTTGTTTGAACAGGACTAGTCAGGTTATGCTGGATCCTGCATTGCAAATCTCAATAAAGATTATCCCAGATTGATTAATTATTTGTACAATTAACAATCGCGAGGGCTTGGCAGATTGTATACGAGAATTGCTAAAATAATAGTATAATTGAATTTATTAACGGCGTTTATCTCTGCGATCACGATCATAATCTCTGTCGCGTTCCCTATCTCTTTGATCCCTTCTTGGTGACCGGTCTCTCTTCTTTTCATAGTTTGATCGATCATCGTGCTCATTGTATCGTCCTTTACGTTCTGGTTGGGGGTCATTTTGTTCATCTTTTCCTACATCCCATTCACGAGTTTGTGTTTCTGGCTCAGCAGTGTAGCCTTGCGCAGCATAGTATTGCGCATAGTACTGGGCATAGGCAGCAGGATCGTATTGATAATCTTGTTAGTATAAAAGTACCTTTTGCGTCGCCTTGATATTGAGAAGGATCATATTGAGAGTAATCATACGCAACTCCGTAATCTGCGAATCCATACTCAGGTTCTTTGGCACCACCTCTTCTTAACCCTTGCACTCTGTCATAGATCTGCTCTTTGGCCATTTGAATGGAATCAGGTAGCCCAGAGATTGTTACTGGTCTCTCGCCGCCAACATCACCAGTAGCGTCAATGTTTAATCTGACATTGCATTCGTTTTGGATAACTTTGAGGGTATCTCCTCCTTTACCGATGATTAATCCAACCTAAAGTATAAGTACTGAAAAATAAAGAAAATGCAAAAGATCCTACCTTGTCTCTAGGAATAAAAATCACTTCTGAAGTACCAGCAGGTCCAAATTGAGAAGCAAAGGAACCATCAGTGACAATTTCGTCAATTAAAGTCCTCGCAGTAGCAATACAGTTTGGCGGGCCAGAAACAACCACGGTTCTAGTATCCAAGTGATCATTTTCTTCCTTTACCACGTTTATTTTTGCCCCTGATTTTTCCTGTAATATTTTTATAGTTTCTCCCAATCTGCCAATTACCAGTCCAACTAATATTAATACCAATCACCTCTATGTACCGGCACTTGGATATAGACAGTTTCATGGCCCAGCTGACTTGGGCCACCATAAAGGATTTGTAATGCTCCTTTACCAAATACAATATCCTCAATACGTTCTTTGGCATCCTGAACACAAGGATCTTCGCCAGTAACAATAGCTTTCTTTTCACTTTCAGTTTTTCCTTCTGCCAATTTGATTGTAACTTTACACAAGGATTCCAAAGTTTTTAAAGTTTGTCCTCCAGTTCCGATTAATAAACCAGTCATATGAGATGGGATTATTATTTCAATAGTAGTTGTTGGTGCTTGGTAGGCTGAAACGTCCTTTGTATCTGGTATTTCCACTTTTTTCTCCTTTTCTGATGGAGCTTCTTTGTGTATTCCTACTCCTGCTGCTAGCTTGAGTTTGGCTGCGATTGCCTTTGCTCTTTCAATTGCTTCTTTGAAGCTTACCTTTTGGTTAGTATTTTTTACTTGATCTCCTGTACTCATTTGAAAAGTAAAAAATATTTTGCCACTATAAAGTATCTATTTCCGATTACCCAGGCTGAGAATGCCTCCATTCCGGATTAATTAAGCAAGCAGATCTTGTAGAGTTGGTTCGTAGAAACTTGTGGTCTACTGTTGGCGAATACCGGAATGCAATTTCATTCAACAATTCTAAAGCAAATACGAGTGTTACTTGCTTACCCATTCGTTTGGTCTGCCGTTCTACCCGACCGCTTCGATATTCACTAATATCTCTAATGGCAAAAATTTACAAGCCAGAGATTAAAGATCATAAGGACAGTTCTACATTAGAGCCATATCTACTGCATCTGAGAATATCCCTCGGACATTTTTGGAGATGCAAAAAGACAATCTAAAGGAAATAAAACAACAGATAGCAATAAAACACCTCCTATCAGGCCAGTCGCTTCTATACAAACACTATACACAAGAGCAATTACACAAGCAATACGAAATTCCCAGTAAAATACTAGAGAATTACAAACAGAAAACAGCCGAATCGCTAGATCACTTGTTGAAAGAATTACATGAGTTTTCGTTTCCTGATAAACCATTGGATATCGCAGAGCTGCCTGATTTATATCAGTACCAACAAGCCTCGATTAAAGAATTAGAGCAGCAGAATGGGCAAACAGAAAAGGAAATAATTGAGCAGTATAATAGCTTTGTAGTATTGGGTAAACAAGTAATGGAAAAAATCAATTCTTTGACTTGCGAAACGCTACAGTCGGATGAAATCAAGATTAAACTTGAATTCTACTCGTTGATTTACCAGAATATCTACTTGAAACAAAAAGTTATGGAGACAGAGATATTAGAGTCTGTGGATTTTGATGAATTGAAGGAATGCGGGCTGTTGTTTGATTATTATATTGAAAAGATTGAAAGTGAAATCAGTGGACTGAACCTTAAATTAAAGGGTTATGAGAATTTAGGGCTGGATTTTAACGAGATTGTCGATGAATATTCTGTACTATTGCAGGAAAACGAAAAGCTGGATAGAGATTTGGCTCAGTTATCTTTAATAAAATAAAATGTAAAGGCGACAAATGTAATTTATTACCATCCGGAAGCTTGTGCTGGAGCAGCAGCCCAATCCTGAGTTTGTTCACCAGCAGCACCCCAGTCATCGGTTTGTTCAGCAGTGACTTCAACATATTCTTGTTCTTCACCGAATTGGTTGTTGATTTCTCCTACCAATTCTTCTTGAGCTTGTTCCTTTTCAGCTTCTTCAGTATCTCTGTAGAAGAACATATCAACCATAATGTCCCATGGTTGTTGGCGAGAGACGGTTCCACGAAGACGTAAAACTTCTCTTGCGAGCAAGTACCAAGCCAAACCAACAGAGTGTTTACCTTTGTTGTTGATTGGGATAGCAATGTCAACATGCTTGAGTGGGGAGTCAGTATCACAGAGTGCAATAACTGGGATGTTGACATAGGAAGCTTCAGCAATAGCTTGTGAATCGGTACGTGGATCGGTAACAATGATTAATCTTGGTTCTCTGAAAGTACGGGTGATGTAGTTGGTGAATGTACCTGGGGTGAAACGTCCAGCAATAGCTTGAGCTCCAGTGTATTGAGCAAACTTCAAGACAGCACGTTGGCCGTATGGTCTAGCAGACAATACACAAACATCAGCTGGGTTTTCAATTGAAGCAATAACACGAGCAGCCAATACAATCTTTTCCCAGGTTTTTCCCAAGTTGATGATGTTGATTCCATCAGCTCTCTTTTTGAAAATGTATGGGTTCATTTTGATTTCGGTGTTCTTGGTGCCCAAGTGAGATTGAGCAGCCAATAATTGTTGAATGTCGGATTCAGTAGCAGCGAGGGAGGCAGGTAATTTGGTCATTTCGAAAACTGTAATGTCAATTAGTGATGGTAGACAAGGATGGTCGTTTCCACGAAAAATGTAAACTTGAACCAAGAAAAAATCAGAAAAAAAAAGTCTAGGGCTAGGGCTATTTTCCACTATTCAAGCTGAAAAAAGCAAATGCTGTTTGCACTGCATTGTCCTGACATAGAGGTGTTGATACGATAGAGGATCAGCAGAATGAGTTTGAGAATTACGCAATGTGAAATTTCATAGAGTTTCTCTGTGATATTATGAACCAAATCCCAGTGGAATTGATATATCTGTACGGTGTAATGAACAAGCGTATAATCTGGTTCTTCCTCTGAAAATTTTCTCCATGTCTGAAGAAACGCTGCCACCATATTTCCCACTGAAAACAAAGAAATGCGCCAAAGTATCAGAAGCATTCTTTGACTGCTATGAGACTGAATCCGCACCAAACGGGGTAACAATTCCTTACTCTAGGATAAGGATGTAGGAAAGAAAGCCCTAATTACATGTGCACAGCAATTGGGATTGTACAAGGATTGCATGGATAAATTTGTTGGGCCAAAAGCAAAGGATTGGTTTTAATTTAAATACATTTATTATTTGGAGAGCTGTGTATCGGATCAACCAGTTATACTTGACTGGTATCGGGAGTGAACTGAGAAATGTCGGGAGATTCGTCGCTTTCAGGAACAACCCTTTCCTTCTTTTTCATCCTTGAATATTCCAGCGTAGTAACTTTTAACACAGCTATGTTAATCAAAAGTACAAAGCAGGGTATGAAGCCCAAGCAGATATATCAAGAACCCAGAAACAATGCCGGATAATAGGATTTCTATTCCCAAAAAGATTCTCCCGACTATATCAGAGCTGATCACAGAGTATATTGACACACCAAACTCGAATAGAGAGTAGATACATGTGAGCGACATTGTAATGCAGTACAGCCGATAATTGTAGTATCCAATACAATTATTAATGTAGAAACAATGGTGATCCAACCGCCTTTGTTACCAGTTATTACCTGACACACTTGTTACAGTACTTGCAGTGCAGGGCATCGTCATTGATATTAATCCTACACACATGGCAGTACAATCCAGAATCACCTTCCACTTCAGCAGGATCAGATTTCATTAATCTATAGCCCAGGTAGAATAATACAAAGTAATAAACGAGATAAGCTGCAATAAGTATCGGCTGTCCGTATAAACTAAAGAGCATCGTGATTACTGGCGAATATAGAATGTAAAAGAATGAGAATATTTGTTGAATGTGTAGTGGAAGTTGGAATCCGTTTTTTCTTTGTGGAAGATGGAGGTAATTGCGATTATCATCGTCTTGTTTGCAATCAATTATCATTACGCGTTCAACGCTAAAAAATTCAGACCATGAACTCTAATTATATCCGCACTTGCCGCATAAATTAATATAGCAAGTGCTTGGATGAATTTTTTCCCTAATTTTGGTGGTGAGGCACTGCGGAAATTCCTGCATTGTGATTGGGGGAGCTTAGGTATAAATCCCAAGCAAAGCGTGACCTTCTTTCAATGTTATCTGCAAAGCAGCTCACCATAGGAACCTCATTTGTCCACTTGTATTTCACTCTATTCCCAACTGAAAACAAACATTTGTTAGCAGCAACCAAATGTCTACCGGTTGCTCTATTAACCAGTCAGTTATACAAAAAGTCCCCATATTTTACTGTCGGCATGTCTCTTTCGTTGTTGGGTGACTTGTTTTTAGCTTACCATGACCAATATCCTATATATTTTGTTTATGGACTCGGTTCATTCTTACTCGCTCACGTAGCTTACATTGTAGGGTTCATCAAATCCAAATACAACACTAAAACTAATTTCGACTTCAAGTCATTCTTGACCGTCTTTGGACTGGTCGGTGGTCTAATGTCTACTATTATCGTGCCTCATGTTGAAAAGGATTTGAAAATCCCGGTAATGGTTTATGGCGCTACTATCGCTGGAATGATTTGGAAAGCATATGATACATCTGCTACCGTATCTAGTGGGATTACCGGCGCTTTATTCTTTGGTGCATCTGATTTCTGGTTAGCTTACAGTAAATTCGTATTGAAGGAACCAAGCGCATTCTTTGTGATGGCAACCTACTACTTGGCGCAAGGATTCATTACCAAATTTGCTTTGGAATAAAATACAATAATTCCACATTATTTTATTACTGATGTTATGCTGGCGGATTCATTCAATTAGGAAATATCCAATACTTGTGGGCTTTTAAGTAGCTGTAATTGTCGCTCTCCTTTACGCAATAGGAATTCAATGGTATTGAAATCAGTCCGTGGTACTTTAATATCCTTTTGAAATTGGTTCCTGATTCTGCTATAGAATTTATGCTGGTTCTCTACTGGTTTTTCTTTAACAGCTCGTAGAAAATTCCTGTACAAATCCACAACTTGGATTTGAAGTTTGGATCTCATAAAAAATGAAAGTCAAAATTAAGCGTGAAATTGATTTACCTGGATTTGAACGTAAGTATAATATTAATAGTGGTCGTTGATCCTAGCTTAACCTGTGATATTTATGTGCCAGGATTTGGTTACCGATTTCACTTTTTATCCGATAACATGGAGATGAGGGATAGGGATCATGTAGTTGCATTCACAAAAGATTTGTCAATTGCAGACAAGTATCCTAATATGCATTACTTGAATGATTGTCAAGAACTCGGTGAATTAATTACCAAAATGACTACTGTCAAATCAGATATTGTGTACGACAAGACTTTTGGGGATTTCTTGAAAGAAGGTTGGCTTAATCACTTGAATTATTTTATTAGAGATGAGCATGAATGCTTGGTGTTGATGGACGGGCTGAATAGTATGGCTGGAATCATCTTGGCATCTGAAGAAGAATTGCAAGATTGCTCACTTTCTAAAGCCCAAGCTAAAAATATCAAGCAGCTATTTGAATAAAACTCATGTGGGGCTGAGTGAACAGCATACTCTCAGTTAATTTGCAGAGATGAACTGGTAGCGTTATATTAGAATGTAAAGTATAGCTTATCTTCCTCTGTTACCAAGTTCATTACCGCCTGGAGCGTCTTTTCAGCAGACTTTTTGCAAGACTCTCTAAAGAATTCCAACTTGTTTCTTGGTTCATCCCGATAGTAATTCATGTGATGCGAAAACAAGAATCTACTCCTCTTTTGCAAGAATAATGCTCGCTCTTTTCTGAGTAATTTTGCAGGTGGATCAAGCAGGGTCTTTATGTACTGGTCGCATTCTTCTAGTTCGTCGAGAAACAGCTTTTCCAGCTTTTCGAAAGCATGCTGGAGGACACGCAATGGTTTTTCGAGCCGTGGGTGATAGGTAACAATTTCTTCTAGCTCGTTCATTAATACTGCTTCCATTAATGTGGTCAGGCTAGGCAAAGTAGAAGCAAGATGGTGCAGCGAAACATATACTGGAGATTTGATCTTTACCCTTTTGAAATACTTGTCTCTGACTACGAATCCTTCGGTTTCCACTAAATTTCCATTTAATTTAATCTTTTCTGCTGCTTCCTTGCACTGCTCTGGTGTGGATAATTGGTACACTTTTGGCTGTTCAACAAGAGGGAATATGTATTCGATTTCGCTATAGCCTTGAGTAACTCTTCGAGTTCCAAGATGGCACAGTCGAGGCTTGGTATGCTGAACAACTATAGTTGATAATGGATGCATCATTTCAAATATAAATGTCAAAGACTGGTCCAAGCCTTCCGGGACGTTGAATTTCTGACCCGCAGTAACTTTGTAAGCTTGGATAAACAAGTCATGAAACGATTCTACGTTGTGAACTGCTTTTTGCATTTGATCAATTGCAACTGGAGCTTCCTTTGCGTCGATAGAATTGTTTGAAGCTATAATCCACCGCTCTTCCTTGTCATAGTAATATAATTTCATCAGGGATCCGTCTAGTTTTTCATACACGATCGCAGATTTCCAATCAATTGGATGCTCATTCTTTTCACCCATATTAAAGAACTTGTCGAATGGATAACAAATTATTCTGTTGGTTTCCTTTTCCAAAACGATTCCTCTACATTCCTGTACAACTGGATTTGATAAATCTGAATTAATCATGTTGTAAGCCAACAGATACAGTGTAGGATGCAGGGACGATTCCTTGACTTTGAGGAAATATGGTTCCTCTGAGAGTGTTGCTTTTACTTTTTCAAAAGGCCAGTCCTGGATTAATTTTAATAATTGAGACATGAGGTTTTGTTTTTTGAGCTCTATTTAACTTTGAAAAATCAAAGATTTGGATGACTCAGCAAACACACTCGAAAATGTTTCGCCTGAGGGATTGTTGAAGACGCATCGGGTGTGTAGATGTAGTATAACGCTGAAGCCGCAGTGGTAAATGTGGAATTCCTATAAACAAGATAAATGGAGCGAGCATCACGAAACTGCACTGCAGTAGATAGACCGGCCTGATGTATCCCAACACTCTTGTTTACTTTCGTTGGCCATTCTTTAGAATAGAATCGGATCTCTAACTTAATGCAAAGAACCTATGATCATTCGGAGATGGCGTAACCACCTATCAAGAAATGGCTACTGATGTCTGTGAAGCAATTTCATGCATATCAGAATAGGATGACTGCATAGATTAATTTTCTGCGATAGATCTGTGTTGGTTTTGACTAATCGTACGTGCATAACCCTATGAGACAGGCTTGTCACATCTTTAAAGACCGATATTTCAGTAACAAAAAGAAAAGCCAAGGTTAGATCTAGCATGAGAACCATTGATTTCATTGGATATATTAAAGTGTCCATTGATAACTCTTATGGATCATCGAGACGGCTATGCAGCTCCGCATTCCAGCAGGGCTGAAAGGGACTGAAAGAAAGCTTATTTCGATGACTCAGGTCTTATCAAAGAGGTGTGACTAGACTCGGCGTTGAGCAGGTGCATTATGATTGTTGAACAAAAAGATTTCTGGTACCAACTGCAGGAGGATATTATATAGGTTTCCTCCCGGTTGGATGAAAAGCATCCATATAAAGTATATTGCAGAGTAATGTTGCACGAAATCCACCACGTTCTGCCATTTGATGAGCAGATGATGGGACTGCGGTTCGCGTAAACTGACCGGCCAACCGAGCGGGTGCACTGTTATTATTATAAAAGATTAGCTTAAATGCATAGACACACTCCTCATGCACAGCTTGAAAATCGCCATTCCAAAAGAAAGAAAATATTCCATGCAAGATTTCACCATAGAACCCGTTACATTCAAAGACCTCAACATTGATCCAAAAAAGTTGCAGCTTCAAATACCGAAAGAGCGTGAATATTTCATTGAAGAAAAAGTAAGAGAGCCTTATACTTTTGAAGAATTAATTACAAACCATACTCTCAAACGCAAAGATTCTGGGTTTTCTACGGAAGCTATGAACAAGGCTAGTTTGCGGGTTACCATTCCAGATATTGTCTATCAACCTGAAGATAACTTGGACTTGTTAGACTGTGGTGATCAATGGATGGAGCATCTTTCTATTTGCGATGAAAAGGCTGACACTCCAGATTGGGTTGCGATCATGGCCAACTTTAAACGAAATTGACATCCACTGTTGCATGTACATTTCAATCTGACTGTTTATAACCCGGTAAATAAATTCTTTTGTTATTTAGTTTACACTTTTGGGTTTGATCTGTATTTCAAATCCAAAACTTCAAGCCAGTGAACTACTCGCAAACTAGTTTCTCAAAGACGATATTGAAGATCTTGCATCTGCCAATGGATCGGTAATTGCCCTTGATAGTTCCCATTGGGTGAAGGCTCGCACTACTCCCAACTGATAAATCTCAAGATCCACTGTTGAAAACGCGTGTTTGAACAATTGCGGTGACCTGGCAGGCAGAATAGTAGTCATATTGTATTATATTAAATTATTCTTGATTAGGTTGCTGGCCATCCAGCTTTGCTTGCTGCTCTAATATATGTTGTCCATGCAACTGCGGAATATGTAGCTCATGGTGCTCTTCACCTTCAACCGGTAATTTGAGAGATTGCAAGAACGTCAGATCAGGTTCTATGGTAAGAAATTGTTACCTCCATTGGCATTCAACGGCATTAATAAAGACAGGGCTTGAATAGCACTCAGGAATTCCTCGCTCGAAGTTCCTAAATTTGCAAGATCTGTTTCCGGCATAATTGTTGCTAAAATACGGTGGTATATGTCTGTAATAGGCGGCTGGGCTACTTCTGCAGGGGTGTCTTGTGGAATAGACGGCATTTCCTGAATTTGTGGTATTGGAATTTGCGTTATAGGCACTTGTGGAGCAGGCTGCGAGGCTGAAGCTGGCGGCATAGGGAATAGTGGACGAGAAGGCATCATATTTGGCAAAATTGGCCGTTGATTGGGATTTGGAAGAATAGGCAGCCTTGGTATAACATCCTTCTTTTTCACGAATGCATTTTTAGATATCTTTGGTCTAGGATTTGGTGCTTTAATCATATTTGGATCTCTTTGAGTATTTGTTGGTCTTCCCCTTTTCTTCCTTTCTCCATCCTTACAGGTGTCGCCTTTGTTTAGCCTTACGCAACGCTGGATTAAATCTACTTTACTTGACATGGTCGAGCGGTATCACAGGCAACGTGGGCAGCTTTACAACTAATACACGCTCTCAACACATACATTTTCTTTACCGGCTCTTCCTTAATTGCGGATGGAATAACTTGGCCAGGCATTGCTGGGATAATATGTCTATATCCCAACCTACTTGATATTAGCTGTTGTGCTGCTAAGAAAGAATTGAAATCGATTTGTGAGTCAATTCTTGCTGTTGGTGGAGGATCGTAGCTAGCTGATGGTATATTTATTTCTGGACTATTGACTGCATTTCCTGGCGGTTGATTTGCGGTTGAAGCTATTGCTTCAGCTGCTGCTTTCAAAAATGGCAAATATTGAGACTAGAAATTAAAACCAAATACCTCTGGCAAAAGGTTCAGGAATTTTGGGTCTTTGAGCAGTTCAGCTTCCTCAGTGGTGTATTCATGCTCTTTTGGGGTTTCCTTTGCTTCTCGCCCTTGTTCCTTGGCCATTTCGTTTTCATCCCCTTCGTTCATTCGTTAAAAAAATTCCTTCGGCGAATTGAACAATACACCAACCAAAATTAAGCTCGAAATAAACTTCAATGAAAGGGAAAGCATTTTCGACTTCGCTTGGTACTCATATTCGGAATACCTTGAGAGTATACCAGTGAGGCAGTAATTTGGAATAAACATTGAGATAATTAGTATCAGAGAGATATTGCTGGAAATGATCTTGACATTCCCTGGTATTCCACCACCATGTGATTTAATAACGCGCAAGAAAACTTTGTAAACAAATAATGTTGGATAAACCTCAAATAATAATCCACTCTTCAAAATCGCTCACCTATACAGCTTACGATGTTCACTGGATCCCATCGTCCCCAAGATTTGTAATCCTTGGACAAAAAGCCAACGGTACAGGTACAATACAAGTATGTCAACTGTCAAGTGGGTCAATAGCAGATTTACACCAGACAGACAAACCACACGCTTTCAAGTGCGGTACGTTTGGCCACTCTAGCTTAGCTTCTAGAAAACTGGCAACAGGTGATTTTGGTGGTAGATTAAGCATATGGGATTTGGAGCGACTAGATAAGCCAGATATTTCTTTTTCCGCTCATGAACAGATCATTAATTGTATTGACGGACTTGGAGGAAAGTCTATCAACTGTGGACCGCCAGAAATTGTAACCGGCAGCAGAGATGGTACTTTCTTTTAACACAAGGAGCTGTAAAGATTTGGGACGCAAGACAGCCAGATAATCCAGTAGCCGTATTAGCTCCTGCTGAAGGTGAGCCAGTAATCGATCCATGGACAGTCAGCTTTGGAAACTCTTACAACAACCAAGAAAGAATGGTTGCAGCTGGTTACGAAAACGGTGACTTGAAACTCTTTGACTTGCGCCAAATGAAATTAGTGTGGGAAACCAATCTGAAGAATGGTGTTTGCTCAGTTGAATTTGACCGTAAAGATATTCAAATGAACAAATTAGTATGTACCGGTTTGGAAGCCAAATCCCATGTTTTTGATATGCGCACTTTCCATCCAACTAAAGGATACACTTCCCTATCCCAGAAAGCAAATAATACAAACATCACTGGCTGGCTGGTAAAGCATTTACCTCAAAACCGCGATTTATTCATGTTGAGTAACGGATCAGGAACATTAGAATTATACAAATAGTAACGTTTAATTAACTAGCCATTACCCACCTTCAAGGATCAAGAGAGACGAACAGGACAAACACGACCAGGGTGTTGTTGGTAAAGTAGAATTGATACAATCCAATAATGTTGCTGAACAGCCTGTCGGTGCCTTTAATTGGTCTCCTGACAAAGCCGGCTTGTGTGTATTTGCTGCCTATGATCAAACAGTAAAAATAGGTATGGTCACTCGTATCGGATCTATTTAAATAAACCACTTTGGATTAATTTCCACCTCTTTTGACTAAACACAAAGTTTGACTAATTTAAAATAGCTATATTATATATTTTTCAAGTTTGACAGTTGATCAACCACACTATTAAATACATTTTCAAATCTAGTGACAAAATCAAAAACGACATCTTCTTTCCACTCTAGGGACTCCATTTCTACTTTCATCTCCGCAAGAGGTTGTAAAACAGCATTTAATTTGGCATAATATTCCTCCACTTCTTTTTGATTTGCAGATATTCTGTCTTTTACAGTTTCATTCTAATTTAGTGCCAAATTACATATTTCTTGTAAAAGTTTTGGTGAAATTCTAGCTCGGTCTCAATTGATTTTGTCTTTTTGTCGTTCAAAGCAAGTATTTGGTTAAAACGATTGGTCAAGTTCGTTATTCTATATTCTAGTTTATCCTTAAGCTGATCTGTTATAGCCAAGTCTTTGAGTATATCGTCGTTTTCTATTTTCAACGGGAGCTGTGGTGTTGAACAGGACGGTATAAGACAGCCTAAAGAAACGAGGTTGTTCATTGTGTCCAGCAGGCGCTTTTCTAAGGTTTCATAAATATTTTGGTTACGTTTTTCTATAAATTCATTGGTAATTTCCAAATTGGATTTAAACAAAGCCAAATCTTCATATAAATCATTTAACTGTCCTTGTAATTTAGATACGTGGAATAAAGACAAATGGTTGATATTTTGCGTAACGATATCAGACATTTTTACCACTTGAAGTTCTTGTCTGATGAATTCAGAGTGGCAGTCAAACTCTTTTTCAATAATTTCTTGTTCTGACCGAACTGAATGTTTCGCTATTGCTTCCAAGCGTTTGATTACATCAATTTTGTCGCTTTTTTGTATATGTTTAATCAATAAGAACAACTGCTCTTGTACATTGTACACACCAGTCTCTTTCTTGTCAAGCACTTGTTTATATTCGCTTAACTGTCTCTTTAACTGTACAATTTGAGATTGGAGTAGGATAAAATGCCGTTTTTTGAGTTGTTTGTAATCATGAATCTCATTGCTTGTCAGTTCATTGTAAAATTCCTTCTTTTGCCTCAACTCGTTCTCCAGCGACTTGTTTCTTTCCGATAAACTTTGGTTTTCTTTCTCCAATGCTTCGATACGTTTTTGAAGATTGCTCTTTTCAAAAACTACCATTTCTTTTTCCTGTTTAACTTTTGTTTGGATAAATCCCCGATTGATAGAGTTGCGCTTCAAGTCCCTGTCAGCGGATTTTCGTTTTTCTTCTAATTTTACAAGCTTGTTTTCTGGTTCAATCTCGTTTGCTCGAAGGATCTTTTTGATATCAAGATCACCAGAAACCCGCTTTTCCTTTAATGAATTGCTAGAAGGATGTTTTGCCGGGGGTTGTTCTTCAAATAGTCTTGCAACTACTGGATCGGCGTCGTTATCTTTCAAGTTTGGTAGTTTATCATCTGGTGCTGTATCTCTTGTTTTGGTGATATTCTGCAACAGCAACGACAAAATCTTTTGATATGATCCCAAATCATTCATCAGCATATCCAAACTCGTATTATACTTTAATAAATATCCTGGAATCTCTTTCACTGAATAATTCAACTGCTTGAAAACAAAAATCAGAATTTTATGCTTTGCTTCATTCGCTTTTTCTGTATTATTCGACAAAATGTAGTTCAACTGTTTTAGCGATATTGTTTCCAGCTGTTTTATTTTGATCAAATTTGTGTAAAGTGATTTTGTAGTGTCTGAAGATTTCAACATTTTTTGATTTGAAAAGCAGTTCTGGACAACAAAAACAAACCAACAGGTAATAGAATGCGTTTATTGAAGACCCAAAGCGGTGTATGCTTCTTTCAAAGTACCAGATGCAACTTCTTGAGCTCTACTCTCACCACTTTCCATAATCACGTCTACCTTTCCTTGATTTTCCCTGTATTTCTGTTGAATAGGCATTAAATGTTCTACAATCTCGTCGACAATGACTTTTTTAAATTCCTGGGTAGATTTATTTCCAAATTCTTCAATTACTTTTGATTGCAGCTCAGTACTATCAAAGTTCCACTTTTCGCTCTTCAAATCCTGAATAGACATTAGAATATGAAGTAGATTCATTATTCCTGGTCGTTCATTATCGTAACTAATGCCGCTAATTGAATCCGTCACTGATTTTGATATTTTCTTTTTGATGACATCCGGAGAATCCAACAGATTTATTCTGGATGAATCTATATCTGATTTGCTCATCTTGACTAGGGGATTCCTTAGCGACATTATCCTTTTACTTTTATCTGACGAGAATAATCCTTTAATTTCCTTAAATACCGGCTTATAGTTACCATTGAATGATTTTGCAATATCATTAGTCAAGTTCAAGTGCTGCAGCTGGTCTTCTCCGACTGGAACGAGGTTGGTTTTATACAGCAAAATATCCGCTGCTTGCAAAACCGGGTATGATAACAGCCCCAGCTTCTTTTCATTCTTTTGCGACTTTGTTTGCCATTGGTGCATTCTTGTCAACCAACCGACAGGCTAATATTAAAAATTCCTACTGTGTTGCAAAATAATATCCATCCCAGTTCTGCATGCTGGGGCACTTTTGATTGCCGGAACAAATTCTTTTCTTGAATTCCACAGGCAACTAATGCAGCTGCCATCTCTGATGTATTTTTTCTCAACAGCTGAGGGTCTTGTTGGATGGTGATTGCGTGTAAATCAACTATAGAATAAAAACACTCATGGGTTTGTTGTAACTTGGCCCAGTTTGTAATTGCTCCCAAGTAATTACCCAGGTGCGGTATTCCAGTTGGTTGAATCCCAGAGAACACTCGCATTTTTTTGTGAAAAAGCGATTGAATCAAATGGTTTCCAGAGCATTGAAATTCGTTTTACTTTCAGTCACTTTCTTCATATTCTGGACACTGCTACTATTCCACTCACTTGTAATTCCAATTTCCGTCCCTCCACAATTCGATCAGATAGTACCGACAGTAATCGTAGTTAATATAGTTACCCCTGTGGATAATAGTAGCTTTTGGCAGTTACTCGCTAGCTAATATTGGCTACAAGCTGTTTTCATTTGGAAATTGTCTGGAAGCTTCAAAGGAATTACAAAAAGTAATTTTGCGTTGATTGTAGGAAATCCAACAAGCAAAGATGGACCTTCGGTCTAAAGGAGTTTCAATTGATTAAATAAAGAATTTGAATGTGGAGCAATTATACGACTGGCGGTTGAATATTAGTTCCTGTAACGGGTTTAACCATCCGGGTGTTTGCAGATACCGATACTTGAGATTTCCCAGCAAAGTAACTTATATATGGCTGGTTGCAGGCCAGATTGACGTCTGTCATATGTGAACACGTCATACCAACTTTTTACTAATGGCAGCATTGGTGGATATCAAAGAAAGGAAAGATCGAGGAAATGAATCATCAGCTGAATTAGAACCGCCGCCATTACATAAGCAGGCAAGTGCAATCAAAATAAAGAATAACAAGATCCAGTTTGGTGTGCATAACAGAACCGCAATGGGAGAATACAAATCCACCGATCCCGATTCACATCCATTATCTCATCTAGCAATTCCCGGACCAGGACCATTAGATTATGACCCTAAATTGCCTCCATCGGGGTTTCAGTACTCAATACTGGGCAAGCACCAGGGGCCAGAGCAAATAGAAAAAGGTCCAGGCCCAAATCAATACAGCATTGACAAGAACAAACTCGTATTCGATTCTGCTCCATTGTGGACTTTTGGAAAAAAGATTGTTTCAAAGACTGAAGGTGACTATCGTTAATCCAGCCCATCCAAGTATATTCACCATCAATCTGCAAAAGGAATCTACTCCATCTCCATTAACTTACAATATCACTTCTACATTCGGGAAAGATTCGCTATCTTGTACAGTATCTGGCAGACACGACACTAAACGTAATATTTACTAACATAGAAATCTTGACACCTGGACCTGAACGATATTTCCCACCGTCCCAATTTGGAAAAAGCCCTAAATATTCTTTTGGACTAAAACCGTTTGCGACTAGTGATTTTTACTAATGGTAGCTGAAATAACTCCTGGGCCGTTGGACTATAAAATCCCAAATGTACTACCAGACGCTCCAAAAGGCCCAGCATTCACAATTAGACATAAATACGATCAAGCATTTTACAAAGGAAATGGAGTGCCTGGACCAGACGTATATTATCCAAAGTTAGACAAATGCGAGAAAAAGGTTTCGCTCAAAGGGATGAGCAAAGAACCAAAAAGTATATTTAATTAATGTAGTTGTTTTGACACCTGGGCCTGCAAATTACATTATTCCGTCAAGCATAGATGGCCCAAAATGCACCATGACAGCCAGAAATATCCCATATCAAGGTTGTCTGGCTATTAATCCAGATGAAGAATATGTTGGCCCCAATCCAGGTCCAACAGACTATAACCCTTCTATAAAATTGACTGCTGATAGTGCACCAAAATTTTCATTAAGGTCCAGACTAAAGGAACGACCTGGTGATAATCAGTTTGTGCCTGGCCCTTGCGCGTATAATCCAAAAGATAGGCAAATTAAATACAATCAAGCACCACATGTGTTATTGAAAGGGTTGCCTATCATGTACACAAAACGGGAAAAAATGCCTGGTCCAGCTGATTATGGTCCAGATTTAAACAAGGAGCTGACGGCTGCTGAGTTGAACAGAAACACAATTAAACTATCAACTGCTGGTAAGCATAACTAAGATAGAACGCTTGAAGAATGTAATCGAAGATTCTCCTGGACCTGCAGACTATCAAGTCTCAACAAACATGACTAAAAAGAAAGGCCCTTGCTATTCTTTAAGAAAAAGACTGGATAAAAACAAAGGTTTTTTTTACTAACAAAGTCAATCTTTCACCTGGCCCAAGCGC
Organism: Terramyces sp. JEL0728; assembly: GCA_027603945.1. Lineage (NCBI taxonomy): Eukaryota > Fungi > Chytridiomycota > Chytridiomycetes > Rhizophydiales > Terramycetaceae > Terramyces > Terramyces sp. JEL0728. The sequence goes on along the minus strand of JADIIU010000001.1, from coordinate 93,500 downwards.
TTACAATCCAACTACCCAAAGAGATGGAGGGAAAATTTCAATGAAAAGCAGGGCTTCTCCATTTGTGCTTGTATTCCCTTCATCAAGAATAGATACAATTAGGGTTTTGAGTTAATAAATGATTGCTTATATTAAAAACAGCACTGACAGTCAAATGGACATTGCGGAGTCTCGCCTCCTTCTAAGCCAACGTTTAACTCAGTGTCTAAATAAATAGGCAGACCGTCTTCGGTTTGTTCTAGATTAGATATTGACTACTTCTTGGTTTTGTTCCTCTGCTATCTGCAAATCCATCATCGTCCGGATCAACTATTTTTGGTTTCTTTGGCTGAGGTTTCGCACTGAAATCCACTTCTTCCACTTGGATCTTGTCTTTTCTCTTTGGCTCTGGTATTTTGAATTCCTTTTTTGTTTTCTTGGACGCTTTACTTTCTGTCTTTATTGGAATTGCATCTTTTGGCTCTGTCGTCCTTACTGCGACCTTTTGTCCTTTTCTATTTCCCAATTCATCAGAATTCCGTTTCTTTATTTCAGCACTCTCTTGAGCTCCTTTCCCATTCTCCAGGTTATTGTCCTTTCCTATATCTAAATTCTTTTTCTTTTTTCCAAAAATATCGTCAATTTCACCCATTCTAATTTTTTGAAGAATTTTTCAAGCATCATGGGGTTATTGACAATTCTAAAGAAATTAAAAGAAAAAGAGAAACAAGTGAGGATATTAATCCTTGGGCTGGATAATGCAGGCAAGACGACCATCCTCAAAAGAATCAATGGCGAAGATATAACCCAAATTTCCCCCACTCTTGGATTCAACATCAAGACACTAGAGCACAAAGGGTTGGTTGCATTAATAAAGGTACCAAATCAATTTCTGGGATGTTGGTGGCCAATCGTCAATCAGATCGTATTGGAGAAACTATTTTGAACAAACCGACGGGCTGATTTGGGTTGTAGATTCGGCAGATAGACATGATAGAATGGAACTCTGCAAGAAGGAATTACACTCACTATTGCAAGAAGAAGTAATTGTCCAGTAACATTAGCGTTTGGCTGGAGCAACCCTCTTAATTTATGCAAACAAACAAGATCTGCCAGGATCAATGAGTTATGCCGAAATTGTAGAGGTAATTGTAAACTGACTTAGGTAACTTGAAATTCATGTAGGTTTTGGAGTTGGACAAGATAAAATCTCACCACTGGCACATTGAAGGCTGTAGCGCTGTTACAGGAAAGAACCTGCTAAAGGGAATGGACTGGGTCACAGAAGATATCGCAGCTCGTTTGTTTTCATTCGAATAAATGTATTTGTGTTAGTAAGAAGTGTCCGAGCATGTCCGAATGAATATTCGAGAAGGTCATGGAAATTTATTTAGACTTTGGCAACCCAAGTGCAATTGCCCACAAGGTATTTGGTAACAACGAGCATCATGGTAGCGACCAGCATGCATATGCCTGAGAACAGAATTACCGGCAGGTAATTTACATGCTTTTGATATGTGAACGAGTCTATCAGGTAGCCAATAACATAAGGACCCAATATCGAACCGTAAAAGAACGTGGAATAAATAGCTCCAATTTTTGAACCAATATTTTCAAGTCCAAACATTTTGATGATCACATTTGGAAGGATAGATACATAACCGCCCACGAACAGCCCATAAGCTGCTGCAAATACGATCAGCGACGAAAACGTAGTGGAAAATGGCCAAATCAAAAGTACCGACAAACTTGCAAACAGCAAACATAATGTGAAGCTATTGAGGTGTCCAAGTGAATCTGCTCCATAGCCAAGAATAACCCGTCCAACCCCAGAAGCTCCATTCAAGATACCAACCAGAAGTGCTCCTTGTGTGGAGGACATTCCATAATATTCCGCATAAGCTGGCAAGTAAAAGAATGGGGCCAGATATCCAAAAGTTGCAATTACCAACAGGACGTACAACAGAAGGAATCTTGAGTTTTTCAATAGAGAGACATAGTCGCTAGCTTTGGCAGTTAATGGCATTCGCAGTTTGTAGGTCAACGAAGACAATACAATAGCAGTACCGCCAACCAGTCCAGTGACCAAAAGTGCTTTATCCCGTCCAAAAGAAGAAATCATCCAATTTGTAAGGGGAGAAAGAATCAGACCTCCAACGCCAGAGCCGCCAACTGCAATCCCAGTAGCCAAACCTTTCTTCTTGTCAAACCATTGCGATACAATTGTAAGTGCAGGGAAATAAGCAATAGAAATAGATAAACCAAGCATTACGCCTTGGGTCAACAACAATTGCCAGTAACTAGTTGAAAGCGAAGCAAGTATCAAAGAAACCATGTACAACAAACCTCCAATAATACCAACCGCTCTATGTCCAAACTTGTCAACCAAATTACCAGCGGGTATTGCAAAGAACGGCATCCCACACGTTGTGAAAGAGCCGATCAGTGAAATCTTTGATATGGAAATGCCTGCCATCATTGGGTCTTTGATATATTCTTCGATATACACGCCAGAAATGTATGTGAGGCCAAGGGTAAAGAATTGGACCATAAAACTAGCGAATATGATTAGCCAAGCGTATCCTTGATCTACAGGTTGCGATTCATCTACTCTGGACCTAAATAGTTGTAGTATTACTTCCGGAGCCATCGGTTTTACCAGAGTTGCGTCAGATATAGCCAGTTCTTCCTTGTACTTGACGAGTACATCGCTAACTAGCGGACATCTCGGACTAGTTTCCTGTGGTAGTGTTGCTACGTGTTCAGAAGAGTTTTTTGATTGGCTGTTCATTATATTATTTGACAGTAGTTGTGATATTTATAGGAAAGGAACAGCGGCTTGGTGTGGATGAATCATCTTAATGTGCTGGCTCCGCGAATGAAATTTCAGCAACTGCGGATAGAGTTGCTAGCTTTTTTCCGAAAGACACCGACCGATTTCTCGCCGATGGATTTTGCTTACCAGAGAGTGTCCACAATACCAGGTATCGAGTGGTTCTTTGTAATTCCGCTTATCAGGAAATAAGATAAATATTGATTTATTCAAGTATCTATACTCTGGCCATCCAGGTATAATCTCCAGCTATGTATTTTGTTATTACAAGCAGAAATGTTGCAATAATCAAACATCCACCAGAGTACAAAATCATTGGGAGGTAATTGATCTGCGATCCAGATGTAAAGGCAGCGATCCAGTAGCCAATAATGTACGGCCCGAATACAGATCCCAAAAAGAAGGAAGAATAAATAGCGCCAATCTTGGTCCCGATGTTCTCCAAACCAAACATCTTAATGACAACATTTGGCAGAATGGAAACGTATCCACCAATGAATAATCCATATACACCTGCAAAAGCGAGCAAACTCCCAAATGCTGTTGCAAACGGCCAGATAAGAACAACAGCCATGGTAGCAAAGAAGATACACAAGGTAAAACTGTTGATATGCCCAACAGTATCCGCGCCATAGCCCAATATTATTCTACCTGCCCCTGAAGCGCCGTTCAAAACACTGACAGTTAGCGCACCTTGGGATGGAGTCATATTGTAGTGAACAGCGTATGATGGCAAGTAAAAGAATGGCGCAACGTAGCCGAATGTTGCGATAACCAATAGCAAATACAATAGTCTAAACCTGCCGTTCTTTATCAATGAAGTGTAATCACCAGATTTAACTGTCAAAGGAGTTCGCAATTTGTAAGTCATTGACGAGAGGATGATCGCGGCACCACCGACAATTCCAGACAACAACAAAGCTTGCTGTCTTCCCATGGTGGCAATCAACCAGTTAGTGACAGGAGACAAAATCATGCCTCCCACACCACTTCCTGCTACAGCAATGCCCGTAGCAAACCCCTTCTTTTCCACAAACCATTGAGAGAGAATAGTTAAAGCTGGAAAATACGCAACTGAAATGGATATGCCGAGCAAAACACCTTGGGTCAAAAGTAGTTGCCAATAGCTAGTGGAAATGGAAGCAAGAATCAGGGACAGCATGTACATTACCCCGCCAACGATTCCTACTGCCCGATGGCCAAATCGATCCACCAAATTACCCGCGGGGATAGCAAAGAATGGAAGCCCGGCAGATGTGAACGAACCAATCAGCGAAATATTGGAAATCGATATTGATGAGAGCATTGGATCTTTTATATAAGCTTCAAGATAAACCCCAAAGATATACGATATACCAAGGGCAAAGAAATGCACTACAAAGCTAGACACAACGCAAACCCATGCATATCCGCTATCAACTGGCAATGACTCGTCGATTTTTGGTTTTAAAAATTCAATGATGATTTCAGGAACGTAATTCGATTTGTGTTTAGCTTGCTCTTGAATTTCCGATGAATTTTTGATTTCTACCTCTACTGCCTTTTCATCCATTTTAAATATTTCCAAATTTTTTTTGTGAAACTGGTTTAAGAGACTCGGCCGCAGAATTGCATTCCGTAGCTCGCAGAGATGAGTCCTTGGTGATAAACGGTTACGCGACAATGCATGCAACGGCAAGAAATACAATCCGATTTAATCTGCTTGGTTGTCCGAAATTTTGGTGGTTTGGATTTTTCGATTTCTTGTGGAACAAATCATGACTATTAAAATTGTAAGCAACAGTTACTCTGTCAGCAAACAGGGAGATTTACCCCTGGTATTATCACCATTCAAATTGCGATCTATTGAATTCAAAAATAGAGTTGTTGTTTCGCCAATGTGTCAATATAGCTCCATCGATGGATTTGCAAATTCCTGGCATATGGTTCACGTTGGTCAATACGCATTAAGAGGGGCAGGATTGATTATAATGGAGGCTTCCGGAGTTCAACCCAACGGACGGATTACTCCAGACTGTCTCGGCATATGGAAAGATGAGCATATTTCATTTTTAAAGGATATAGTGGAATACGCTCATTCTCAAGGGGCGAGAATCGGAATTCAGTTGGCGCATGCAGGAAGAAAGGCATCCTGCTATTCTCCATTCTCTGGCAAAGGATGGGATATGCTCGCCCCAGAAGATAGTGGAGGCTGGCCAAACAATATTGTAGCGCCAAGTGCTATTCAAGGATGGCCAACATCAGGCGCTCCCCGCGAAGCTAGTATTCAAGATATCAACGAAATAGTGCTCGCTTTCGGACAGGCAGCAAAAAGAGCACAAGAAGCAGGGTTTGATGTTGTTGAAATCCACGGTGCTCATGGATATTTGATCCACTCATTCCTTTCACCTCTCTCTAATCAGAGAACAGATAAGTATGGCGGATCCTTTGAAAACAGAGCAAGAATATTAAAAGAAGTGGCAGCCGAAATTAGGAAATATTGGCCAGTGGACAAACCACTATTCGTAAGGCTGTCTTGTAGCGATTGGGCTGATGGAGGTTGGAACGAAGACGATTCTGTCAAACTAGGCACCTTATTGAACAGCTTTGGCATTGATCTCGTTGATTGCTCCTCAGCAGGGTTAGTTCCGCATCAAAAAATACATGGAACAGTAGGTGGTCCAAGCGAGAAAGCCCATGATCACGGACCTGGATGGTATAATTCTAAATAATCGTAGGAATGTCCCGTTTTCGGATAAAATTGCCAAATCTGTTTCCAATATAGCAGTAGGGGTTGTAGGCGGCATTAAAGACCCAAAGTACGCCAACACAGTGCTGGAGAGAAAGAGTGCAGACTTGGTTTTCGTTGCGAGGGAGTTTCTAAGAAATCCGTTATTTGTTTCCGACGTGGCCAAAGAGTTTAATGTCGATTTAGCCTTTCCACTGCAGTATAACAGATCAAAATAAAATTGGATTTGCTATCTGCGTTTTGTTGTTAAAAAATTTCTACCACGATCTGCAATGGATGAATTTATAGACTTTTCTGGCCAAAGTCTCAATGGTAGATTCTCAACGACTTATGCCAACATCAAAATAGAGAAAAAAGAGCTGTTTTCATCTGTGTCGGAGACCAAAAGCAATTCAACTTGGTTATACAGACTCGACAAACATAGAATTCAAGTGCGAACTTTTGAAGCAGGCGAAGGTGCGATAATTTCTACACTCGGCGCAGATTCAGTCTCTCCTAATGTAATTGCTACTAACATAGACCGTATTCCTCTTGGCATCCCATTCAAAATTAAATGGACGACACTGCTTGTTAATCCTCACACAGAATCTAAAGAATCACGAAAAACATTTGTGGCTATATGATATATATAGGTCTAATGCAAAAAAATTGAAATTTGACTTGAACGGCGAGTACATCGATCTGCAATTCGCGAAATCCTGCAACAAGGACGGATACACTTACTTTGTACTAAGTGAGAATGATAAGTTTCATATGGCGGGATTGAGAGTGACAGGAACTTTTCCAATTAGAATCGAGTACACCATGTTCCACAACTTTAGACTGTCGAATATATCCGACCCAACAGTGCTTTTTCTTTAATCTAGATTACTTGCGTCAGTATCGATTCGCACAGTAACCAATCGCCAGTCACGGTATTGATTGGAACAAGAGCAGGAATTGTGGAGATTTATCAATTAGTTGGGCAGGAACTGGAATATATGTCTAAAATAGCTTCGCCTGGACCAGTTTCTCATTTGGAATATTTAAAGAACCATCAAGGAGCTCTCAACTATTTGCTTGTTGGGCATGGGAATCGCGACACAAAAAAGTAATTGCTGTGTAACTCAGTTCTGAAATTCCACTGATAACTACCTACTTTATTGATGAAAACTTTACTGCTCAATTGAACGAAAATGTTGAATGGAGTTTGGATTACGAAGACGGAGAATTGGTGGTGCTCAAAGTCGTACCAGGTGATGAAGGATACAATATTTATACTATTTACCAATCAGATAGCGGGTATACTCTGGATATCTTTTCAACCGAAGGGAATGAAATATTAAACAGATCCTATATTCCACTCTCCAACGGACAAATTCTAGACATCAATATATCCTCAATTGCAAGCCATTTCCTCATTCTCTATTCGCATGGCCTGGGAACTTTTATAGTCGAACAACAAGATTCAGAAGATATGCAGTTGAATGTAGGAATTTTTAACTCTAGTTACCAAATTATGCGGAATGGTTTGGAAGAGACCAAAATCCAGAGCTGGGTCCGTATCGGCCTGCAAAAATTACGGAAATAACTCAAATGAGGGAAAAGCTGGGCGGGGTGCTGTTCTTTGACAAGTTTTTATACATGGTTGATATCCCACAGTCTCAATATCCCCCAACGAATGCAAGCCAGCTCGAAACTTTGTTCAACACTATTTGTAATGTAAATTGTCCTGCTCCTTGGAAACATTCAATTGTAATGTCCAGCTAATCAAGATTTACTATTTATTAAAGAATGTCAGTGAAGGAAAAGCAGATGCATATGCCAAATATTTTGGTTTAGCGAAATCCTTTGTTTACGTTGTGAATGGATTTTGGGACTTTGATAATGGGAAATTTCAAGTACGGTTTAGTTAATTTTAGGATGCAGTAAAGTTCCTGTCCGATCCATCGGTGGATTTGAGCGATACCGCCGACAAACCATGCAACTGGATAGAAATGATAGTTACCAATCTCTACCGACAAGAACGATACAAATTGGCGCTTGATTTCATTCAATCTTCATCCCTGCCATTGTGGTTAGAAGATATTATTGATGCAGTACATCAAATATACTGCAAGGTTGATATGCTTGGAGCATTGGAATTCCAAAAGGCATATTCATTTGATATTTCAATTTCGATGCCAATGATTCTTGATCAAGTGTTCAAAGGTAATTTGTATTAATGCAGAACCTTCTCCATATTTAATGGATCAGTTAGTCAAAGCGCCGCTAGTTCCGCTGGAAGAATCATGTCTGATCGACTATTGCTCGAAAAGCACTTCAATTCATCCTAAAAAATTTTTGCTTGTGTTTTACATTCAAAGAGGAAGGTACACCGAAGCGGCAAAGGCATATAATGATTTGTTCTTGAATATTCCTTATCCGATCGAGGATGAAAACATTGATGTTATGATGAAGAATGTCGAATTGGCCCTTCCGCCATTGCATAGAACAGTTATCAGTCAAACTTTTAAAAAAATGCTGCCTGTGGAAAAGTCTGCCCAACCACAACCAATTTCAAATGTCGCTGCAAGAAATCCCGAGCCGACAGTATTACTTCAAATATTGCAGGATAACTACATCACTCAACCAGAGCCACAAGTTCAGCCAGATGAAGATGGAATGGAGGTAGATGAAGACAACACTTTTAAAACTCCAGCTAAGTTGCCAAACTCTTCTGTGTCGTCCACAAAGGAAAAAACTCCTGCGATTATTGCAAAGTCTCCAGCCTCGCCATTCATGCAACCCCCACTTACAAATCGGGCAGATATATCGTAATTCCGCATTAAGCATAGATTGCATCAGCTGCCGAACAAAAAACGGCAATCACTTGATCAACTGAATCTACAGCAGCACCCAAGTCCGCTTCCAAGATCACCAGTTAACCTAACACCCGTGGCCAACATCCGAAAGGTTCCAAGTTCAGCCGAGACTGCCAAAACGTATATTATTATTAACTATAGAACGCTCCAGCAATCAGCACTTGACAATATTCTTGAATTACCTGGCATGACTCATTCCACGATTAGCCCAAGGTCTAGCTCTCCAATTTCAAACAATACTCCAACGTTTAGCACAAAGAACCTTGTCTCTACACCAGCTTTGGCGACCAAAACTGCCACTTCGCCACCTTTGGTTAATCGCTCTCCATTTGCTGCTCAGTTGCTGAAGCCAGCTCCAGTTGTTAGGGCAACACCTAAATCTATTCCAAGAGATATCATTGCAGAAATCAAAGTACCAATTCCTGTCGAATCACCAGCAAAACCAGTCGCAAGAAAAACACCCAGGAGGCGACAGCCCACAAACGAAAGCTCGACTACCGAGGAGGACAGACCAAGGCTCAGAAGCACACCTGCAAGAAGGGCTAAAGAGGCTAGCGTTGAATCAGAGACTCCTTTGCGCAGGAGAGTAACCAAAAAATTGGTGGAAGAAGAATCCGTCAAGAAAACACCAGCTCGCAGTCGCAAACCCCCAGCAAAGAAAGAAACGCCTGCAAGGGCTGCCAGAACCATTGTAACTCGTAGTAGGGCGGAGAATCACTAAGCAACCGCAAGATAAATGAAATCAATTTTCTCAAAAATTGCCTTTTTGATTTTTTTTAAAGCATATGGGACCTTTGGAGAAACTGTTTATTAATCCAAAGTTAAACCATTCCAAGCTAACTAACTTGTTGGCGGAATTCCTATCTAGAGATTTTTCCTTTTTAGACAGTAACTCTTCCTGAATCTTTTTTTTCCATCTCCAATGAGTTTACGTAATCGTGACAGTTCCCTTAAATAGTATGGCAAAAACGAAAAAAAGTCAAGAAATCTCTACTCCAAACAAAAAACAGAAAATGACTATTGGACAAGTTGACCCATGGAACAAATGCCTTAACACTACTCTTGAACAGGAAGATCCTGCTGTCTACGATCTCGTCCAACAAGAAAAATGGAGACAATACACTTGTCTGGAATTGATCGCTTCCGAAGTAGCGTTGAATTAACGGTAGAACTTTACTTCCCAAGCTGTCATGGAAGCTAATGGATCCGCGCTCACCAACAAGTACTCCGAAGGTCTCCCAGGAGCTCGTTATTATGGTGGTAACGAATACGTAGATATTCTCGAAAACCTCTGCAGAGAAAGAGCTTTGGCTGCATTCAGCTTGGACGCTACCAAGTGGGGTGTCAACGTACAACCATACTCTGGTTCTACCGCCAACTTTTCTGCTTACACTGGTATCTTGAATCCTGGCGACAGAATTATGGGATTAGACTTGCCATCTGGCGGTCACTTGACTCACGGCTATGCTACTGCCAAGAAGAAGGTTTCTTCCTCTGCCATTTACTTTGAATCCTTACCATACCAGGTTGATATGAAAACTGGATACATTGACTACGACAGATTAGAAGAAAATGCAAAACTGTTCAGACCAAGATTGATCATCTGTGGTGCTTCTGCTTATCCACAAGAATGGGACTATGCTCGTTTGCGCAACATTGCTGATCAACATGGTGCTTACTTGATGGCTGACATTGCCCACATTTCAGGATTGGTCGCTGCTTCTGAAGCTGAAAATCCATTTGCATACTGCGATGTTGTCACCACTACCACTCACAAGACTCTCCGTGGGCCAAGAGCTGGTCTTATCTTTTTCCAAAGAGCTCCAAAAGGAGAAAAGAACTCTGATTTGGAAGAAAAGATTAACTTTTCTGTTTTCCCATCCAACCAAGGTGGTCCACACAACAACACCATCGCGGCTGTCGCAGTAGCTTTGAAACAAGCTGCTTCGCCAGAATTCAAACAATATGCTATCCAAGTACGCAAAAACGCAGTTGCAGTTGCTGAACATTTGAAGAAACATGGATACAAATTGGTAACTGACGGAACTGTTAACCACTTGGTATTGTGGGATTTGCGTCCTCAAGGCATCAATGGTGGAAAGATGGAAAAGATTTGCGATGAAGTCAATATCACAATCAACAAGAATGCTGTTCACGGAGATGTTTCCGCATTCACCCCAGGCGGTATTCGTTTGGGATTGTCTCCATTGACCTCCAGATCTGTCAAGGAAGCTGAGGCTATCCAAGTTGCTGAATTCTTGCATGAAGCCGTTCAAATCGCGCTTAGAATCCAATCTTCTACCGGCAAATTGATGAAGGATTTCCTTGCTGCATTGCCAACCAACCCTGAAGTTATTGCATTGAAAGCCAGGGTAAAGGCTTTTGCCCAAAACCTTCCAATGCCTGGATTCGACCCATCCACTGTCCCAGAAAGACTTCGCCATTAATTATTGCAAAATAAATAACTTCTTACATTGAAACTGTTTAGATGTTTGCATCTGTGTTCAACTCTAGGAGCTGTTCAATGTCTGAATATCCTGCTGGTTTGGAGTGATCACTACTTTTCCGTATTCCGCCGTCTAAGATTACAGCCTTAAACTGCATGAGATCGATAATTATTTTTCACGTATGGGATGGAAAGCCGTATTATCGGGTAGTAAATAAAGATCACGGCGCAAATTCGCACACGCCATCGCACAAGGTGGACCATCAAATTCCTACCGCAAATAGCCAGGACACGATGAAAAAGTCATTGCTCTTGTCATGCTCTATTACGCATCTTTTTCGATTCACATCGTTTCGAGTTCATTTCTGATGGCTGGTCACTTACCGCACCGACTATAAAAATAATTTTGACCAAAGGTCTGTGCGAAAAATAAGGAATTTGCCCGCCGATTGAAGTATTAATTCAAGAGAATTAAAAAAATAAATATTTAATGTGACAGTGGTTCCAATCGGAGAACCTATAAATTGTACAAGAAATCCGCTTTAATCAGACACAACATTTCAGCCACATTTACCATATTCTAATTCCTGTGTTCATTCCTTATTTTTTGAAAACTTCTCATGCACAATATCGATACCATTCAATTGGCAAATAAAAGTTCAGGCATGTCTGAACTAATCCACAAACTCTACTATTTACGATGCAGACACGGTTCCACAATGCGAATAGCCAGGAGAAGCCCTCAACCAACTACTTTAATTGCCCGAATTAAAGCTCAAACTAGAGATAGGTTGGAGACCGTTATTGATACCGCCAGCGATTACAAACCGCCAGAAGAATGGTATACGTTTTACAAACATTTGCTAGAGAAATCGAACGCAATACAAAAAAGTCCGATTGGGGCAATTAAAAGCGGCAATCCGATTTCAATTGATATGCTGCTGAATTGAAGGATTCAAGCTTGTTAATTTATAATAAAGACATGTGGTTAAACTTGGAGTGTACAAAAGTGAATATTTGTGCTCAAGACTGTTGCCAACTTGGATTGAAATTGGCAAATCATTTCCGATTCATGATTGGTTTAGATCGGTACGGTGATGTAGAAACAACTGAATTGTTGATTGTGGCCAATCTCTCCAGGCTCGGGTCTATTATTATCACGTTCCTCTTGACAAATCTAATATCCATCCCCGACGATTGATAGTTTACACAGCATTTGGGCATATAGGGAAGGAAGGCATTTGTACAGATGATAGCAAGGGGATAGCCCTACCAAATCAGGTTGTTGCTATTTCAATACTTGAAAGTTGAGATATTGTGCATTATTTTTGACAGAACGTAGTGGTAGATACGACAAATTACTGTCATGCGCCAATGAGTAATCTGGTTATATTTGGTGGGCTGATAAGAGTGATAAGGCAATCACCAACTAACCAGAAAATAATCAAAATGTAATTATCGACTTGGATGCACTTGGATATACCAGATGCAGCTAGGAAAAGTCTGCTGGAGACATCTATCAACGAAATTAGCTGTCCCGTGCGGGATTGAGCTTGTGACTTGCGGCATTTTCATACAAACTAGAACAAAATGATTGGCAGCTGCCGGCAAATAATAGAAGGTTGCGGAGCAGATATTCCAACTATAATAAATATTTAAATCGCCATGTATCTGATAGTTTCATAGATATCTTATCGCAAGCCATCCAACTGCCAGATGATTGGGTTGGTCAGGGCACTGCCAAATATATAAAGCAGAAACAATTTTTTTCAACATGGATTACCTTAAGAAAAGAAGCTCCCTTGCTGAATTCAGCGGTGCCTTTGGGGATATGGGCACTCTCCTTCCTATTCTCGTTTCATTAACTCAGACTAACCAAACCTCGCTTTCTGCCTCGTTGTTATTTGGTGGGATCTTCAACATCATCTCTGGAGCATATTTCGATATTCCAATTAGTGTACAACCAATGAAATCCATTGCAGCTATTGCATTGCTTGCCAATTTGTCCATGGGAGAAATCGCTTCCGCTGGATTACTGGTTTCTTCAGTTGCCATTTTACTGTCAATTACCGGAGGAATCAAATTCTTGAACCGATTGATCCCATTGTATTTGGTTAGAGGTATTCAATTAGGAACTGGATTTTCGTTGATCTCAAAAGGCATTGCTCAAATCCAAGCTTCAAAACAGTGGTATTTCTTGAATCAAAACTGGACAGATAACTTTACAATTGCAATTTTGGCTTCGTTATTTGTATTATGTACCTGGAAAATGAAGCAAACTCCAACTGCTCTTGCATTGTTTTTTATCGGAATTGTTATCAGTATAAGCACTCATGGGGTTGCTGTCCCACCTGGAATTTCCTTTATTACTCCATTCGCGCCTACTGCTGCTGAATTTGCCGTTGGTTCATGGAGAGCTGGTTTGGGACAAATCCCATTAACCTTATTAAACTCTGTTATTGCTACTGCTGCATTAGCAGATGATCTATTCCCAAACAAAACCAAACCGGTTGCTTCTGTATCTGTTGTTGCAATGGGGGTTGGATTGATGAACTTTATCTGTGTCTGGTTTGGTTCAGTCCCATGGTGTCTTGGGTCTGGAGGTTTAGCTGCTCAATACAGATTTGGATCTAGATCTGGTCTATCTGTAATTACTTTGGGTGTAATCAAGATGATTTGCGGCCTCTTTTTTGGCAAATCACTTGTTGGTGTGTTTAAAGGTATTCCAAACTCTATTGTTGGAGTCATGCTGGTAGTTTCTGGTTTGCAATTAGCCTTGGTAACTGCAGATTTGGGATCATTCGCTTCTATTTCAAAGAGAAACGATGCCTACTTTGTGATGATGTTAACTGGTGTCGTTGTACTAGGGTTTGCTAATGATGGTATTGGATTTGTTGCTGGTGCAGTTGCTGCGTTAATATTCCACTACACAAGCGAGTTTTATGAAAAGGAGCCTCAAATTGACCCGGAATCAAACAGGGAAGCTACCGTTATCGAAGAACCAAATAATTCAGCTACTATTGCTGAAATTACTCACAAATAAACTGAATTTCAATCGCAAATTTCTTGCTAAAAAGTTTTCCCAACAAAATGGCTCTCTCAGCCCTATCGAAATGGTTGTTAATATTTGCCATTGCTTCATTCGTATTACAGTCAGAGGTAGTGCAACTAGTGCAGACCACAAAGGATTACTACAAACCGTGGTTTCTACTCTATGTTGCTCATGGAGCCTACGCAATATTTCTCCCAGTCCAATATATATACATGCGAACCAAAATATCTCACACGGAATATCAAAAACTAATCCAGCGCAACATTAATACACTGCCTTACACTTGCAATTTTGGAATTTGGCAAAGAATAACGATCTTGACTCTACTGTTCACATCAGCTTCGTTATTCTGGTATATCAGTGTTTCTAAAATACCGATTGGGGATATAACTGCAGTAGTTTATCGTTAATGTAGATTTATAACACCAGCTGCTTCTTTACATATGTGCTTTCTACTTTATTATTGAACGAGGAGTTTAAATGGCGTAAACTGGCCGCCGTTGGAATCAGTATCGTTGGAATTGGCTGTATATCACTTGGACCAAGGATATCAATGATGGGTTTCAATGGCCAGTTTATTGGATATGCCTCCGCGATTATTTCCTCAGTTTGCGTTGCTTTTTATGAAGTTATATACACAAAGATTGGAGTCACATCAACCCCCTCATTATTCTTTTCAATTAATATTACCGGGCGTATCGGGATAGTTACATTGCTATTGGGGCCGGTTGTGTTTCCCATTTTTCATTACACTGGATTGGAGGTCTTTGAACTGCCGCCTGTCGAAGCGTGGTTGTATATCCTACTTGTTGCTGTGCTAGGGATGATATTTAACGCACTGTTTCTGCTGGTTATTACCTTTGCCGGCCCTGTAACTGCGGCTATAGGTATCTTGGTTTCTATTCCCTTGACTAGTTTGGTTGACTGGTTTTTGGTTGGGACTACCTTTGGTTGGAATACAGGAATAGGATCAGCACTGATATTCGTTGGGTTCTTTGTCTTGCAATACGAGCCTAGTCTTGAACCTGATTCAGAAGTAGTGCAGAGTGATACGGAGCCGCTATTAGAACAGTAATTGATAAATATGTATTTTAATCTATTTTCATCGGTGATGGACTGAGCGCGTTTCTGAAAACAATCATTCAGAGGTGGTTGGACATTCGATTCTAGTATGACTTGCGATTATATCTGTGCTGCTGCTATCTGCGGCCAATTTGAAACCCGACATTGCAGATGGCCTTGTCTGATAACGGACAGCACACACCAACCAAAAGCAATCATTAAACACTGGATTTACAAAATAAAAGATGTCAATATATTCAGAAAAAGTTTAATCCAAAGAATATTCCTTGTCCTTCTTTGCAGCCTGACCACAATTTCCTCGTCTGCCTTTCCAAGTATCCAAATGTCTCTTTAGAGCGTCCCTCCTAGAAAAGCCTCTATTACACCCTGGACAAGTGAACGGTTTGTCTTTTGAATGAATAAATTCGTGTCGTTTCAAATCTATATAAACAATCGATTACCATGGCTTCTGCTGAACGACCATGAACATATGTTGCATACGAATGGTTTTGGACTGTCTGTATGTGATTTCATATGTGACTGGAAAGCCGACTTCTTTTTGAATCCCTTTCCACACCCATCTTCAGAACAAATGAACTGATCGACTTCCTTTTCCTTCTGTTCAATAGGCTTTACAGGCTGTTCAGGAATATAGCTTGGGTCAAATGACAAGCTAAGAGGGTATTCGGCATATTCATACATGTGCGGTTGTGGTTCTGCTTTGATTGGCTCTTGGAACAGGAATGGGTTGGAGTTGCTAAATTGCCAGCCGAAATCTTCATTCATTTGCATTCTTTTGTAGAGTTTTTTTGTTGCTCTGCTTTTGTTTAGTGCAGCCCTAGCCCTAGATCAATGTTGCTATTAGAGATGAAAAAAGAGTTCAATCGCATTAGAAGAGTATTGCAGCGGTGAAAATGTGTAATTGAGGAGGCTAAAAACAAACAACTCGACGCAAGTTGAGGTGGCTAGTGGTAGTATGGTTGGCGAGGTAGCAGCCGCAGAACAATGGTGAAAAAAGAATTAAAATGAACCAAGCATACAAAGAGATAGTTGGTTAGCGCCAGTGGAACAAGGTCCAGTATTTTGCATAGATTTTTTCTCTAATCACAATGGCCAACAAACAGCAAGTGCTAAAAGACGATGATGAGTTTCAGGAATTTGATATTCAGGATTGGAATGTAGACCAGAAAGATACTTTTGATAGCAAGCTGTGGATTGAAGACTGGGACAACGATTCGTTTGAAGATCCATTCTCACTTCAACTGCGGTAAATCTACGACTAATCTAAAGTGCGGAATTATTAAAGTATCAGGAAAAGCAAAAAGCAAATCAATAAATTCCTGTATATTGTCAAGTGTCTTTGATTTTCAGTTTGGATGCCAATTATTGGTATTGACGGCCTTGCAGAGTTCTACAATGATCGTTTGCATGTCTTGCACAAGTACCTTGGGATGGCTAATTGAGATTCGTCTGGTGTAAGCTTTGTGGAGGATAACTTGCATCCGGTGTGTTTTGCGGGACAGATATGATCTCTGTCTTATATCTGGTTGTTTGATTCTCCCATACAAGTTCTCAAAGACAGTATGTTTATACTTGACTCGATCAATCTGGAAAATTCTATATATGATTTATTCAGTACATAAATGCTTTAATATGGCCCTTGAGAACAAGATTTACTTTGACACAACTGCCTTTGTCTTCTTCGTAGTATTCTTTGAGCATAATGTTGCTATCAGAAGCTTTCCCATTCATCACTGCACAAGTAATGTGCATGTACTTGTTGGCACTCTTGATTTCAGGTTCCGTAGATGCAATAGATAACGCCATTACTTGGTCATTCCATACTAGCTCACTTGCACGTAATTCAACCATCTTTTCAAATGTTGCAAAGTCCTTGTGTAGGAGATCGTATTGTTTGATCAATTGTTGGTGTTCAGCATTGTTAGAACGCACTGCTATAGTCGAATGCCAACCTTTTTCTTTGTATATTTGGATAAATGATTCGTATTTGGTAAACTCGTCTTTGAGGATATCTTTAAGAATCCCACAGAGCAACGAATCGATTTCTATCCCATAATATCTTGGTATTTTTGGTTTGACTACTTTGGAAATAGTCTCAACGTGGTTCAGCGCCTGATCAAGTGCTTCCTGGATTTCTTCTGCAGTGGGAATAGCCAGTTCAAGTTCTTTTGCAATCAAAAGAATATTTTCTTGAATGGTGCTGTTGATCTGCAGCTCGACTACTCGATCGATCGACGCATCATTTGGATTTGTCAAGTCTAGCCCATCTCTTTTATGAACAAATCCTGAAATAATCCTTGGGAAATCTGGAGTTTTCGAAGGGGTAATGCACTGGTGGTTTTCACCTCTTGCCTCAACCCTTTTAGAAGTTATTTCTATTACTTGTTTCCTGTCCATCGAAGCAATGTTGTAGTTTAGTGCTACTATAGCCCCATTTGGATATTCCATTTTAAACTTTTGAGATACTGAAAGCCTGTGTTGAAATAAATGATTATTACGGTCTGCAAACACGATCCGTTTCTTTAAAAATTCATTCATAATATTCTGTTCAAACACTGGCGCACTCTTTTTCTGAATGACATTGTCGTTTTGGATATGTCCAATTTCTTTATACAAATTACACAGAGTTCTCGCTAGGGTAGTTTTGCCAGCACCTATAACTGCAATTGGCAGCAACAAGACTTTGTCGGCGATAGACCCAGCTTGAACTTGCAACTCATACTCTTCATTGGACTCTCTGCAGAAATCAGACACTTGCAAACCAACGAAACTATCCAGCCCTTTAGCTTGCTTCAAAAACAGGTTTCGCACTTTAATTATCCCTTTGTTGTCCATAAACCCTTGGAAAATTTCAGGATTTGATCGCATCATTTTGTATACCCAATCCATATAGGTTTTAGAAAGCTCGAATTTCAGTTTGGATCGATGCTGACCTTGCAGTAAGGATTTAGTAACTTCTCTCCACTCTCTAAACATCAAATATGGTTCGTCAAATTTGATTTTAAAGAAAAATTGCTGTGGGTCATCTCCATTTCGCTCTATTGAGTCGCTTGGGTTGAAGCATCGGACTACGAATCCTTCTATTGCCTTTCCTTTGAAACTCCCGGTTTTTGCACATTCATCCGCTAAATTTTTCACACTTTGAATATCCTGAAATTCCAAGTAATCAACACTAAAAAATCCGAATCGATCGGCAAATTGCTTTACTATTTCGATATCCAATGATTCAAATTTGATTGTATTCCGGTTTAATCCATGACAGTATAAACCTCTTTTTTCAGGTGGATATTCCAGCACATGCTCCTCAAATTCATCATCCACTAGCTCAAATACAGCTGTAGTATTGTTTTCGGATAAATATTTGATCAATTCGTCTTTGTGTTTAGCTGTTCTTTCCAGAACTTGTTGGCCATACTCTGAATGCGATAGGTTTCTAGCTGGCCCGAGTGAATGTTTTGAAGTCACTAGTAATTCGTTGTTTAAAACAGACACATAGATAATACACCCATTCTCCTTCAGTGTAACCTTATAAGGTCCTGTAGTCGCATTTAACGACTCCCAGCTGGATCCATTTTCTCCAATATTGTAAAATTTATCATATCCACGAATCAGTATTTCACCATCTTCAGAAACAAACAGTCCTCTGCTTTTGATGGGCAGCAAAGGATATATATGGTCAGTGAATTTAAAGGATGAAATCTTTGCTTGTTTGTAGTCGAAATGTTTGATTTTGACGTCGCTCTTTTGAAGTGACATTTCAGTCAGCTGTTTTATTATTTCCTGCATTTTGAGATTTCAGTCTGTGTTTCAAATTTAAGGTGAAAATGCGCTGGATGAGTATAAAAAAGAAATCAAACGGAAAAGTTTATTTTATTAACCCAGAAGATAGACGGTCCAGTGCTTCAGTTGCATCCAAGGCAATACCACAGTAATTAGTGTCAACGATTTCCTCCATCATGTTAATCCTACATAACAACACCCCATCTCTCTTTGCTAATTTCTCATTCGGCCATCGCAAAACTGATGGCGTATTGAATCCAGCGCCAATTTCAAGAATAACCAACTTTTTGTTCTTGTGTTCAACTTCCAAGAGCACTTTACTTTTCCACTCTTTGAATCTTTGTTGCTGAATTTCGTATGGATGGTCGTTGAACCAATCACCACCTCTCACATTCAACATGAGCGATCCTCCACAGTTTGAACATTTAGGAACCATATCCGCTGGTATTTCCTGAGTTTCCTTGTCTAGATGAGGCAGTATAGCGTCAATATACGGCTTAGTTGGCCAAACACTGGTTTTTTCACACCTGTTTAAACACTGCAGCTTTCCATAATCTCCTTGAATTGTATATATAGAATCCAGAGGAAACCCATTTTGTTCAAACATTCCATCTGCATTTGAAGTGGCAACAAACGCTTTTCCAGGTCCAAATTTATCAAATATCTGCAGCAAACTTTGGTAAGTTTTTGATTTTGGCCAGCTGTATCTCACCAAATTTACTTGATCAAGGTAGTATCCCCATTTCAATCCTTCTTGATTGCTGGAATGCTTTTTCCAGTTGTTAAATCCAATAAAATCGTAAAATTTCTTGAATCCTTTCTGATGCATTACCGGAAAATGGGTTTTAAATACAATTTCAGAAGTGTAATCGATTCCAGCACTGGCAGATAACCCTGCAGCTCCAGAAATAAGTAAATAATCTGCTTCTTCAAGTGCTTGTATTGTTTCGTTGATTTGTGAATCACAATGGTCTCTGTTCACGAAAACTGTTCCGAATCGCCTTCTGTATTGGTTTTCATAATATTCCTGATCTTTTGCAGTAAAAACATTAAAAACTATATGCCATCCATCTATTTTGTTTGTATTCAGATAGTCGATAACGGTGTCAACCGCAATTTTAGCGGCCAATTCTTGATCAAACCCAAATAGTCCGGTAGATATACAACAAAACGCAATAGAAGGATTCGTAAGACCGCTTTCTCTAACTCTATCCAGTGATTTGATGTAGCAAGATGCTAGCTGATCCTGTTCCTTTTCATTGGGATCCCTATTTCCAGGTATTTGCGGCCCAACAGTGTGGATAACGTATTGGCATGGAAGATTAAATCCAGGGGTAACAAATGCGTTCCCAATGTCCCCATCTCCAGGCTGATGATCGCTACAGGCTAATCGTAACCTTGGGCCAGCGAATGTATGTATGACATTGTCAATACATTTATGTGATGGTTGAAAACAGCCAAGCAATGCAGAATTTGCTGCATTTGTGATAAAATCCACAGCTAGTTTGGTAATATCTCCAGAATATATTGTAAACTTGCATTCAGATTCATTTCCAATAAACTCGTCCACATTCAGCACGGAGCGTTTCTTGGATTCTGCATTCAGTATGTAGTCAATCCTGGTCAACAGTTCACCATTTGCAGCTGGAGGTCGTATGCATAGTAATTGATCAAGAAGTTTCCGGTGAGTGAATGGAGGAAACTCGCTCAAATCGATTTCATTTCCAGTTCTTTGTTTGTATTCCTCAATGAGGATTTCAAGTGCTTCAATAAGTGTTTGGTCCATTTTGGTTTTCCATGACGAGGAATTTCTATTTATCTGCCTTGAATGGAAAAACTCGAGTTTTTCAAAGAGTGGAAAAATGATGCACCTTGCAAAGTTAAAGAAACAAGAAGTGGTCAATCATTGCTTGAAATTCGGATTACCACTTACCGGAACAAAGCCAGAGTTGATTGATCAAATTATACAGCAATGTGAAACATTAAAAATACCGCGAGAGGTAATTGCAATAGATGTTGGGACAACAAACATTGGATACGTGCACATGCAGTTGAGTGGGCATACTCCCAGCAAACACATACTAAAGGTAAAGGAATGGAAACTCGTCGATCCCAACTTTCCAAAAAGCTTTGATCTTGTGAATTATTCCAAATTACTGCACGATAACATACCCAGAAAAGATGTTTTGTACCTGATAGAAAAACAATCCTATCGACTAGGAACTCGTATTCCTTATGGAGTATTAAAAACGAACGCGATTGAAGCTTTGCTTTGCGGGCTGCTTGTAAATCAAGTTGAACAAATATCTCCACAGTCAGTAGCAAAGTATTATGATATGCCTAAAAGTAATTATAAAGAAAAGAAAAAGAAGAGTGTAGAGCTGGCTACAGGTTTGATTTCTAACGGGAAAATAGCACTTTCCGAAAAGGACAGAAGAATGTTTGAATCTGAAAAGAAAAAGGACGATCTAAGCGACTGCTTGTTAATGGTACATGCATATTTCCAGTGGAAGCTGAGCCTTTTGGATTTTTCCAGGCTGTTCAAATAAATACCCAGGAAATATACAAAGATCTCGTCTATTTTATGCAGTTTTTGGTGTTGCACCAGCCACAAAATAATATGTGGCAAGTGGAAAAACTTGTGATTGGTTTGTACCAATGCAATGACCAATCAAAACGCGACAGATTTCTAGTTGTTTGTTTAGTAACTTTGCGCAATGACAGATTTGATAGAAGCCGCATTTGCAGGCGATTTAACAAAAGTGGAAATACTTGTCCGAAATGGTGTAAACCTAAACACAACAAAATTTAGGTTCACAGTACTACAACAAGCAATATCAAACAGACATTACCCGATAGTTAAATATCTAGTAGAATCAGGCGCGGATATAAATCAAACATCAAAGAGTGGAATGACTGCGCTTCATCTGGCTTGCATAAACGGCAATAATCAAATAGTACGGCTGCTACTGGAATACGGAATAAATCTAAATTTGAAATGTAAAGAAGGGTTGAACGCACTTCATTGGGCAATCATAAAGAACCATCCACAAACCGCCTCCTTACTGATACAGCACGGAATAAAAATAGAGAGGAGCTGTATTTACTCGGGCGAATATCAGCGAATTGTGCAGCCATACTTGCAGATTCTCAAAATCCACTGCTATCACCTTATCGGGCAGTTACTGATGCAAGATTTAGATCTACCTTTTGATATTGCGGATCTCATACTAGCGTACATTGGGAGACCGCAATTTGCAGCCAATATACCGCCTTTGAATCAGAAGCAGCTTCAAAGCCTAATGTTCAAGTATCGATATCCAGACTGTTTCCACTAATTAATATTTGATAGAATAAATTATTTACCGATATTTCTGATTAGCCATGTTTGCGTACAAAGGATACATTACTGCCGCCCGAGCTTTGGAAGATATTCCGCTTGCATATCTATCCAAACGAGCGGTATTTTTATCTGTTTGAAAATCCGGTGCTGCCGTTTAATGAATTTGTACCACCACCCGCATCACCACAGAAAATTTCAAAAAAATTAAACTTCAAATGACCAAAGAGCCATTAGCTAAAGAAACTCCAATAGATTCAGATTACAAACCTATAAAGGAAACCGAAAAACAAAGTTATCAATGTATTCCAGAAGCATATCCTCGTCCAAGTTTTATAGAAAAGAAAATCCAGTTCATTTCTGTTGTAATGTGGTTGTCAATGTTTATCTTCTTTCTAGTCGTAGTGCCTTTCAGCTTTGTTTACGGATTCGTCATGATTCCCTGGTCCCGATATCTGATCGCAGCGTATTATGCCTGGATGTGGTATGA
The DNA here is from genome assembly GCA_027603945.1 of Terramyces sp. JEL0728. NCBI lineage: Eukaryota > Fungi > Chytridiomycota > Chytridiomycetes > Rhizophydiales > Terramycetaceae > Terramyces > Terramyces sp. JEL0728. Next base: position 70,926 of record JADIIU010000001.1, on the reverse strand, counting down.
TCAAAAAGGACCTATCAATGGCAGAGTAGTGCCTTGGATTAGAGATTTTGTCAGATATAATCCGATTTGGAGTCCATTTAAAGCTTACTTTCCTGGACAGCTAATCAAGACTTGCGATTTAGATCCGAACGAAAAGTATATTATTGGATACCATCCGCATGGTATTTGGAATTAATTGTAGGTGTATATGCGATTGCCTTGTTTGCCAATGTAGTATTCAATTCCGCAATTGCGACCACCTTTCCTGGGTATGATTAGCCTAATGTAGCATTGACATTATCATGAATACCTTACCGGCAAATTTTTGGATTCCAATCTGGAGAGATTATATTTTGAGTTTGGGATCTGGGTCTTGCGAGTCAAAATCAGTCAAGAGAAGACTGCTGCGTGGTAAGCCTGGAACTGCAATGATCATTGCTTTAGGTGGTGCTGAAGAATTCAAGCATATGACTGAAGGTACTTTTTATTAACCATAGGCACCTTGGATTTGGTATTGTTGAAACGCAAGGGATTCGCCAAAATTGCACTCGCTACTGGATCGCACCTTGTCCCAGTTATAGGATTTGGCGAAAATGAACTATTCCACCGTATTACACATCCATTTTTCCAGCCAATGCACAATTTCTTTAAGGCAGTTCTAAAGAGTGCAGCTCCATTGTTTGTCGGTAGGTTTGGGATCGCAATTCCAAAGCGGGTTCCTCTCTACACTGTCGGTAAGCGTTATTAACTCTAGTTGGAAGACCTATTCCTGTGAAGCGAGTTGATCATCCAACTGAACAGCAGATTAACGAACTGCACCAGAAATACGTGAATGCAATTCAAGACCTGTATGATGAATTCAAAGACGAATTCCATACCAACCGTACCCAAGAATTAAGATTCGTTGCTTAATAAATTGCTTGACATGTTAATGCTGGATTGAGGCTGAAATTGTTTATGGATTTTTATCTCCGTTGTAACAACCTTCAGTGCAGAAGGCGGGTAGAAACCAAAGGAGTAGTAACTACATGCAGCCATGTATTCTGTATGGAATGCGGGCAAAAGTATTTCCAAGAGGCACTGGTCTGTCCTGCGTGCGAAACCAGCCTCACTCAACGGTATGAATAGTCTAACGCAAGTGACGATGTAGTCATTACTAATTTGAATCCAACCGAAGATTATAAATCAGTACTCAAACCTGATTCTAGAGCGTGTTGTCCGGATTGCGTCCAGAACTGATTGCTGAAATTGCCAGTCGAGCATTGAGTTTCTGGGTGTACCAGTATTAAATTGTTAACGAGAACTTCTCAAGAAGCAGCGTACCAAGAAATAGTTCGAAAAGGATTAAATGACAAGTGTGCCGATTTGGAGCGAAAGGTGCAGCAAGTGATTCGCGATGCAAACCAAGAGCTTGGAGGTAAGTTACATTAACGTAGCATTGGATGGCAAAAACAAGGGTATCCAGAGCTAACCAAGGCTTATTGAAGGAGAGAGAGATGGAACGCCGTCGCCATCACGAACTATCTGAACAATTCGCAGAAAAAAGCCGTCAATTTCAAAAGCTCCAAGTAATCGCTGCTAATACCAGTCTATGTATGACAAGCTGAAGCGAAAAAGCCCAATTAGCTTGAAAGATAGCGAAGGATTCCGCAATGTCGAAAGAAACTCAATCACCAGGGACAAACCGTTTGCATTCTCTCAAAAGAAAGTCAGTATAGTTAATCCTAGAACGACCATCCATTATTCAGCCAGAAATCGCGAGCATCAAACTTCAGCCAAAGCCCTGCCAGACAACAATTTAACGATCGCAATAGCACCCCAAACCCCCTTCAAAATCGTCGATTTAACTTGTTCAAGGATTCTTCGAGCTCAATTTCTTTCGATAAACCAAAAAAGTTTTAATTTTTTTTCAGATCTAAAAAGTCCAACATGGTTGCACTTTATAGTTTCAAGTATCCATGGATGTGTGTTGTGACACACCGCTGCTGTTACCCAGTTGACAACCAGTGAACGGAGCCATGGTCGAGCAAATGTGTGATTAATTCTTACTTTTTAATCCAGGATTCATTTCTGGTTTACATTTAAGAGCACAACATTCTACAAATTGAACTAAAACTTTCCAAATCTATTACCAATATTCTTTAACATAGCGGATTCAGCAGTGTCTCGAATTCATGCTATTAGCCCGATAAAGTACATTTATAAAAGAAACAACTAAAGACGGACGGCTTTTAATAATGATAAATTATTGGGATTCTTGAATTTCACACTGTCTTGCTTCCCTTGATGCGACGGTGTTCTTGTAATGGTCGACAATCTCGAAATAGTCACTAAAATCAACAAATACTTACCAAATTTGCTCAATCGTCCTGCAAGCGATAATCTTTTGTTCAGTTTCTATCCGCTCATCCTTCGGAAACTCCATCTGTAAAATCGTGTACTTTAAATTATGATATGGCATATCATATTCAATCGCAGTTCTTAAATATTCCAAAATTACTTGCCTGATGGGAAGTATTCCTGATCTTCTAAACATTGAAACATTGGACTGAGCTGCTCTAGCAAACATAAAAGAGCTTACGTCTATTTCAAGTATCACGTACCTTTACCAAAGGAAGATTTCAGCTTATGTACATCTTCTAGACTATATATATCTCCGTTTGCTATCAGCGGGATTCTAATGGATGGCGCTAGTTTTTCAAATACATCCCAGTGCCCAGGCTGTCTGGGTCTTTCATGAGTATATCTACAATGAACCCCAATTGCTTTAACTCCAGTTTTTTCAATCTTTTGCAACAACTCAATCGTTCGCTCCTCTGTAGTTTGATCCGCAGTTGCGTCCAGTAATCTAATTTTACAGGTAACTGGTATAGACAAGTTTGCAATTAGTGCTTCTAGTATCGCACATAATTTATCTGGAGTGCGCAGTAGATTGGCCCCCATTCCTGAATGCAAGGAAAACTTTTTTGGACATCCACAGTTTAAATCCACTGCTGATACATCATTTTGTCTACATAAACTATTTCTTACAGTTTCAAAGCTGCCTGGACGGCCAATTCCGGATCTGCACTTCCAAGTTGCAATACCAGCTTGGACTGTTCCTTTGGATGGATTCTCAACACCAATCCGCCATTTCCAGAATCATCAATATAGTCAATCGTTCCTAATAATTCTGATAATTAATTAATCGGTACTGTTTTCAATCCTTGTTGATCGAATCAATTTCTTGTCTACAATTTCAGGAGTATATACAATATCTAATCAAGTCTAAAATACCTGCTCCGTATTTTAATGCAAGCAGTCGCATTGGCAGCGTCCCAACTCTAACCATCGGCGCCAGAATATGCTTTCCTCGATATTCCATGTCAAAAAAATTAAAAATTGGTGTTTCGAAGTTTTATTTTGTCAACTGTGCCAACCCACGGCACTTTAATGAAAATGCCCGTACGGCTTCCTTGAAAGGTTTGGATTTCCTAGTCCTATTGTCAGCTATAAATACCCCAGTATTTCTTTCTGAAAGTTTTCTTTATCTTCTGCGGAAACTTTAGGAGAAGGAAATCCTTTGTCGGCTAAACAAATCTTTAGCAACTGCTGACTCGCTGCTGGAAAGTGGGTAAGGAAGCATAATAAGGTATCTGCAATTTTAGGGACAACACTTGACGCTTGGCCGCCGCCAATTCCCTGATATTAGCTAAACATACAGTCAACAATTGAGTAAACACCGGCTTCCCAATCTGCGATAAAATTGATTGAACGAATCCTTCCAGCGGACACTGTTCACTTCCAAGGGCCAATAGCTCTCTTAAAAATTTAAGAATTGATTGTAGAATTAACACATCAGCCATCAGCAAACCAACCAGAATGCAGTCTCTAAACACAGCTTCAATGAATTGAGATTGAAAATCGTTTACAATAGACGGACATTTGCGTAATAGCCAAGTGAGAAATTCATAAAATTCATGAACAACATCGGAATTATCTTCCATAAAAGATAAATTGGTACACTTTTGAGCAAACGTATTGCAAATAGCAATACACGCGGGATATAAGGCGGCATCGTTTGGTGCCGAGGATTGATTGATGGCTGGCAGTACTGCAATTGCGCTCGACAGTAAACAGGCATGCTGGGCTTGATTGAAGGCTTCTGAAATGAATTCCAGTATGATTTTGGATTGGGCTTTGATGAATTTAATTTCAGATTTGAACGCATCTTTCAATATAATGCAGATTTCCTATGGTTAGCAAAGGCTACTATCACAATGGACAAATCCGATACCCAATATCTAAATATATTGCCGATTACTTGGACAAACCTATTCCCTAGTTGCGTTTCTTCTTCATCCAACACTATATCTTGAAGAGAGCTCCTGGTCGGGGAGTGATGTGGGGAGTGATGGCTTGCACCCTTACAAAATGATTTTAAAAATCCGAGATGGAATAGCAATGTATCTCGCAAAGGTTCGGAATCACCTTCATTCTAGATTACATATTACATACCTCTCTCACAGTGATGTCTCCAGCAATTTGATCCAGAATTCCAATGATAATATAGTTTAACCGTGGCGCGGCTTCGCTTGGAGGAAGGGCTTGTATAATGTATGATAAAGATTGAATAATTTTTCCTTGAACATGCTTGTGTACATTTGGCAAAGTGCTCATGCACAAGTTTAAGATCTCGTCGGCATAGTTAGATAATGGCACTTGGCAAACTGAACAAATTTCTGTAAGGGCTGCTGCTGCTGCCATAGGTGCGTGAGAGTTTACCATTTCTGACAATAAAAAGTTGAAACACAGCGATAGTGGCTCTGGGTGAATATTCAGCCATTCTGCAAAATTCCCAAGTACACTTGAAAAGGTAGTTCGAAGTTGTTTGAACCCTTCGATTTGATCATTGATTAGTTTTTGAATAGCTTGAATTGCTTTTTCTGAAAATATATGTGGGATATAGTCACTTTCTTCACTTGGGATGGATTCAGAGAATGCCTTTAGGCAATACAACGCAGATTCCAGAGCCTAACATTACCAAGAGTTACCTGTGTGCCGCAATTCGAATTCTCCAGGACTTTTTGTAACTCACTATTAAAGACGCTTGTTATTACTGAAAGTGCTTCAATCTGAAGACTATAATAGCAAAACAAGGCAGTGTCTCCACATTCTATACGATGATTTCTAAACCTATCCTTGACATCTATCTTAGTGAGGCTTACCGTGGTTCCAGGAAGAAAATACTTTATCTTTCGGATACATCATTGATGTGTACAAAATCTCCAGCACTTTAGCCAATATTTGTCTGCCTTGATACTTTACTTGTGCTTCAAACTCTGCTGTTTTCCCAAGAAATATGTTTGTATTTGAGTCTAGAGCATCTTCAAACGCAAACCAAAAGTAAAATGGGATTTCGGAAATATCAGAATTTGAAGGATATAGTGCGGGATATGCTGTCACCTGAATTAGCATTTCAAAAAATTGTGAAGCAAAGGAAAGATTCTGTAGCAGGGATTCTAAATTATATCATCAGCTACCTATATACATTTCCCCAAATTTGCACAGCAGTTTGCTAAATGGCAGTATAAAATCTTCTTCTTCATCTATATTAATGAGTGTTACTTGAAATTGCGCTGTTCAATATGCCTTGGAATGATGTCAGGACAGGTAACATTGTTGTTGGGACGCTCTGCTCCAATCCAGAGAGCCTACTGTCCGAAAGTAACACAATTAGAACTTCAGAAGTAGTTTCGATTAAATCCAGTTTTGATAATTTTTGGAGCACAAGATTTAATACCGGTAAAAGAGATCTGGTTAATATCCGCTTACTCTGTTTTGATTGTACTGTGCGTTGACCAACTAGATACACATTGCAGTGCCAATCCTTGGATATTGTTATCGTCGTGATCCACCAACGGCAATACGATTGAAAACGCATACGCTGAATACTCTGCAATCTTCTTTTTTACCACAAGACTTTCAGGAGTGTTTCCCAGCTTGCTGGCTTCTTCCGGGGTAAATGTAAGAAACTGAATAATCAGTTTCAAGTAATAATTGCTGGGGTTTGCATTCATCAAGTCTGTTGTCCTCTGGCAGAATATTTCAATCGCCGTAGGAATAGTGTCCATTGATTTTATGGTGAATATTGCAAGCTAATATCAACGAAATATAACTGCTAAACATAATTTGGTCATTACAAATCCTGCGCAATTGAAATTATTGTGTAGAAATGATACCGAACGTTCACCAATCTGCTGGCGATCACTAACAGAATATTTACTCCAATCTCGCTGAACATTCATATATATCGACTGAGCTCCGAAAAACTGAGCATTTGGATTCTGAATTAGGGAGAAATACTTTGGAATGAATCAAATTTAAGGAGTTTAGAAAGTATCTGTGATTCAACTGGTATTCTAACAGCCATTTCTCGGCCAGTTTGTGGTCTTCATTAGTATTTCCATATAAATTGTTCAGAGCCTTTATCAGTTATAGTTACTGCTTCCACTTGATCCTCTGTTTGCATCTGGTTGGGACGAGATTTGATTTTTTCAAACGGCTGAAACTTGGTATCTTGGCTAAAGTTGATTTAAATATTACAGATTAAGCCTGTTGCGACACAATCAATTTACCACTGCATGTATCTGGTCGAAAATCTAAACTTGAGACTTTCAGTTCAGCATTACGACTGAGTGATATATCGAGCCATATCATGCGGGGATGTTGAAATTTTGTTTTCACAATTCGCACGTCAGTGTATTTCCAAGACTTGATTATGTTATCTCAGATCAAAGAAAGTTTCTATTTCTTGTGCTACCATTCTTTCGTCAGTTGACCAGCAATATTCGGAAAGAAGCTCTGGAAACATAGATCGCAACTTGAATTGCCTTGCGACTCGCCGCATTTGTGTGTAGCCGATTGCCAGTGGTTTCTCTCCTTACCTTGTTGGTCGCCAAGTGCACAGAATCACAAGTGGACGTGTGGGCAGATCGGCCCCCGAACAAAGAAACATAAAGGGAGAGTGCAATTGGCAGTTTCTCAATGTCTGGATACCAAAATTTCAACAACGATACGACTTTAACCTACCACGATGCATTCGGCAAATCAATGAGCCAGTCAACAGCATTGGTAAATATGGATTAATTCAGATAATATTCTCAGGGATCCTATTTGCGTGCATAGTTTGTGTATTTAGTATTGTAATTTACCAGAGATCTTTACCACCAAAGTATAAAGATAGATCTTCGCTAGTCAGTATACTGCCGCCTTACAAACCATTTCCACCAGAGTACATAGAGACAGATTTGGCGAATCCAATTCTATCGGCAATATATAGGGATACAGACCGTGAAAAGGAAGATGTATTGTCCGACATGGAGACTGGCATTAATTCTTGCAATAGCTCGACCATATCACTCGAGACAGACTCTATACAGGAGCCGGAATCAGCCTTAACAAGAACGAATTCGCTCCTGGAAATAGTTTAAACGAAACGGTTATTTATACAATAAAGTCAATATATTTCAAATTAGTGTTGTCTGCCCTTTCCCTTGGATTTATTTTGAATTAGATTCTCTGTCTCTTCATCTGACTGCCATAAATCAATATGATCCTCTATCTGTGCCGATCTGGATGGCTGTGCTTCGGAATTGCCAACTTTAGCATAAAACTCTTCAGCACTCTTGTTCATTTTAGTTTGGATTAGCGGCGGGTGGTGGAATGCTGGATTTTCATGTACAAACACTGGGAATTTAGGATCGCCATAAGTCAGCTCTCTTGCGAGAGAATATTGCTGCTCCAGTTCTTCATCCATTTCAAACCTTATATCCACTCGGTCATCATTCAAAACATACCGCCGTGGCGAACCCGGTGTTCTAAAGGGCAAGCTTTCATCTGAATCTTCCAAATAGATACCGCCATAAGAACCAAATGAAAAGGTCTTTCTGGTATCTAACACAATATCTCTAATTCCCAATGCATCTCTAATTGCATACTTGATTTGTAATCTGGAAGAAAGCCTGCTATCATCATAGTCTGTCCATGGGAATGCATACCAGTGCATCCATGCAAATAGTGGCATTTCCAAACAAAGTAAACAGTCCTGGAATGCTTGCGCGATATTGTTTCTAGAATATATATCTCCGTCTGTTATTATACCTGCCCAGGTAAAGAATGCAATCAGCAGCCCCTGCCTATATTAACTTCAAGTACCAGAATGTCAAGAATATTATGCTCTTTACACAAATGAACTTTGGCATTGGGCGATATTGTTTTAGGTCGAGACTGCATTGCAGGTAAAATAGCACTAGACAGTACATGGCCAACATTACACTGATATTGTATGCCAAACTAAGCCATAAATACGATGAACCGATTGCAATGTAGCCTTCATCGTATTTGTCTATTGCTTTTAGCACCATAATCATGATCGCTACGATTGGTTTCAACACTACGAATTGTAAAACCCCTTGCCTTATCTTTAAAAATGTATCAGGATTGCTCATCTACTGTTATACTGCAAATACATCCAAAGGACGGAAGCAATAGTTGCAGGGCCAAATGTGGTGTATCCGTAGTCGCTGCTGCAGTAAAATCAATAACGCTCTTTCTCCGTCAAGATAATTGATCAACAGCGTAAAAAATGAGTAAATCACGAATGCCTGGGTTAGATCTAGCTACTTCATACACATCCCGAACCGTATCCACAAAGAATGCCAGATTGTGTGAAGATAGTGAGGCGAGTGAAGATATTCCGTATATTGGTATCCTAGCGTCAAGAAATAGTACATTATTAGAATGCGTATAGTCAACCTCTGTAAATCCGGTCGCCGATAATTCTTTAAATGCAGAAATATAGTATAAAAAGAGCTGAGGGAGGCTCCAATTACCGTCAGGAATGAAAGGTAATACAGAAACGCTCCAACCTTTGCGCTACCTTCTTCAATTGCTCCCATTTCCAGATTGAAATCAAAAAAGTCAAAATTAACACGGATTAAATTATCCCAAACAATTAGGTTAGAAAGATTATGAGCGACCTTCTCATGAATCTATCCCTGGTTACTGGTCTTGGGTTCTTTCAACCTTAAAATCCAACCCGCTTCCCAGTAGGAAATAAAACACACTTGAGGTTTCAACGTTCAACAGACTCTAATTCAGGATCTCAGATGCGCATAGTCACATTGGCATTTAGTAATATTGAGCTGCTGTGAAACAAAATGAAATTTATCTGCATTGTCCGTTTTGAGGCACAATCGCCCATCAGCGAAACATTTGAAATTGCCTTGAAAAACTTATAATTATCAGTCAACATAGGTGCTGTGCAGTTTCCGATAGTGGTATGCCTCCATCCTCCAGTGGTGAGCAAAGCAATGACATTATAAGCGATAGCCCAATTCTATGCCCCTCGAAAAATTACAAATGGTAGTGAAGCCAAGTTGCCCCCAACACCCCCTAGCCTCAAGGTAAAACGCGATGAGCCAAAGACAATAAATGTGAGGAAATCCCAGCATTTCTCTAGTTCTGTAAATGATTTTTATTTCATATTTATTCCTCACTGTATATGGACAGAGTCCTCAATGTATATCATTAGCTGGAAGCAAGAACTGCGACAACATGGACAATTATGGTAACCATTGACTAACCGTAGCCATTCTCCCTTCTAACGAATTCAAGGACTTGGCTTCGCTTGATTCTTACTTGGACTCGCTAAGCGAAGGCGTTCAGTCCAATGTGCAGCAATTCCAACAAGTATATCAATGTCCAAACTTTAAAGGTTATGGCATCAGATTTCCATACTCCACACTGTGCGCATTTGTAAGCTGTAGTTAATATAGATGGTTGAAGCATCTGCTAGTCAGTGCCAATCTCAATACAAGAACACTTCTGCTCCTCCTCTCGTTTTATGTGCGTCCACCTGCAATGACCACCAAAAATCAATCTCTACCATCTTGACAAACACTTCTGTTTGCGATGCCAGCCCAAGCTCGACGGCTGCAGCTGCCAGAACTGCTGCACAGGCTGGAGGTGGTGCAACTACTAATTTGAACGACTTTTGCAGCAGCTTGAATTCAAACCCAGCTGCACAACCTGGCTCTCAATGTATTAATGGAACCAAGGCTGAATTCTTGGCTTGTGGGTTTATGACTCCACAAGAAACCAAAGATTTTTGTGCAGCCAGTCCAAGTGAAGCCTGCTGTATAATGGCTGCAGCAGCATCAGCCCCTCCTCCGCTTTCTCTCTTGGCTCCTGGAAATAACGTATGGGTTATTTCTGGCATTGTTGCTGGTGTTTTGGCTGTTTTGGGTATTTCTTTCCTTATCTACCAAAGACTCTCAAAGATGGGACAACGCCCAACAACCGCATACAACCCTCAACGTCGCACGCAAGCCAAATCTAAATTCTTTTCCTTTTTTGCTGGTAACAACAAGTCTCCGGATCTTCCAGTTTCCAACGGTAAACCAAGATCCAGTCTGTTCACTACCATCCGTGCTAGTACTATATTCAAAAGCGAAGCTCCTCCTAAATTGCCGACTGGCCCAATCCAATTACCTCCTGCTGCCAAATTGAACGCCTTTAGCGAATTACAAGAAGACCCAGATTACTATCAGCCTCAAGGCGGTGATAGGGATAACGAAGTCCAGGTATTCGAAGATTACGATGCTGGAATGGACGACGAAATGGATTGCCGCGTTGGCGATATCATTGCAATATTTGAAGAATTCGACGATGGTAAGAGTTGATTTAATGATAGGCTGGGCAACTGGACAAAATCTCACTTCTGGTGCTGAAGGAATATTCCCAATGGCAATTTGCGAACCACTCCGAGGAGGAAATGATAGAGAATCGAGAGTTAGCAGACCAAGGTCCGGATTTTCCGCTAGATCGCAGTCGCTGCTCCCGCCAGTTCGCTTGTAAGTACTTAATAAAGCTTATCAAAATATTCTTACATTGCGCGAATGAGCCATTGATAACGATGAATATATTAAGTTATGATGTCTGTGGTTCCTTGGTGGCCCAATTAGCTTGCATCTTGCCAACTAAACCCTGAAATGTTGAAAATGCCCCTAGCGTTATCAAAAAGTACCTTGCTGATGAATTAATTGTACTCTTAACTTTGTAGCATCATCGTCGTCGTTGACAATTTCAATCCTAAACTTCACGCCTTTGCTCTCTGCATTGCCCACGTCGTTTTCTGAAGACCCATCTGCATCGAACTTGCACTTCAACACACCCGGCGCACCTGCTTTGAAGCTGATATTCAATGTGTTGAGCAACTCTTCAGCTTGCACTAGAGTTTCAGCCAAAGGAGCCTGGCTAATCAAGTAATATGTATCTGGCTTAAAGTTGAAAATATTGTGAAACCAGCTGGTTTTTGGAGTATTTGAAATAACAGGAGAGTTTGGCACTTCTGAAGCGAGAGTTCCTTGGGTTATTACAACGCTACCTTTTCTGTGGAATTTTGGAGTCCCCAAACCAATTGCTGCAAAAGCAGTTGCAATCGCCGGGCTTTTCAATGAAGCTGATACAGGTGATGGTTCTATAGCTTCACCATTTGATATGGTGTTGATAGCCAAAGGTCCCTTGCGCTTACTGCCTACTGCTTTTTTAAGTGTTGGTGTTTTTTGTGGGGAACTTCCTTCCTGCTTGGCTATACCTTCATCCGATTCTGTGGTTCTACAGTTAATTAAAGTTACAATTTGGTCTCGGCTGCAAGCGGACTCTTTGCATTGATAGTAGTGTTTCGGTTAGGAGCTGGACCGCCTTCGCTAAACGCTCTTCTATTGGAGGTTGGCTCTCTTTTGACGTTTGCTTCTGGGCTGTCGTTGCAGAATGAATCAGCTCTCCTAACAGGGGTGTTTCCTTCAATTAGTCCATTCATACCATCTGGATCAGCCTTTTCAGGCTTATCGCTGTTGTAATTTTCAAGCATTTCCCATTTTCTTCTGTGCAAAAGGTTGTAAAACACTTTCTCTGCATTTGTCCCTTCCGCGTGAAGACATTCAACCAGGTTTTCCCTGTTTTCCCATCCCAACAGAGCTAGTGAATCTAAAATATCGACTTGGAATTTAAAATTATTTGGATATCCCTGGCTGAACTGCTGTTAGCGAGAAATACATTGTCCGACTCTAGCATTGACGGCATCACTGTTTGGTTATTCTTTGGCGGTCTGGAAAGGAAAAACTCATGCTTCATTACTTGTTGCAACTATCATTAAAAACAATAACTGTAATTCTGTTGGCCGTTTCCACTGTCAACATTTTTTTGATCAAATCTCTGGCTGTTGGGGAAACATGCTCAGGAATGTGGTATACACCAGTCTTGACCTTTGTCAATAGACGACGAATGTTTGAATCGTCAAACGGTAGGTTTCCTGTTACTAGAGCAAACAAGATAATCCCACAACTCCATACATCTGAGGTTCTCCCGTCGTACTTTTCACCTCTGATAATTTCTGGACTGGCATAGTGCGGAGAACTAAATTACTCTTATTCTTACCCACAACTAGTTTCCAGCATTTTGCTTTGGACAATCATATTTGCCATCCCAAAATCTGCAACTTTGACGTTGTAATCCTTGTCCAGCAATAAATTCTCAATTAGAAACAAACTACCTCTGGCTTTAAATCGCGATGGCTAAATTAGTTATAATTACCATATGAGATGTCGATGGCAATATTCTACCCCAAATATAATCTGCTGGAAAAACTGGACAGCCTCAGATTCCGATAACTTTCCTTTCTTTACGAGATAGTCGAATAATTCGCCTCCTTCTACATGCTCCAATACCAAATATCTAGTCTAAACGATCAATTACAATTCTCTGCTTGTTTCATATACATCATAAATTTGCAACACGTTCGGACTAATTTAAAAAAGTAGTACTGCTGAATTAGCTTCATGATAGTTATTTCTCTATCTAATTTCTTTTCTACTGCTGGATTCTTTTTCCCTGGCGTTTCTGGATTATCTTTGCTGATAATCTTAATCGCAACTTTTTGATTGGTTTCCATGTGTACGGCCAACTTTACTCTGCCTTCAATTAGCGGGCAATATTACCTGTACTCCCTACACCTAATGTCTTTCCTAATACATACGGGCCAATCTTTTGTCCTGTAGATGTAGTCCGTGGGGCTGCATTATTCGAAGCTGAGGGTGTGTTTGTGGTTGACTTTTGTTTTTCAACAACTGGTACCACTGGTGTTTCACTGACTTCTGCCATGCAATCTTAATTTCTCTGAAAAATCGCGGTGGATTTTATCGTGGAAAAACACAATGTTGACCAGGACCAAATAATTTCTTTTAGTTGTATTTTATTTCAAAAGATATACACTTTTATAATCATAAGTTCATTCAGATAATTCCCCCAGTGGTTTTTGATCTAAACCGAGATCCCAAACACCGTGGATAGAAGTTCCCATTGGCCATGAATGTGTATATTCTGCTGGAGATAGCATAGTATCGTGTGGAAGAAAGGTTTCATGCCCGTCAAAGTTTGGAGACATTACGAATCGCTCGCCGCCCATCATCTCGTAACCGTGCTCTACGTCGGATTCCATCATTGGGATTTGATGTGCTTGATCCATTAAATGCATCTGTTGGTAATGGCCCTGGCTCATTGGATTGATATGTTGAGGCATAACGTTCCAATGCATTTGCTGTCCCATGCTAGAATAAGGAGTGCCCATATTCGGAGGATAAGCTTGTTGTACCATACCCATTGGTTGAGACATTGCAGGCATTTTCAGCTCTTTGCTAGAGGTAGTCGGTGTTTTTCTTGTTGGGCTTTTCTTTATTACAGATTTTCTAGGTCTATATTTGTAATCTGGGTACTTTAACATGTGAGCTCTCTTTTCAGCATCAGCTAGTGCAGAAAAATGGGCTTTTACTTCTGGGCTTTCTGATCTCCACATATTAGCAACTATTTTTGAAATTACATTGTTATTTAAAGTTTTAACGCCTTTGTATTGCGCCATAATTTCAATGTGCTTTTCTCTGCGGTACAGAATAAAAGAGTTTGACGGTCTTGGCGTATGAGACCGTGGCCTTTCTCTCTTTGGTTTGCTATTAGGACTGTCGGCCATCATTGGCGTGGCTGAACTTACTGTCGAGGTAGACAAGGGAAATTCGTTTGGAGAGAGAGAATCTTCTGGGAACGAGGCACCGGAATCATTTAGATTAAGATTTAGCTTTGGCAATACTAATTTCCCCCTGTTTGCAACGTCTTGATCTCCCTGAGCAGCCGCGGCAGCGTGTTGTGCTGGCGGAAAGCCTTCTTTTGGGTTGTTGATATTATCTTTTACTCTTGATAGCAATGTATCGTCATCTTGACCCATATAAGAATTTTGAGGCATGTAGGAATGTGGATTGAAAGAACCCATTGGGTAATTAAGCTGTTTTCCAATCAAAGTTTCCTGTATGGAATTATCATTCCCATTCTCTGGAAGCAAAATATTGAGAGAAGATGGGCTACTGTTATTGTGATAGTATTTAGCTGGAGAGTGTTGCAGATTTGACATCTAGGAATTAATCTGTTCGCGAATAATTTGCGGTATCGCTTACCTTTACTATAGATCGATATTCGGAAGGGATAAGTTTCTAAGTTGTATAGGAATTTGCCTTGTTGCAAATTATTTGATCAAAAAGTGACGTTGCAGGCAGATGATTTTTGAATGAAATCACTACAATCGATTGATCTATAACAAAGGACACTATGATCTGATTGGTGTTGACAACAATCGACTTTTAAAATTTCATTATAGAATGCGTTGAAGCATTCATGCTCAGAAATCGGTGCCAGATTTTCCACTTTGAAAATTACGGCCTACCATGACAGAAACCACTGTTGATATCCTGCCTAGAGAAATCCTTATCAGCATTTTTTCATATTTAAATGCCAGAGAACTTTTGCATTGCTCTGAAGCATGCCAGGTAATCTTTGCTGATGCAGCTGTGGAATTCAGTATCAAATGATAACATGTTTTACAAGAATTTCTGGTATGCAATTGCTAATAACAGCGCAATGCGATGGAAGGACAAGTGGAACCAAAAGCTAGAGCTGCATTATCGATGCAATTTTTCCCGCACAATCAACACTCTATCTGTGAAGGAAATTAAACTAATTTTGAACAAGAGACGAATTCCTCTGAAAGGAATGCTTGAAAAAAGTGAATTGAAACAAGCGGTATTGAAATCAGATCCAGAAATAACATATCCGCACCATCCAAAATGGAAAGCTGCTTTAATAGCTGCGGAAATCGATTCTAAACGAACGGAAATCACAAAGGAAGAGTTGTGCTATACGGAGTGGTAAGAATAACTCATTCAGGATTTTTAAATTCAAGCAGTGGCCAGAAGATCATCCGGGGATCAAAGCTTATTTCAAACCCGATTACACTTATGTTAGCGAGCTGTTTGAGCACGAATTGAGATGGAGATTCTATGCGGGCGATATTCAAGGTGTGTATTACTAATATAGTGGAGCAATATCCACCAACCGTTTGCTCTCGCACCCCTGACTGGGGATGGATTATTCAAAATGACTATGTGATTTATTACTCTCATAAAATATAATTGTCTATATTTCACCTTAGCTTTGGCAGTTTCTGTATCTTATTGATGTCCAGTATTTTTGTGTTTTCCTCGTAAAGTCTGTGACGGCTGAGATATTCGATTGTCGATGGAGATTCTATCCTCGTATGGTCTTCCACCTGATATCTACTTTTATATGCCTTTTCTAGGTCTGTTCGCGGCATATATTTTCCCATTATTCCCAGTACTTGACTCTGAAATTAACCGAAATTACCTCCATCATCGTATCCTCTTCCAGCACCATCGTCTCGTACTCTATTTTCGGGATATTATACGCCAGCGCCGACTTTTTTGCTGGTTTAATCTCTGGTTTCTCTATCGATATGGAATTTGCAATTTTGTTTTTGAACTGGATGGCAGTTGTTTCCTTGTCTATCGCTGCTTTAACAGCGTCAAGTAAATCGTCAACTTCCTCCTCATCATCTTTGCAGATCTCTTGCACTTGATTTAATAATTCTGCAATCTCCTTTGTGTCCGGATCATCGAATGTTCCTTCAGCTGGACCAAGCTCCTCCAAGACCATCTTTGGAGCCGAAATATCTAACAATGGATGTATAACGGATTCCGACCATGTATCATCCACCAAATGTTGAGAGTCGTCCAGCAGATTCATTTGAAAAAAAGTCTGATTTCCAGACAGGAGATAATTCTTAATTAATCAAATTGAAATTCAGTATTTTATGATCTTATTGATCTTGCGTGTAGATCTATTTCCTTCCCGACAATTGACCATCCTTGATCTGCAAGGATAGAGAACTTCTACAATTAATGATACTTGCCTTCCAACTGGGTAGCTCGTTGCTGCTCATACTATGCGACACTGGTGTTCCAATCTTTATTTTTACCAGCGCATGGCAATCTCGTTAAATCAGATTTACTGTTTTCGTAGGATCGCTTATAATCATGAATCAAATCTGAAAGACTTTTGTAGGTGATTGGCTTATCCATCAGATCTTGTTAGCGAATCCTACCTAACCTGCGCGACAATCCAATCGCACCCCACCGATCACCATATTTAATCCCCAATACGATATGTCTATACTCACTGCCATCGCATTCTGATTTGAATGAAATTGCTTGATTTAGAAATATTTACGGACTCTATCGATACCAAAGTTCATTGTGAGGTAGATACCCAGCGCAACCGCTTCCAAGCATTTAATCGGCAAACCACATTGAATCATTTCTTGTGATACTCTGCATAGCTTGTTGATTGAAAATGCCTTTTTTATGATAAAGAATGGTTCACCAAGAAAGTTGTACGATAATTTTTCAAAATATCTCTCTAATATTACTACAGATTACGAATTGATGTGATTCTCCGTAATGTCGGAGTGGTTTTGCAATGCACTACCGGTCTTGGTATCGGGTAGTCTGTCAATGAAGGCGCCCAGTTCATTTCTTCCAGTATCTCTTTGGTTTCTTGGCATTCTGTGTGCGCATTTATCAGCGATTCCAATTGGCTGTATGCTTGCGTGATCCTAACCTCTGTCAGAACATGCATTATTCAATATTTTGACAGATTATTTTGATGACATTGTTAATCTCACCAAATACAGAACAATATTATGTGATCAATCACTTGGTAATCTCTTGTCTAAACCTCAGATGTTTTATTACCCAATATTCAGACTGCTCCCCGTCGTAATTTACTAACAAGACAGCCATATTAGGCAATCACACTCTCTAGATCCTTGTGAGTATGACGGAATGGTCCCTTTTGTATTTTCTGTTAGGCGGCAGAGCTGTCTCAGCCTTGTCTATGGCAGGCGTAGGAAGTTTCACCATAGCTGTCGCGACATAAAAGAAGAAAAAAAGAGCCGTCGAGGAATGACAGATTTGCGGATTACAGTGCTTGGAGATTCTCAAGTAGGGAAAACGAGTTTAATTAAAAAATATCTTTCGAAACCAGAGCCGACATTTCCGACCTACGGGATCCAGCTCTTTTCAACGATATTGCCAGTGGATTCAGCCTCAGTAAAAGTCCATATCATTGACAATCCTGGAAAGAAAGAGCTGGTGAATACCATAAAAGCGCATTGGTCGAGGACAGTTGGCTGTATTGCAGTGTACGATGTAACAAATCCAGAGTCGTTTGAAAGTATAAAGATGTGGTTGGAAGCCTACAAAATCAACAGCAAGATCCCAAATCCATCCATATTGATCGTTGGAAATAAATCTGATAGGGAGGATAGAAAGGTTACTTTGGAAATGGGGAAGGAACTCGCAATCCAATATGAATCCCTTTTTGCCGAAAGCAGCGCAACAAATTCAACAAATGTATCACGGGTATTTGACAAGCTGTTTAAAATTGCCTACAGATCGCTTCCTGAAGATCGCAAGCGGTTTTCATTTACAAATACTCCGATTGGATCTCCAAATCCCAAAGTACAGACAAATATGCCAGATCTGTCAAAGATTGTAGTTCCACCTTCACCAGAAGATACCAAAGAAGTTATCTGGAAAACAAAAAAGAATTCGCCCTCGCTCTGGGATTCGTTTATGGAGGCGGTTGACAGTGTGATTCCTGAAATCGATCGAATCCTATTCCCCGACTCGGACGAAGAAAACGAACCCCACTTTTATAGACGAAATTCATCTTTACAAGCTCCAGAAGATATTTACCAACAGTACCCTCGCACAACCTCCCTTGCAAAAAAGATTAGTACTCCAGTACTAAACAACGATACCCCTATAGAAATCAAGTCCAACGCTGGCATCAAGCTAGTGATAACTGCACCAGTAGACGACGCTGATAAAATCAACCAGCTTAAACGAGATTCTGGCTTTAATTTGTAAATTCACAATAAATTATTTTCTACCTGCCATTTATCAAACTTGGGTTTTGGCTTCAATTGGATAGGTAGCACAAGAAATGGTCACGTTCGTAATTGAAGCAAGAAAAAAGTTCACTCCAAATGTTGAGACTAACCAAATCTATCGCTGCCAATTCAATACGCAGGAGATTCCACACGATCGGGCCTGTAATCAAAAACACAGTTGACACTGATTCCACTCAGTTCAAGGTATTAGATTCGTAATATTAGGAAAACAGCACTGCTCAAGAAAGATTGATTCAGGATTTGAGGGCAAAAGTAGAGAAAATCAAACTAGGAGGAGGGGAAAAAGCCAGACAAAGACATTTGGAGCGCAAGAAACTCTTGCCAAGAGATAGAGTTGACCAACTAATCGACCCTGGAACACCGTTTTTGGAATTATCCCAGTTTGCTGGATTTGAATTATATGATGACGATGTACCTGCTGGTGGAATTATAACTGGTATTGGCCGAGTCAGTGGAGTAGAATGTGTTATTGTTGCTAACGATCCAACAGTCAAAGGCGGTTCCTATTACCCAATCACTGTTAAAAAGCACTTGAGAGCACAAGAAATTGCAAGGGAAAACCGCCTTCCTTGCATTTATCTCGTTGACTCTGGTGGTGCTAATTTGCCTCGTCAAGCAGATGTATTTCCAGATAAGGAGCACTTTGGAAGAATTTTCTATAACCAAGCAACATTATCTGGAGCAGGGATCCCACAAGTAGCGATTGTATTAGGGTCTTGCACGGCTGGAGGGGCATATGTACCAGCAATGTCTGACGAAAGTGTTATTGTCAAAAATCAAGGAACTATTTTCTTGGCCGGACCTCCAGTAAGCTGTTTTAACTTTAGTTGGTCAAGGCAGCAACCGGAGAAGAAGTTTCTGCTGAAGAATTAGGAGGTGGTGATTTACACTGCAAAGTTTCTGGTGTAACTGACCATTTGGCAGAATCTGATGAGCATGCGCTTGCAATTGGGCGTCAAATTGTTGCCAACTTCAACTACAAGAAGGAAACCAACATGAATTTGACTGTTTCTAAACCACCTTTATATCCAGAATCTGAAATTGGAGGGATAGTCGGTGATAATTTGCGTAAACCCATTGATCTCAAGCAAGTTATTGCTAGAATTGTCGACGAAAGTAGATTCCATGAATTCAAGGAAAATTACGGGCAAACATTGGTTACTGGTATGTGCTATTAATTCAGGGTTTGCAAGAATCCATGGCTACCCAGTTGGTATAGTTGCTAACAATGGTATTCTTTTCTCCGAATGTGCATTGAAAGGAGCTCATTTTGTAGAGTTGTGTTCACAAAGAGGAATTCCACTAGTGTTCTTGCAAAACATCACAGGGTTCATGGTTGGCAAGTCCGCTGAAGCAGGCGGTATTGCTAGGAATGGCGCAAAGATGGTAAATGCAGTCGCTTCTGCCAAAGTCCCTAAATTCACTGTATACTATTTCTTACGCGTAGGTTCTCTGTGGTGCCTCGTTTGGAGCTGGAAACTATGGTATGTGTGGCAGAGCATACGGACCACGATTCCTCTGGTCATGGCCAAACTCTCGTATCTCTGTAATGGGTGGTGAACAAGCGGCTGGTGTGCTAGCCCAAATTACTCGCGATGCTAAAGCCAAAAGAGGAGAAACTTGGAGTCCCGAAGCTGAAGCAAAGTTCAAAGAGCCAATTCAAAAGCAGTACGATAGCGAAGGTCATCCATACCATGCTAGTGCTCGTTTGTGGGACGACGGCATCATTGAACCGCAGGATACTCGCAAAGTTCTAGGGCTTGCATTAAGTGCCTCACTCAATTCCAAACCAGAAGAAACTAAATTTGGAGTTTTCAGGATGTAATAAATTATCATTCCCATCTATCTTTTCAGCCACGGTATGGTTTGGTGCTGTTGAAAAAAATTGGATTTTTTCATCTGGAATTTACATGCTTCGAAATCGCACTATTTTACAACAAATCAGAGCACAATCGTCTGTCAGTTACAACCGTAAAGGAGAACAAGTTGCAGCTGCACCAAAGGTGGTTAAAACAGTTTCAAAGACTCCTTCTGGCGTTACATTGGCTTCCTACGATCATTTAGGGCCAGTTTCATCTGTCGCAGTCTATCTAAAAGCAGGCTCTAGGTATGAATCTCCAGACGCACCGGGTGTAGCTCATTTGTACAAGCGTTTATTGGTCAGGGTACAATATACATAATTATAGGACACTCCAGGAGACAGTGCTATTCGCAACGTATTAGAAGCACAATTAAGAGGAAACAGCCTTTATACCACTGTTTCAAGGGAACACATCAGCGTGGGATCTGAATTTTTGCGTGATGATGTGTAAGGATATTTTTAATCACAGGGTCGATGCAGTTCCATTATTAATCTCACAAGTGTTCAACCCATCATTGGAAGTTTATGAATTTTTGGACGCTCTTAACGGAGTCGCCAGTCAATCTGCTTCGGCCAAAACATGCCGCCATGTTCAAACATTTGAAAAATTACACCAAATTGCATTTAGAACTGGTTTAGGAAACAGCGTATTCGCCACCAAGGAAGCTCTTTCAGGATTCACTCGTGCAGAAGTCAAGGCTCACTCTAAATATTTAACCCCGGACCGTATTGCTGTAGTTGCTACAGGAGTTGCACACTCAGATTTGCAAGCAGTTGTCGAGTCTGCTTTATCCAAAGTATCTTTTGCCAAAGAAGCAATTGAAACCCCAAAAGCAAAATACTATGGTGGAGAAGCTCGTTTGGAAGCAGGACCAAATTCATTAGCCTTGTACGCTGTCGCTTATCCTGGAGTTTCTTATACCTCGGAAAGCTATAGTGCTTCATTGGTATTGCGCGCATTGTTGGACCAAGTGCAAAACATCAAATGGGGAACTCAAAGTGAAGTATCCACTGCTGTCTCTGGATTCAGCAATTCATATGTAGACACCGGCCTTGTTGGATTCATTGCTGAAGGGAAAACCTCTGAAATTAAAGAAGCAGTCCAAAAATCTATTTCTGCCCTAAAAGGATTTGCATCCTCTATTCCAGCCGATGTTTTCGAAGCTGCCAAGAAGTCTGCGATCGTCACCGCCGAATCAGAATTGAGCCGCCAAGGATTAGTTGAAGCGCTTGGAAAAGAAGCAATCTCTGGCAAAACCACTCAATTATTAGATGTCGCCAATATCAAATCAGTCACTGTTGCTGATGTTCAAAAGGTATTTGTTGCTAATTTAGATTATCAAAGCAGCTATTGCGTCTAAACCTAGTGTTGTTGCTTCAGGAAACCTTCTACGTCTCCCATACGCTGATGAGTTGTAGAGTTTTAATAAATCATGCTGGTTACACATTTCTAAATACGGTGGCAGTTTTGTTTGCTCGCTGAATGTCCAGTGTCAGATAACGTCATTTTTTGAGAAAAAGTTAATTTTCGAATGACATCTTATTCAAAGGTACAGATTAAAGCTGACAATTCAGAAGCCTCTAAGAGGAAATTCGGACAACATCATCACTAATAGACGCAAAGATGAGGCGATAAGACAAGCTATACTAGACACCTCACAATATTATCAAAATATGGATCGCAAAGTAGAAATCTCATAACTGTAGTCTCAATTTGAAGAATCTACCACTCATAAAATTAACAGGAATAGAGTTCTCTCAAAATTAAATGCGTTAAGAGGGACCGAAAATAGTAAATTGGAACAAAGGCGTGAAAAGTTTATATCTCACTAACAAAGATTGAAGCAACTATTGGCTCAGGACGAGGTGAATTACCGACAAGCTCTTTTGAAAAAAGAAGGCACCAACGAATCGCGCATTAAAGTGATGCGTGAGAGAATGGCTGAATTACGATTAGTAAGAGAGAATGAACGCAAATTAATTGTCAAAGAAAAACTAAATCAACAATGGAGGTAATCGGAAAATAACAAAAGACAGGGCTGCGATGAGCTGCGTCAATTGGAGAGCAAGATTTTGATCAAGCAAGTCGCCAAAGATCGCGCCGTTCAATTGATTGAAAAGGAGGAGAAAAAGAAGCTTGAAAAGAAAGAAGCAGAGTATTATGATAAATTGTGGGAGCAAGGAAGGTTGAAAAAAGAAGAACGAGAACGGCGCGACCACCAAGTTGCTTACGACAGGAGTGTCCAAACACTAGTAATTCTACAAGAACAGATTGAATCGTTAAAGCAGCAGGCTAGACTTCAAGAACATCTGAAAGCCGAAGAGGCTAGACTCATGGTAAGTGAATCCTAACCGCAAGCGCCAAGATATACAAATGCGCGAAATGGAAGACGAAAGAATTCGAACGCGTAAAGAACAAGAAAAGCGGG
The DNA here is from genome assembly GCA_027603945.1 of Terramyces sp. JEL0728. Lineage (NCBI taxonomy): Eukaryota > Fungi > Chytridiomycota > Chytridiomycetes > Rhizophydiales > Terramycetaceae > Terramyces > Terramyces sp. JEL0728. The sequence goes on along the minus strand of JADIIU010000001.1, from coordinate 48,242 downwards.
CTATCAGAGCTGACTTGGATGCGTTCAATAAAGCCAAGATTCAGCAACGCCAACAAGATGTGAAGAGGGCGTTGGATAATGATCTTCGCATTCTGGAAGAGATTTCAAAGATGGAAAAGGCTGAAAAGGAATCAAACTCTAGACGCAAATTGGAGCTCCAAAAGGAAATGCAGTTATACAGAGAACATCTAACAAGGCAAAAGGCGGAAGAAACCCAAAGAGAAAAGGAATTAGAGCAGTATTATAATGAAGAGCAAGACAGAGTAAGAATTTGCTGATCAAAGATTTGGAAATTACGCACGGAAAGCTGGAAAAAGGAACAAGCTGCTAGAGATAGATTAATGAAGGATGTAATCAAAGGAAGACAAGAGCAATTAAAAGCAGCTATCGAACGCAACAAGCAGGACCAAGAGATAAGCCGCCTTCACAAAATTGAACTTGAAAAGGAAATCGAAAAGGGTAAACAGATTGAAGCTGAATCCAATGCTAAAACTCTTGTGATTAAGCAAAAGTACTCCAAAATCCTTGCAGATCAAATTGAGGAATTTGAACACCGCAAAGTAAATGAAAAACTATTGAAGCAAAAAGAGTATGAGGCGGAAAAGGTAATTAGTTATTCACTGCAGGCGGAATACGAAAAGTATGACGAGCTACTTCAAACCGGTCTTAGAAATGCAAGACTCAAATTTGGAAAAGTAGATGCTTGACTGTAACAATAAAAGTCCGAGTTTAATATGTTTATTCAACGTGAGAGCGCAAAAAAGTGTTGCACTTGTCCACTCTGCGTATGAGTAATTTCACAATTCAATTCAGTTTCACCAAACTTGATTCGAACTACAAATTCATTCTTTCTTCCTAAATGTTGGTACTCTGGAGGTACCATCACAGTTTCTGTCACGATTTGTCCTCCATTTGGCAAGTGGGCAAGGTCGGAAACTAATCTTGGATCCTTATCTGGAGAATAGAATAATGTGAATGTTACCGCTCTACTAGTATCTAAAATAGGACTAAATTTGTATTCTTTTACTTCTGAAGGATTGATTACCTGTCCAATTGTAACAAATTTCAGGAATGCGTTTCTTAGAACGTATTCGTTTCCTCTTTCATCCCAAACAAACCCTGGCTCTGGGCGATTTGATGCCTTTGTTGCAGCGATACCACATGTGTAAGTCATTGCTCTGCTAACAATAGGGAATCTTGGGGCATAGTTATCTTCTGCTGCAACTGCTGCTTGCCCTTTTGGAGGGTCGGATTGAATAACATTTGTCAAGTAGTAAACAGCTCCCTTCAAAATACAAGATTCAGGATCCGCTGGTACTTTTAATGCATAGGAATATCTTCTCTTCAAACAAGACACAAAATAGGCAGATCTTGCAAAACCACCTACAACAAGGATGTTTGTAACTTGACGCTGTTCCACTTGCTCCAATTTTTCAATGTGTTCTTGTAAAGCAGTGAAAATTACTTTAATTACAGGATCAAAAGCACTTTCAATGTCTCTGGTGGAAAAGTACACCTTATCAGTACATCCCTGGGTTTAGAAACAAATTACATTCTGCACTCTTCTAAAGTGATTTTGCATATCCGGTGTCAATGCATTGAACAAGCTGTTGGACATTGTAATTTCAGCCCTGTTCGGTACTTCGTCCATAGAAGGATCCAAATTGAAATCATTCTTTACTTGATCGAATTCTCTGATTGTTAAAAGAGTTTAACCTGTAGATTTTGTCAAAGAATCTTGGGTCAGAACGCTTTGCTCTTTGGTAAGCATCAGCGCTAACTTTTTCTCTGTATTTTTCTTCCAAAGCTTTTGTAATATTGATACTACCAACCAGACAGCCAGAACTAGGGATAAGCTGTTGCAGCCCAGATGGGGTCATCTTTAACGAAGTGATATCTGCGGTACCACCGCCAGCATCGAGCACCACAACCGATTCGCCATCCTTCAATTCGAATCCAGAACGCTTTTCTGTAAGTGCACAAATGGCTGCTGCTTCTGGTTCCAAGACAATTCTCATTTTATCTGAATCGAATGAAGGAATAATTCCAGTGGCGAAACATGCATCTCTCATTAATCTTTTTGCGTCTTCAGTCCAAATTGCAGGAACAGTAATAGCCCTACAATCAGCAATCTAGTACCATGCAATTGTGCTTTCATCAAGATTTGGATCATCGACTCGAATTGAAGCAAGGGCATTGCTTTTGATATAATTCATGTAGTCCTTTAATATTTGAGAGATGGTCAGTTTTCCTGGAAGCGGTTCCTCTTTGTTATGAGGCGAAAGTCGTAATTTGAAATGCTTGATCAATTCCAAGTTGACTTTTGGATTCCTTTGATAGAGCGCTAAAGCACCATAACCGTAGGCTTTTGGGGTTCCAAATCCTTGCAATTAGATATTGCATTACCTTGCGGATCGATCTCGTAAAGGATATAGGAGGCATCTTTACAATACGGGAAGAGCATGTGTTTCCAAATTGCTTGGATTTTTGGGGACATTCCGTTCTTGAGGTCGCTGTGCGAAATGTAGGCATATCCTGAATGAGAAGTCTAGGATTAAATCTTACAAACCCCAATGTCCAAGGCAGCATAGTACTGGAAAGCCATTTCGTTGTTTGGTGAAAAATTTTAAAGAAAGGTCCCGAAAACACACGATCCAAAACAAAGATTAGCAAAGGATTAAGGATGAAATTCGCTACTCGTTACGAATGCGCATCCTCTAATTGGTCTCTCAGGAAAATTGAGTTTTGGAGATATTTTGCAAGCGAGAAAATCTCGGGTTCGTTTGTAACCTTTATTCTAGCAGTCGATTATAGATAAATTACCATGATGCTCTGTTGTAGAGATCTCTACAGCCTCAGGTATTTTTCGGAATCAATGAATGGAGGAGCCCAAAGAAAAATTCACAAAATATAGACTAAAATGCTTGCATTCCTGCTGCATTTGCTTCTCACCTCTACCATTTGCGCCAAAGTGTACAGGCTTCAGCTGAATCGCAAGCTCAGACACCATCACAAGAGACAAATTTCAACTTCTTTAATCAATGGACAGAATTTTGCGTTTTACGTCAATGTAACTGTTGGGAGTGGCCAAGTGTTCAGCTTAATTATCGACACTGGTTCAGCAGACATGTTTGTTCGCGGTCCAGGATGCACTTCGAACGCTGGCGATAATAGCTGCTCCTGCGACAACATGTTGCCCAATCCAACTACTTGTGTTTTGAATGTGTCTGATCCAACATTAAAGAATTTGTCTCAAACTGCTTACGTTGGGTATGGAACATCAAATGTGGATTTCAACATTTTCAGTGGACCAGTGCAGTTTGATGGATTTAAAATTGCAGATCTTCCTTTTGGCTCCGCTTATCAAATGTCAGGATTTGGCAACTCTGGGGATGGCATTTTAGGGTTGGGCTATGATTCCATCAGTAGAATTGCGTTCAAAACTGGAAGAGATGCCAGTATTATGGATGCCCTTGGATTACAGGGCTCTCAGCAGATATTTGCAACGTATCTCACTAATTTTGACTTTCGGTTTGTCAATGATATTGTAAGTGGTGAAATTACTATTGGTGGAATTGACAAGAGCAAGTTTGCAGGCCCAATCACCTACATTCCCCTTATTAGTGAAAATTATTGGAAGTTTGATATTTCCTCTTTGACTTTTACTTTCAATGGATCCGCTCCGCTTGCTCTTGGTAAATCCGGAGGAGGAAATGCCATTTCTGATACAGGCACTGGTCAGATGTTTTTCGACAACAGTCTAGCAGATAAAATCAATTCTTATTTGGGCGGCGTCTATAGTTCTGCTTACAGTTCGTACATTGTGGATTGCAAATGGCAAAGTTCCAAAATTCCAATGCTATTTACGCTGAATGGGGTTCAATACTCACTCTCGTCAACGGCATATGTGATTCCTTACAACGGAGTGTGCTTATCTGGCATTACCAGAGCTGGAGCAGATGGAACCACTCCGTTTGCCAATTTTGGCCAAGTTTGGGGCAGAGCTTACTACACTATTTACGATAAATTCAATAAGCGAATTGGATTCGCCAAATCTGTTTAGTTTTCAATAAATGAAAGTCCCGAGAATTCACAAGGAGCGATTCCCGACTCGTCGTCACGTTTTTTATACTTTTATGTTGAAAGTCCGTATCTCAGATATCCGAATCTTTTGCAAGCTATCGAGTGTAGATAATTTCAAAATTGATTTAAAAGACAAAGAATTCACAAGCTCAATCCAGAGAATTTAGGTTTGGAATCTGCAGTTCCTCACTCTGGTTCTCGAACTGAAGCTACGGAATTCAGGGGCCGTTTTTTAAATATCAACAACAATCGATGAATTTTGATGAAAATTTATCTCAATTTACTGTTTCTCTATAGTTCGCTAGCAGCTCCTTTGGCAGGTGTGTACAATATCCCACTTATAAAACAAGCGATTAGCCCACCAAATACTGGCAGTGGAGGATTTTCTGTTCCTGGTGCCCTTCAGAATGGATACGATTACATATACTTGATCAAAGTAACGGTGGGGGATGGCCAATTTTTCAATGTTGCTGTGGATGTAACGATAATTAACCATAGACCGGATCGAGTGATGTTTGGATAAGAGGAGATAAGGTGGATTTGACTGATACCAAGCTTGTTAGTGAAAGTGCGAATTTTCAAAAGAGTTATTACGGCTTATCTGTTGCTGGGAACGTATACTCCTCTTCAGTTACGGTGGGGAGTGGAACAGTCAACAAAATGTCCATTGGGGTTGCTACTAATTCTGCTTATACCGGACCGTTAGGAAATGTGGATGGATTATTGGGATTGGGATTTACCGGTATTTCTGCAATTCCAAAAACGGATTCGAATTTTATGGACCAACTGGGAAGCAGTGTTGCTGGAATATTCTTGTCAAACTTGGCTGAAACCAACCCAGGCCAACTTACACTCGGTGGAACTGATTCTACCAAATACTCTGGTAGTTTTAGTTATTTTCCGTTAAACTCTCAAACCCTCTGGCAGATAGACGCAACCGGAGCTACATTTAGTGTTAACGGAGGGGCGGCACAAGATGCGTGTGGTTCTTTTACCAGTGCTTTAATAGATTCTGGAGCCCCATATATCTACCTAGACGATACGCCTTCTGATAAACTAGCTGCCGCCCTCGGTGCAGCAGCCTATAATCCCAATCCTGGCCCATTCCAACATGGGTCTTATTCGATTGCCTGCAGTGTGATGACTACTGGCCCACCCATGAAATTCACAATTAAAGGAGTTGGCTTTACATTGAAAGCAAGCGACTATGTGCTTTACGCAACGCCGGATAAAACATCCTGCATCTTGGCAATCAATCGCGCCTCTTCTTTTGGGACTGATTTGCTTGACAAGAATGCAATTATCGTTGGCAATGTTCTTCAGCGCGCCTATTATACCGTGTACGACAAGGGACAAAAGCGAATTGGGTTTGCTGCGGCTGTACATCAATAAATTAAACTTGTAATTAGACTTTATATTTAGCAGATCTGTGGAATTTTGAGAATTTTCGAGAAGAGGTGGCTGAAGGAATTGTTTGTGAAATATTCTTTCTTGTAAACATGACTACCGAAAAGCCAGCAATCCGCCATGAATGGTACCAAACCGACTCTCATGTTATTATTTCCGTATTTATTAAGAACTTGAAGCAAGATCAAGTCCAAGTTGACTTTGCCGAATCTTCAGTAACAGTAACAGTAAAGATGGACGCAGCAAGAGAGTCACAGTTAGATTTCGACCCGCTCTTCCTCCCAGTTGATCCCGCAGCAAGCTCATTTGAAATTTTATCAACAAAGATCGAAGTCAAATTAAAGAAGGCTACAATTGGAACTCGCTGGGAACTTTTGCAGGGACAGCCAAGTGGATTATTGACTACCATGAATACTTCTACCAGTGCTGCACACTCATATCCGTCCTCTGCAAAGAATGTAATTGCTGATTTAACCATAGAAAGTTGATTTCAATGCTGTGGACAAGGCTGTTGAAGAGGATAAGCTTGAAGGCGACCAAGCATTAAACAAACTATTCCAAGATATTTTCAAGAATGGAAGCGACGAAACAAAGCAAGCAATGATGAAATCTTTCCAAGAAAGTAACGGAACTTGCTTATCAACCAACTGGGATGAAGTCAAAAAGAAGAAAGTCGAAACCTCACCACCAGATGGAATGGTTGCCAAATCTTACAATGAATAATGATAATAAAAAATATAGCTGCGATGTAATATATCTCGTTTTCTCAAGCCACTTCAAAATCGGAATGCAAAAAAAAATCAGTTTTCACTTTTAAAATGGCTTCAAGGTTCTTTGCAGCTAGCGATTCAGAATCATCTGATGACGAATTCGATAAATCCTCTGACGCACTTACAGACCAGTCTGATTCAGAAATGTCTGATGAACCAGAAGCGGAAGACGATCAACCATCAGGAATTAGTAAATGGTTGAAAAAAACCGAAGACGAAAGCGACAGCGACTCTGAAGGGCCAAAGCAAATCAAGTCGGCAAAGGAAAAGAGATTTGATGAATTGCGAGAAATGACTCAAACAATGCTAAATGCATTTGAATTTGATGATTTTGTTAATGTAAACAACGGTAACTCTTGCTAATAGTAGAATATGACAAATTACAGAAAGCCCTTGTTAAAGCAGATGCGATAATCAAGCGGGAAGGCATTCCCCGTTTCTATATTCGTGCAATTTACACTATTGACGATGTATTGAAGAATTACGAAAAGGATCCAAATATGAACGCATCCACTACAAAAGCCCTGAACGCAATGAAACAGAAAATTAAAAAGGAATTAAAGTTGCGTGAAAGGGATGTGGAAATTTACAGAGAAAACCCTGTCGACGAAGCAACTTCTGAATTTGAAGCACAAGAGTTGGCTCAAGAACGAGAGGAGGAACGTGCTGCCATGGAATCCGCAAAGAAATCAAAGAAGGTTGAATTTGAAGACGAAGACGGGTTCACCCCTGTTTCCCACGGAAAAGCTGTTCCTTCAGCCGAAGCCAATCTATTTGAAGTTTTGAATCAAGTACTAGATGCTCGTGGTAAAAAGGTACATTCCATTAATTGTAGAATACCGACAAACTCGCACAAATTGAAACCCTCGTGAATTTGAAACGGGTGGCAAAGACCCAATACCAAAAAGTCATTGTATTGAACTTGTTGATCCCAACCCGTTTCGACTATGTCCCTCCAGTTACTGGATGTATGTCTACAGATATGTGGCAATCGGCTTTGGAAGAAATCAAAGCCTTGTATGATTTGTTGGATAAGAACTCAAATATCAAAATCGGGCCAATTGACGATGATGAAATTACTGAACAGGCAAAGGATAAAATGGCTACTATAGGGGATAATGTCAATGTGCGCGGAAATATTGCCTCATTCGTTGATCGATTAGACGACGAGTTCTTGAAATCCTTGCAAAACATTGACCCACACACTACTGAATATATCGACAGGCTACGCGATGAAGCTTCATTGTACTGCCTACTTGTGCGTGCATTAAAATATGCCGAAGCAACCAACGAAACTCAGGATATATTGGATTTGATGCTTATGAGAAGAGTCGAACACTTGTATTACAAAGTAACAGTATTTAATATTAGCCTGATTCCATTATCGAAACGATTGAAGCCGCTGTACAAACCGAATATTCATTTACAAATGATATTGCTGTTGACCAACTAGTTGCCCATTACTGTACGTCTTTGTACAAGACCAACATTGATAGAATTAGAGTTCGCGCTTTATTGTGCCATGTGTACCACGTTGCCTTACATGACGATTACCACAAAGCAAGAGATATGATTTTGATGTCCAGATTGCAAGAAACTATTACCCAAAGTGATATTCCTACCCAAACCCTTTACAACAGGGCATTGGTTCAAATTGGTCTCTGCGCTTTCAGAAAAGGGCTGTATAAGGAAGCACACACTGTTTTACAAGAAATTTGCTCTGTTGGAAAGACAAAGGAGCTGCTTGCTCAAGGAGTATCCAGCCAAAAATTTGTGGAAAAGACTCCGGAACAAGAAAAATTGGACAAATCCCGCCAATTACCTTTCCATATGCACGTCAATTTGGAATTATTGGAATGCGTGTATTTGGTATCTGCAATGCTTCTTGAAATCCCAAATATGGCATTGAATGCCCATGATTCTAGAAGAAAGATGATTAGCAAATCTTTCAGAAGAATGTTGGAATACAATGAAAGACAGGTATTTATTGGGCCGCCAGAAAACAACCGTGATCATATTATGGCAGCAGCAAAGAGCATGGCTAACGGAAACTGGCAAGCAGCCCGTGATTTTATCCTTGCTGTAAAAGTTTGGGATTTGCTTCCAAACTCGGAAAACATCAAGAAATCTCTCACAGAGTATTGATTTGTTAATACTAGCGCTATCCAAGTAGAATCATTGAAGACTTACATTTTCACGTACGCACCATTCTATGAATCATTAGACATTGCTACACTTTCTTCTATGTTTAGATTAGACGAAAAGAAAACCACAAGTGTAGTCTCTAAACTTATCGTGAATGAGCAGTTACAGGCACATATCGACCCAAAACTAAAGTCTATTCACCTGAACAGATCAGTACCAGGTGTATGTTCAACCAGACTAGAGCATTTGTCCAGCCATTATGCTGAAAAAATATCCACACTCGTTGATGCTAATGAAAAAGTATTGGAATCCAAGACCGGTGGTGAAGATAAAATTAAGAGACCTAATCGTAAGCAAGAAGTCCGTTTCAGAGGATAATAAATTCATTTGACATTTTTCTTTTTTTTATATTTGCAATGATCCCACTATTGGGATTATCACTACGGGAGCTGGCAGCTCAGTTGAAGCAAACAATTCCGAGAATAGAACCGTTCAGGAGTAAGCAGATTTCCGATGCAGTATATCAGCAAGGAGTAACAAGAATTGAAGATATCTCGACCCTGCCACAAAGTTTAAAATTAGAATTAATGCAACATTACACAATAGGATACCCTAATCAAAAAGAATCTCTGCAGTCGATTGACGGAACTAGGAAGTGGTTGTTGGGGTATGACGGCAAATCATTTGAATCGGTTTTTATCCCAGAAGTAAACAGGAAACAAACCACAGGGAGCCTATGCATATCATCCCAAGTAGGATGCTCTCTCCAATGCGCATTTTGCCACACAGGCACCCAGAAGTTTATGGGAAATCTAACCTCGTCGCAGATTGTGGGTCAGTACATGAATTCCCTGCAGGAAACAAACTATTTCCCATATCATCCAACGAAAAAGAGAATGGTGTCAAATATGGTATTTATGGGACAAGGGGAACCATTATACAATTTCAAGAATGTGTCAAATGCAATTCGTTTCTTGAATGATACATTTCAGCTATCGCCTTGGAAAACCACTGTGTCTACTTCGGGATTGGTGCCGTTAATGCCAAAAATAGCAGAGTTACCAGCCAGTTTAGCGGTATCTCTGCATGCAGTTACCAATCAGCTGCGAGATAAACTGGTTCCGCTGAACAAGCAGTATCCCATTAGCGAGCTGGTTAAAGGATGCCACCTATACTTGGATCAAGTTAAGCAGCATACTTATAGAAGAATAACGTTCGAGTACGTGATGCTGGACAAAGTAAACGATTCGGAAATTGAAGCAAAAGAACTTGTAAGAATCGTAAAGCCGCTCTCTCCTCACGTCAATCTAATCCCATTTAATCCTTGGCCCGGTACTGAATTTCAATGCTCAGCTCACACTCGAATTAAAGCATTCCAGGATATTCTGCAGAACGCTGGAGTCCCTTGCCATATTCGCACATCCAGAGGCCAGGATATTATGGCAGCTTGCGGCCAATTGAAGAGTTCCACAGAATCTAAACGACTTTTAAATAAAATTTAGCAACACCATTAAACTTTTTTTTTGAAAAAAATGTTTAGAACCAGGACGCTGCTTAAAAATAAATCACCATTAGCTCTAGTACAGGGAGTGTATAACCCTCCAGTATCAATGTCAAAAAGAACAGCCGAGCGATGGGCAAAAATTGCACCTACAATAAAGAAACAAGAGAAAATCGATTTAAGGGAGCGATTTGATGAGCGGGAATTCAGAGTAGATGACAATGAACATGGGATGCTGATGTATCACTTTGTAGCCAAAAAGTTTGGAATCGACCACAGTACAGCCAGGATGAAGATTGTCAACAACGAAGTGTGGGTTAAAGGATCCTTGCACGCCAGTTACATTGATATTCATCCTTCTTCTAAGCTTAAAACCGGAGATATTGTTGCTGGTGGTATACTAAAGAAGGAAAAAACAGAGGAGCAACCAATCGAAGATATCCTTGCCGAGTTCAAAACTTCGATATTATACAAGGACCAGCATATTATAGTTATAAACAAGAATTCGGATATGGCAGTGCATGCAGGTTCAAAAAATACTGAAGACAATTTGGGAAAAATAATAGATAAAATCAATAATGAAACGGGAAGCGAATTAAGGCTAGTGCACCGATTAGACAAGGCTACTACTGGCTGTTTGGTATTTGCTAGAACCAAAGAAGCCGCTGTTAGATTATCGGAATTATTTAAAGACGGAAATGATATACGGAAAAGATACTTGGCATTATTGATTCCGCCAATTGATTTGAAGAAAGGGGAAATTGTTACTATAGAGACTGGGCTAGTAAAAACGGGCGATACTCGCAGTGAAAGAATGAAGATTGTGCCATGGAGTGATCTAGCCTTAATGTAGACGATTCATTCCAAGGAGAGACATTTAAAGACGTTAAGCGGGCAGAAACTAAAGTGACTGTGCTCGGTTCTAGAAAACTGACGTCCTTTGTCTTACTGGAACCAAAGACAGGTCGCAAACACCAACTTCGATGCCACATGAATTATTTCAGCAATTCCTTTATCCTCGGCGATTACAAGTACGGAGTTGGCTGTACAAAGAAATACAGAGTAAGTGATACATAATAGTAGCATCAAATCTCTGATCCACATAAAGTCCCACTACATTTGCATATGCACAGTTTAAAGATTGATAGCTGGTATGCCGAAGGGAAGCCTCTTCTAGTTCACGCACCGCTACCATCTTACTGGAGAAAATCGCTGATGAGTAGTGGACATGACCCGTCGCTTGTGCAATCAGCTTTGCAAGACGATGTAGTCCTGCCGGCGAAGCCAAAAAAGGTAATCGAAGAAGATGCAATTATATTACTAGAAAAAGAAGAAGGGATCGACAAGTAAACCACAATCAAATAAAGCTTTTTCGGTACTTCATTTGTGATGAGCCATGCAGGGCAAAGAAAGTTTCGATATAGAACCAGTCGCTTCATCACTGAGAGCCATTTATTATTCCTATTTTGCAAAGGCAGTATCCTCAACACCACTGCAGAAAAGCTCCAATGGCTTTCCTATTTCCTTGCTGCCCCAAATACGGCGTGGCTGATAGCTTTGAGGTTTCCATTCACACTTGACAATACATTTATAAATGGAGGAGTTTGAGATAGATACCGAATCAAGTGTCACTCTCAAATCAGAAACAAATCATTTAAACACTGCAGATACAGAAAAAATGATGGATATCCCTGAACCAAAACCGCAAATCCAAATACCACAAGTAAATATTTCGATAGAGAGAGACGTTGCATTTATGGCTTTTGCTGCAAAGGGTTGGCTTATGCTTTTGACTGACGGAACAACAACATGGGAAAATATCCCACCAGAGCTGCACAATAAGCTATACAGAAGACCAAAGACACTACCGCCCATCCAGTCGCTAGCAATAGCTTCAGATAATAACTGGGTCCTGATTTTCAAGGACGGAAGTTTTGCAACTTCAGGATTTCCTATGCCAATGAAAATGCGAGAAGCTCTAATGGATGAAGACCCAGCAAAATTCATATTTGCCCCAGCTGGCGGATGGCTAGTGATTCAACAAAATGGAGCAATGAGCTGGGAACGACTACCGTCTACTCTAGATCAATTGCTGCGAAGAAGAACGGTTTACGATCCTCCGATAGACCAAATCGCAATTTCGGCATTCGGAGGGTGGTTTGTAAGGTTTTCTGACGGGTAATTATTGCTGATTATAGTGAATGCGAATGGGAAGCTATACCGAATGAATTACAAAAACTGTTAATAAGCAGGATTAGGCACGCAGACCCAAATATTGTTATTGCTCTGTCGCCTTCAGATGGACAGTCTTATTTTGCTTGTATGGGAGAGGTTTCAGAATGGGTGATTGATGGAAACAGTTTCAAAACTGTGTTTGAACACGCAATTCAGGGCACAGGCGAGATACCAGAGTCTGTTACGTGGAATTTATCATTGTCGCCGTCGCCAAGTGTTGAATTTCAAGACTGTGATTAAACTACCTTTATAATATATATTAATACCGAAATTCTGTAATTCGCGTGAATGAAACTGCAATTTTTGGGTATTCCTTGAAGGAATAGAACATTTATCCAGCATCATCAATAAGGCGACGTAGGAGAGCCAATTGCAGGATTAAGAGCAATAGAACTGCAAAATACCAGAATTATCGGAGATACATTATTAGATTTGCTGAAAGAGTTGGAGATTAAAAAGTCTGATAGCGACACGCAATAGGTAAGGCTGTGTTTTCAGATTCCATACAGCAGCATCCAATTGGAAAGAATTGTTGGAAGCGATTTGCTTGAAATAACTACCCTTATTCGCTTGAGCAATCTAGCACAGAACAGGTGCTTTGACGACAATGCCCATTATTTTTGCGGGTTTGTTTTGACCTTTTTCAAACTCCATCTCAAAGCACTAAATGGATACATCGCTCATTGAAACAGTGAATAGACTTCAGGAAGCATTTTCCACTGTAAAAGTACAAAATCCAATTGATTTACCTCAAGTAATGGAGATTTAACAAAGATTACCGTCGTAGGTTCACAGAGTGCGGGTAAAAGTTCTGTCCTAGAAAATATTGTCGGAAAGGATTTCTTGCCTAGAGGTGATTGGAATTCATATTAGGTTCCGGGATTGTTACCAGAAGACCTTTGGTGTTGCAATTGGTGAACAGCACTGGACAAGACGAGTTTGCAGAATTCCTGCACGTTCCAGGAAAAAAATTCACCGATTTCGAACTAGTTAGAAAGGAAATTGAGGCAGAAACCGACAGAACAACGTCTTCTAAAGTAGCACTTTCTCCGGATCCCATTTATTTAAAGGTTACTTCACCAAATGTGTTAACATTGACCTTGGTCGATTTGCCTGGTATTACCAAAGTACCTACTGGCGATCAACCTAAAAACATTGAACATTTGATCAAGGAAATGATTTTGAAATTCATTACCAAACCAAACGCGATTATTTTGGCAGTCACTCCGGCAAATGCTGATATTGCCAACTCTGACGGTTTAAAATTGGCCAGAGAAACCGATCCTGATGGTCTTAGAACTCTTGGTGTGATGACCAAAGTTGATTTAATGGATCCTGGCACTGATTTGATTGATATTCTCTCTGGAAAAATCGTTCCATTGAAATTTGGCTATATTCCTGTTGTTAACCGTGGCCAGAAAGACATTGTTGCGAATAAGAGAATCACTGCCGCATTAGAAGCTGAAAAGCAATTCTTTGAAAATCACCCAGCGTACAAGAACAATGCGGCTTTCTGTGGTACTCCATATCTTGCCAGAAGATTAAGCCAAGTAACGATATTTCTAATTAGATATTAATGATGCACATCAAAGCATGTTTGCCAGAAATTAAAGCTAAAATCTCTCAAATGAGTTTAAAGTACAGCCAAGAATTGACTTCACTTGGAGATCCAATGGGCTTGGATGACGCTGCGACCTTGGTAATTGTTACTAATTGCAGTCTTCAATAATGCTCAATGTCATTACTGAATTTACAAACGAATATTCGACCGTCATTGCTGGTACTTCCAATGATATATCCAGTGAAGAGTTGGGAGGCGGTGCTCGTATTAGTTTTGTATTCCATGAAATTTACGCTTCAGCAATTCGTTCAATGGATCCATTTGACCAAGTAAAAGATGTCGATATTAGAACCATTCTGTACAACTCTGCTGTAAATATACGTTAACGACAGGGTTCTGCTCCATCTTTGTTTGTCGGAACTGCAGCGTTTGAAATTCTTGTTAAACAACAAATCAAAAGACTGGAAGACCCAAGTTTGAAATGTTGCTCAATGATTTACGACGAGTTGGTCCGCATTTTGACTAAATTGTTACTTAAACCAGTGTTTAGACGTTTCCCAAAACTCCGAGAAAAGTTCTACACCACAGTAATCAACTTTTTCCAAAAATCCATGCAACCAACCCAAAAGCTTGTCTCTGACATTATCAGGTAGTTTCAAATTAATTCTTGTTCTGAAGCCTGCTATATCAATACCGGACACCCAGAATTCATCACCGGTAATCGCGCACTCGCTGTTGTCGCTGAAAGAATGGCAGCCAAAAAGAATCCACCAGCTATTATGGATACATTGCAGGGAAAGAATCCAAATGACAAGGCAAAACCACCACCACCGTCTCTTCAACAAGCTGCAGCCTTAACTAAAGATCCAAATCAAGATTTGATTGATCAAAGTAACCAAGGATTCTTTGGAACATTCTTTAAACAAAAGACAGTGCCTGGCCAATTAACTCAAGTATTTCTTGTTAACCCGAGGCGCCAACTGTATTGAAACCATCTGGAAATCTTTCAGAGAGAGAGCAAATGGAAACAGAAGTCATCAAGCTTTTGCTATTGTCATACTTTAATATCGTAAAGAGAACTGCAGCTGATCTTGTCCCAAAAGCAATCATGTTCAAGCTGGTTCAATACACCAAGGATGAGTTGCAACGTGAGCTGCTCACCGAATTGTACAAGAAGGAAGCATTTGACGAAGATCTCAAGGAATCGGAATCTGTCGTTGTCAGAAGAAAGGAATGCAAAAAGATGCTTGAAGCTTTGAAGAAGTCTGATGAAATTATAAATTCAGTTTAGTCTTATTTTATTTTGACCGTTTACTTTAAATATGAAATTAGTATTGTATGTATCTGTATTTATTTCGGTTTATATGTATAAAATTCACTATTTTGGATGAACAGCAGTAGCGAACCCAACTCTCTTGTTTCCTTTATCAAAGATGGTATAAACCGATCTGATAAAGACATCTCCAAAC
The DNA here is from genome assembly GCA_027603945.1 of Terramyces sp. JEL0728. Classification (NCBI taxonomy): domain Eukaryota; kingdom Fungi; phylum Chytridiomycota; class Chytridiomycetes; order Rhizophydiales; family Terramycetaceae; genus Terramyces; species Terramyces sp. JEL0728. The sequence goes on along the minus strand of JADIIU010000001.1, from coordinate 33,071 downwards.
AATATTGGAGTGCTGCTGTCAGCACCAGAGACGACTCCAGAAATACAGAGCGGTTGTCCGTTGTCATCGGTACCAGCATCAACTACATATACAGAAGCTGGAATGGAGAAGGAAGACCCACCCAAGTTGAATTTAAGAGGTTTGCCGGTTTGAGCAACTGAACAGTCGATAATGTACACTTGCTGTGTGTCGTCATATTGCGCGCCTAAATCACTGTTGACAGAGTCGGCAACAGTTTGTTCCAACATCAAAAGTGTGGTACCAGTGTCAGGAATAGCTTGAGTAGCAATCTTTGATGCTTTCTTTGGGGTTGCGTTTCCAACAGCGTAGGTCAATCCTTTAACGCTGAAAGCCCATTCAGTACTAGAAACAAGTGGGAAATAAGCGACTGAGCCGGTGTATTTGCTTGTGTCAACTCCACCCAAAGTTACTTCACCAAAGTCACCATCGGCGCTGTTGGAAAGGTAGAATGAAAACAAGTTTTGGGCTTTTGGGTAGTTTAGCAAATCGAAAAAGTTGGCAGACTTTGAACCGCCAAGAGCAGTAGCAATTTCTGATTCGCCGTTGAAGCCCATACCAAAGAGACCGTCAGTATCACTTCCGCTGTTGAATTTAGTCAAGGAGGTTGCAGCACCAAATGGAACATTGACAGTCAATCCAGCAAGAGTAACTGGGCCGCTAAAGATATCACAGGTAGCTTTGGAGCCGTCGAGATAAGCAATGTTGAACTTTTTGTTCAATGGAGTAAATGAAGAATCAGAAGTATTGATTTTCTTTCCAAATTGGCAAGAGTTGTCTGAAGATTTACATTTTGAGGATTTGAACCAGATATCTGATGAGCCAGTATCCAAATCAGCAGTGAGGGTTTGGCCTTTTCCTAGAGTAGCTTGAGCACTGTACAACATGTTTCCAGAAAGGTTAGTCAATGGAGAGTTGGCACGTTTGTGGTGTTTTCCCTTTGCTACCTTGTTGACAGTGTGGTGAAGACCGGTAAGATGGTTTTCAAGAGTGGTTTTAGAACCGTCATAGACTCTGAAGATTGGCAGAGTGTTTGTTTGTTGCGAAGGGGCTGCAGATACAGCCAAGGCGAATGAGAGTTGGATAAAGTTTACCATTTAGTTTATAGAGTATGTAGGGATTCACGAGATATTTATATGCAGGTCCTTTGCGAACGGAATAAACTTCATGTGGTGAGCGCATGGTTTGGACGCTTCTTCCGCAGAGTGTCTGGTACGATCGTGTCTGAGTCCTTGAAAACGGAAAGTCACCATGCGATAAGCCACGAGGTTTGAAATCCGATTTGGATAAATAACAAGCGCGGCTGCAAATGGATCCGCATTTAACGGATAAAGACAATCAAAGACGTAGCTGAGCTGCCATATACAAGGTACCAAACTGTAATGCGGTGTTTTTGACAATCTGCATTGGTTCCCAGTTTTCTGTTTCGGATCCGTCCACACGCAACGTGGACTGGGAAAAAGTGCTCCGCGCCAAATTACCAAACGACTGTGGCGAATAGGATAGGAGGTCGTGTAGTGCACAGACACTCTGATAACTGGCAGTGGTGTGATTCAAACCAGATCTAATTTTGGTAAACGCTACTCTCACCATTGATTTGAATTGCATCGGGAATTGACATCCGACAGTGCTCCAAAACGGTGCCATTGAGGGTAGAAATTCTCCTGACTAAATTGTTGTGCTGTCTATTCAGCAAATGTCGATTATCGCGGGGCATTTCAAATCATATTATTGATATCCGCAACCTAAAGCTACATCCAGACTGCAACTGACCACTAGCTGCCACAATCACACCTAATTCCAGCAATTATTCACGAGGCTAATTTTAAACCCGGAAGAGGTCTGTCCTACACATTGAGCGCTAACAACCAAGCTGGTAGGTTTGAAAAGTAAATTAGGACTATCGAGATGAAATCGGGAATCGCGAGATGAATCTTTTATTTGAAGAGAATGATATGATGTCATGATATCCATATTGGGAATGTGTGCTTTGGGAGCTTACGTCAAACACCTTTTCATCTTTTCCAGTATCAAAATGATTACTACAAAAAATATCTTGGATATAGCGTTTAATATGGTGAATATTGGAATTGCTGGGGCTTCGAGTTATCTCATGTACAAACTCAACTACAGAAAAGCACACGTAAAGTCATTCAAAAAGAGATTTAATATTGTTCTCGGAATCAATCTTATCCAATGCTGCATGTTTCTGTACATATTCTTCATGTCTTACTTTGACAGCAACTTGTCCACCATGTTCTATTTCTCTGAAACTGTAAGTCTCATTTCAAATATCGAAATTTGCTTCATTATCCTTATCGACATTGAAATCTTGCGTATTTACTCTGTGTTGAATAGCAGAATCACAAACAGAAAGATTGACATGTTCCGGAATGCAGTAGTGGGAATATTTATCTTGTTTCCATTTACATCGCACGTACTGTTTTTGGCCCTCCGATCCACATTCACTGCGATGATTGGAAACGTATGCATCGCGCTATTTTCATTATTTGTGGTTGTGTATGATAACCTTCAAAATATTTATTTAGCAACATTAATCTACAAGTTCAAAAATGTAAAATGCAACAACGAACTTACCGAAGAGATGATGGTGAAATTTAAAGAAATCACAAAGTACAATATTGCTATAGTTCTCCTAGATTGGACTGCAATTGCATTTTACGCAATATTTATTATCTCTCCTGGGAAATCCGCAGAGAGCCATTTGGGCACTTATTCAAACTTTGCCAGTATTTTCTGCATCTGTCTTCATTCACTTGGTCTCGTAGTTATCCTGAAGATGCTCAAAGATTTCGCAGTGTCAAAGAAGCCAAAGCGAAGAGCAAAGGTAGTTGAAGATGCAAACACCACCCAACAAATCCTAAATCCTCCACCTCCCCCAGAAGCGAATCAGAGCGATACACAGATTCTGTCGTTGTAGTTGCTAATATAATTGTAAAATGATTGAACATACTTTGCATTTGAATAACTCCAAAGTAGAGATGGATCCGGAAGCGTACGTTATATCATTGCACGGAACAAACATGACTTTACACGCATCTTTCTGTAATCCCAACACGTCAGCTCATGGAGCCTATTGTCCGCATTGATGTCTTATTTGACACGCCAGTAAAAATAGCAACAATAGGACAAAATCTTGTAATTATCGCACTATGAATAGGAATACACTACTCGCAATCCCATTTTCCATTCTATCTCTTACAATATTGTCGCTATCGTTAGTTTTCATATATCACGTCAACTACCGAAACAAAGTGCAAACTTTCCAGATACTATTCAATGTTGTTTTGTTAACAAACATTTTACAGTCGCCCTTCATGCTAACTTGGCTAGTGTTCAGTATCATTGACCCAGATAACTGGATTCTTTCTTACACCATCACTGCAGTTCTAAATTTAGTTGCTACAGCCCAACTGACTCTAATAATTATGACGGATATTGAAATAATTCGAATTTTTTCAGTACTTGATCCAAGAATAACGAATACAAAGCTAAACAAATTCAGGAACGTAATGCTGATTGCGTTTATAATATTTCCATTCGGCACCAGTGCAGTATGTATTTTCACAACATCGGATTTGGTGAATCTGATTAGTACCATCTGTGTTGGAATATTCGCATTTCTCTGTGTACTGTACGACAATTCTCAAAATTTATTTCTAATTTACGCTGTATTCAAATTTAAGTCTATCCAACTAAAGAATGAATTGTCAGTAAAAGTACACACAAAATTTCTAGAAATGATTTATTACAATATGGCCATGATTCTATCTGATGCAATGGGGATTGCCATTTATCTGTGCGGAAACATTTATTATTACAATGCTTACGAATACAATTATTTCAACCTTGGCTGCATGGTATCCGTTTGCACGCATTCGCTAGGGATGATCAAGTGTTTGTTACATCTAAAGAGCTTTGCAGTTATTCAAGGTGACAACACGAAATCCACTGCGGAATCAGGTGTCGTAAAATTGGATAAAATTCCAGATACATGGAGCATACATTTAAAAAGAACTATAATTATCAACACTTCTGGCCAGATCTGTCCAGCATAACATTGCATATTTGTATTGGCTTATATCAGGCCATTTAAATTTCACGATCGCTTCATTTCTGACTATCATGAATACATTAAATTCTGCCCAAATATAAGAAAGACTGGTATGTAATCCTTTCTGGAATTACTGAATATAATTATTAGATGGGATATTTTCTCTTTGAATTTCGCGATATTCTGACGTACTTTACTAATGGGGGACCAACTAGCAGTAGATATAATATTCGCGCTCATATCACTCTGGATTACTCTACAGTCGGCATATTGGCTATACACACTGAATTTAAATGCGCGCGTGAAGCTATATCAGAGACTATTCAATACAGTTCTAATATGTAACATAATCCAAGGATTATTAATGATTTATTGGGCGATAGTTTCATATATTAGTCAGAGCTTCTACGACAACACTTCAAATATTACGCTCACCGGAATAAGCGTCGTAGGCAGCGCACAATTAGGACTATTAGTTTGGGCAGATTTAGAGATATTGAGGATATTTTCAGTGCTAAATCCAAAAATCACTCATGTACACCTTGATCGTATCCGAAACATTAGTTTAATTGTCGCATTTCTATTTCCATTCACAACTAGCTTTCTGACAATATTCATATTAGCCGAGTGGTTTTGGTTCTTCAACACTATTTGTCTCGCAGTATTTTCAGTTGCATGTGTGATTTATGACAATATCCAAAACCACTACCTGATATTCGCAGTAAAGAATTTCAAAACTATACAGAATAACAATGAGCCATCGGCTATTCTGGCTGAAAAATTTAAAGATTTGATGATTTTCAACGTAGGGATGATTCTTTCGGATTGGATAGTACGGTTTCTACTAATAATAGGGAATTGCCTTTTTTGTTTATGGAAACTTTGGTGTAGACAACATTTTAGCTTATAATTATTACAATCTTGGCTGTATATTCTGTGTATGCATTCACTCGCTTGGCTTGATTTATTGCTTGCTTCAACTAAAAACCTTGGCTCTGTGTGAAAGTAGATCAGCGACCGTGGTCAGCAACCAACCAGTAGACGAATTGCTAATACATAAAAGCATTGCGCTGCAGAAAACTATTGTCATGCCCAGATCAACAATTAACAATGATCCTATTGTTCAGGATTAAAGCAAAATTTCCACAAAATTAGTAATGCAACAATCGAACATTGATTATCAAATATGTCTTTCAATCGCGGCCATTATCTCTATCTTGCTATCAATATATCTATTCATGTACACAAAGTTTGGTCGTTTGGTGATTTCATTTCAAAAATCATTAATTTTCATATTAGCACTCAGTTTCTTGCAAGCAGCTGGTATAGCTATATGGATTAATGTATTTGATTCGAATTTTAGTTTTGGAAGCATTTGGTTCAAAATAGTTTCTGCATTTGCAATCGTTGCCAATATACAAATGGTTATAGTAGTAATCACAGATGTAGAAATAATGAAAATATTTTCAGTATTGAATCCAAAGATTACTTTGGCAAAGTTGATTATTTTCAAAAATGTCACAATAGCATACTTTGCTTTGTTTCCGCTATCAACCACCATCTTGTGCGCTTTTATTTTCAATGACATGCTGAATATTATTGCCAATATATCTACAGGGATCTTTGCACTGCTGGCGATAGTATACGACAATGCTCAAAGTGCGTATTTATTGTTTGCAATTTACCGGTTCAAAGTTTCGCAATTATCAGACACAATGTCTCGCCAGACCAAAGCTAAATTTAGAAATTTAAGTTTCTATATCCTCTCAACCCTGGTAATTGACTGGTCTGGGTTTGCGTTATATATCTACTACTCAATCACATCTGCTGATTCAGATTCTGCTTATGGATATATTAATATTTGTAGCATGCTTTGTATATGCTTCCATTCGCAAATCGGGATTTTATGTCTCGTCACTCTTAAAGAACTAACGTTTGCACAGTGTGAGACTGTTGTTGAGAATGTCCAGATACAAAAGTTGGTTGACTTGGTAACTCCAGAACAATCTATATCCTATCAAAAAACTGAAATTATCAACCCAAAGTAATCTCCATTTCCAACTTGCTGTTTTCGTTTACTGTTGATCCATTCAACATCTAATATACTATATTGCACATTATTACGCAACTATCGGATACACCCATTTCGGCCTATTATTACTGTATTATCTGGACAACGAGTTCTACACGGTCATTGCTTCCCAGACACAGAATGTAATTAGTCTGTTGTCAAATGTACAGCTGTTGTTGATTGTGCTAACCGATATTAAAAGTATATTCAGTGCTGAATTCAAAAATCACCCATAGAAATCTTGAAATATTTCGCAATGTCGCGATCGTATCATTCATCCTGTTGCCTTTGGCAGCAAGAATCATCAGCACAATTTTTACTTGGTTCTTGGTAGCTGCAAATATCTGCGTTGGGCTCTATGCGATTTCGGCAGTGCTTTACGACAACTTTCAATGTTTTCTGCACCAGTCTATTTTACATTTATTCGTCTCTAGTGTTTGCGATATTGAACAATGTCGCGCAAACAATGAAATTCTTGCCCAAAATAAAAGCGAATGATTGATTCGTTTGCGATAGCAGATATAGTCTTTGCGGTAGCATCGGCAGCAATCGGAATAATGTCAGTGTATTTGTTACGGAGGATCAATTTCGGCAGAGCAGTGAAATCATTTCAAAAATCATTTATATTTATACTCTGCACAAACTTTTTGCAATCGCTGGCTCTTTTGTACATACTCGTTGCGTGCTATTTGAACAATAACGTGTATCTCGATTCTTGGTCCGAGGCGACTACTGTGCTGGATTTCATTGCAGATATACAGTTAGTACTAATTGTGCTCACAAATATCGAAATACTGAGCATTTATTCAGTATTAAATCATAAAATTACACGCAAAAAGTTGGATATATTTCGAAATGCTGCGGTAATAACATTTACTGCGTGCCCATTATTATCCAGGATAATTGTAACATTTGTAAAAAAAGTAGGATGGCTTACTCTAATCAGTAATCTTTCTATAGGGCTATATGCGCTGTTTGTGGTGATATACGATAATGTGCAGAGCTTTTACTTGCTGTACGCAGTTTACCAGTTCAAAGAATCCAAAATAGATAGCAAATTATCTCTCGGGATGTTATCAAGGTTCAAAGAGATGATATTGTATATCATGGCGATGCTTGCCGTCGACTGGATGGTAACAATTGTTAATTCAGGGGATAGGATTCTATGTGTATTACACTATCACGCCAGACTATTCGTTTGAGGTGGAATACTATAATTATGCCAGCATGATCTGCATCTGCATACACTCTCTCGGGATGATATACTGTCTGATCAAACTAAAGGAATTGTCGCTGTCTCAAAATGCTGACTTGGACGAAAGTGTACATATGCAGAGGTTGGTGGATTTGAAGAATAGTGGACCTTCAAAAACCTCAATGTCATTTCAAAACCAAAAGACTGCGATAATATCTATTGCTTAGATTGCGCAAGAATATACCACTTGTTCATTTTCAGTGCTAATATACTTTGTCCTGATTCAATTCGTTTTGAGCTTTATGAGCAGCTGACAAAGCCTTTGCCAAGATCGGAAATTGGAGAACACAGGTATCAATGTTGCCTTTGAATCTCAAATATTGGAATACGTCATCTCTACAGCGTTGAATAAATCTTGCCCAAGGGAAAGATGGTGGCTCCATATGTAATACTAAATATTGTGTTTGCAGTAGCAGCTGCGTCAATTGGGGTAATGTCAATCTATTTATTATCCCTAATCAACTTTGGAAGATCGGTTAAAACATTTCAAAAGTCTTTTGTATTCATACTATGCACAAATTTATTGCAGTCTTTGACTCTTATGTACAGGCTTCTCGTATTTTTAATCAGCTACGATGTATTCGTGGTAACTGGATTTGCCGCGTTGGCAATATTGAATTTTATTGCAGATATACAGTTGCTACTGATCGTGCTCTCAGATATAGAAATATTGCGGATATTTTCGGTATTTAATCACAAAATAACGCACAAAAGATTGGATGTTTTCCGAAATACCACAGTAACACTATTTATTTTATTTCCGTTGTTGACCAGGGCAATTGCAACATTTATTATTATTGACTGGGTAAACGTAATAAGCGATATTGCAATAGGGATATTTGCCCTGTTTGGTGTGATATACGACAATGGACAGAGCTTTTACTTGCTGTACACAATTTACCAATTCAAAGAATCCAGGATAGACAGCAAACTATCTGTTAGTATGATAAAGCGGTTCAAAGAGTTGATATTATATTTAATTGGAATGCTAGTAATTGATTGGATAGTAATTTTCTATTAATTCAGGGAATAGGGTTCTTTGTGTATTACACTATCACACCAATCTATATCTTTGAAGTAGACTATTACAATTATGTATATAAGCTCTACTATGACTATGCCAGCATGATCTGCATCTGCGTACACTCTCTCGGGATGATATACTGTCTGATTAAACTAAAGGAATTGTCACTGTCTCAAAATGCTGACTTTGACAAAAGTATTCCTGCGCAAACTGTTCCAATGCAAATGCTGCTTGATTTGAAGAATAGCGGTGCGGCAAACAGTGTGTCAAACCAATATCAAAAGACCGCGATTATTTCCAGGAACTAGCTTGTAAAGCAACATACAACCAACAATCTATCATATACTACTATTAGCCTTGCTATGGATGTAATTTCTACTTTAGTTCGGGATTACGTATTCCACTAGGTGCAACGTCACGGAAAGTTCTTTGTTAAAATCGTACGAGTTGCAATGAGTACACCAAGTGTCATTCTCGACTCGTTGTATTCAGTTATTACACTAAGCATTGGGATAATATCGGCATACTATTTTATTGCAATTAATTTCCGAAATGCAGTTAGATCATTTAAAAAGGCATTCAGCATCATTCTCTGTTTCAATATCCTTCAGTGTCTTGCGTTGCTATACTGGTTACTCATATATTATATCGATGCAACGCTGTGGGAACACAGCTGGTATTACTCCAATACTATCCAGAATATAATATGTGATATACAGCTAGGACTAATAGCGTGGTCGGATATAGAAGTGCTATTTATATTCTCTGTACTAAATCCAACGATTACCAGAAGGAACTTGGTCAAATTCAGAGCTTTTGCAGTCGTATTCTTCACATTCTGTCTCATAGCAAGGCTCTCATCGTACTTTACAACATCTAAACTACATCAGCTAATTGGGAGTTTATGTATAGGATTATTCGCAATATTAGGAGCAATCTACGACAATCTGCAGAGCTTTTACTTGTTGTACAGTATCTATCAATTTCGAGAAGCAAAATATCAAAATGAGTTATCAGTGAAGACATTAATGAAATTCAAAGGACTAGTTTTCTATATAATAGGCATGATTATAATGGATTGGATGGTATTCTTGATTTAAATTAGGGATTAATAATGAATATACATTTCAATATATCCAGCGATACGTCATATACACTGAACTATTACAATATTGGTTGTTCAATATTGGTGTGCGCACATATTCTCGGAATGATTTACTGTCTAATGCAGTTGAAAGAATTGACCTTATCGCAAAATGAAGTGGAGAGCGAACCTAGTGCACCTATCAAGCGACTGGTAGACATTGGCAATAGCAGTGCCAGAGGAGTAAAGTCTGCCCAGCACGTAAAGACTGATATAATAAAGCACTAACCATTGAAAAAATTACCGTATTCAGGCAGTTGCCATTGGTCGGTATATTGTTGCAGAATACAATGGCGGCATTGTACATTTAAAATAGCCTCATCATTTCTCAATAGCCTACTCAAATCATGCAGAGTTAGAATAAACAAAAATTTATCAAAATATCATTATTGTATTGCAGAATAGGCTCTTGCCACATTGCTTTTCAAACCTTGAAAGTTATGGATCTAGAAGCAATTCCCTGTTGTAGTATTGCACGTCCCAGGTGTTATCGCCATCAATGCAAGGAAATTGTTCTTGCATAACAACCACATTGTTGTCAAAATTGTAATGTTAACAATAGAAACCACACATTGTCCAAAAGCAATATTTCTACTTTCTCACAATGTCCTACCTTGCATTAGACGTTCTATATTCCATTGTAATTTTCATCGTCTTGATATTTACAGGCTACTTGATACCAATTATTCACAGCGGCAAGTACATAAAATCATTCAATAGCGTATCCCTAACAATCCTAGTATGCAATATTTTACAATCTCTATTTATATTATATTGGATTGTAGCAATTTACATCAACTACAATTTCTACACTCAAACAAAATATTTCGTTTATCAAGCAATTACGGTGATTTCGCATATCCAAATGGTTCTGGTTTTCATTGCGGATGTAGAGGTTTTACAGATATTTTCAGTATTGGATTCTAATATTACGACAAAGAGACTTTTGATTTTCAAAATTGCGTGGTTGCTAGTGTATTTTCTCGTTCCATTTCCGTTCAGGATAGTGGGATATATGCTTGACCAAAGTTGGCTGTTCAAGATAAGTGATATATCTGCACTGGTCTATGCGTTTTGTGGGGTAATCTATGACAACACACAGAATTTCTATTTACTCTACAAAATCTACCAGTTTAAAATGGTTAAATCTAGAAACACACTAACAACAAATGTGCTTGGTCAAGTGAAAATCCTGGTGGTGAATATCGTTGCCATGATTGTATTTGATTGGATGGTAAATGATTTTAATCCAGGGACTCGGATTTAACCTGTATTACCAGTCAAGAAAGGTAACAGCATATACGCTATACTCTTCTATGGCCAGCGCAATCTGTATAGTGCTGCATTGCATTCTCATGACATTCTTCTTGATCAAACTAAAGGAATTGACAGTGTCAAAAACAAGCTTAAAACCAAAGATTATCAATCAAGTTTCAACAGCCCTGGAGACTCCAACGGAAATTATTCCCAAAACTAATCTCGCGAGAGTTGTCACTGCAGAGTAAATGACGATTATGAAAAAATATTTTAATAAATGATTCCTACATATTATATTCTGGACACACTGTTCTCTCTTCTCGCTGCGATGTTAGGTTTCGGCTCAATGTATTTTATGTATATCGTCAATTGGGGCAGATACGTTCGAACTGTCATATACCTGTCAGCAACAGTACTGTTAGCAAACATTATACAATCAGCACTATTATTATTTCGGATATTATCGGAATACCTAAATTATGATTTGTATCACCAGACAGAGTATTATGTGTTTGAAGCAATTAATCTGATAACTGAACTACAGCTGGTCTTAATATTGATATCAGGAATAGAAGTATTGCTTATTTATTCAGTATTGTATCCAGCATTGACTCCTGCCAAGCTGTACTTGTTCAGAAATCTATCAATAGTATTATTTACACTAGGACCGCTCTCAGTTAGATTAACAGCTATAGTATTAATGGAATCTGGACTACTGGAAACCAGTAATATATTAATGCTAGTTTCTGCCGCGTTTATAGTGATTTATGACAACTGTCAAAATTTCTACCTTCTCTATGCCATCTACATGCTGAAACAAACCAAATTTCAGAATCAGTTATCAATGCAAATTATATACAAGTTTAAGGAGTTGGCACTATACTTTGCTGCAATGATTGCAATTGATTGGATTGTAATCTTTTCTAAACCAGGGTGTGTTATTTTATTCATACTGGATCTATTCATCCAATGATTCATTTTACGAGTATTACGGCTATTGCATTTCGGCACATACTATCGGCATGATTTTTTGTCTAGTCAAACTAAAAGATGTTTCGCTGGAAGAGAATCAGAGTCCTCAGCCGAGTGTGCACTTAAAAAGACTAGTAGATCTTGTAAAAGAAAATCCTGTGGTTGATAAACAGAACCAAAAAACACAAATTATTGTGCGTCCTTAATTTGTGATTATACAGACAGTGGAGCTCTCTTTAATTGGGTTCTAGTGCCGGGAATCTCTGATTCGAATAATAAATTAAAGTAGTAAACTATTCCCAAAAATAACAAAGAGTTATGAAATTTGCATACGTTTGTGGGATCTAACCACTTTACCAATCTTGGGCACAAGTTCCAACTGCAAATAAAGGGCTTTTCACTGGCACAATAAACTGAAATGTAATATGACTGATTTTTATAAATGCCATTGGATTTCGCAAGGATTGATTCTGGATTTTGCTGTCAAACAATGAGACTACCACCGTCATTGTCGATACAAAATGTCATCGATATTCGCCAAACTCCATTTCATGATTGAATACATTTTACTGGATGCCCTGTTTGCGGTCGTTGCTGCTTCAACAGGTACACTCTCAATATATTTCCTATACACAATTTTGATAGGAAAATATGTAAAATCATTCCAAAAGACGACAGGCTTTATACTTTGCTTTAATATACTACAAACAATCACAATATTAATATGGATCATTATGTATTACGCGAATGAAGCAATGTTTGAAGCATCATCGGAATTAGAATACCAACTATTGAATATTATTTCAGAAATACAGCTAGTGCTGATCTTGTTAGCAGATATTGAAGTGCTGTTTACTTTTTCAGTGCTGTATCCTAAACTCACTCGCAAGAGATTGGTAATTTTCAGATACGTTGTTTTGATTTTATACCTGCTGTTCCCATTCAGCACAAAAGTGTTGAGTTTCTTTGTATACCAAGAAAGAATGGCAGTGATTAGCAATATGTGTATTCTAGTTTACGCAATGTTTGGCGTTTTGTACGATAATGTTCAGAATTTCGGGTTACTGTATGCCATTTACCAATTCAAACAATCAAAGCTACAGAGCCCCCTATCGTATAGCACAGTGGCAAAGTTCAGAGAGCTGGTAGTGTATATTGTATTAATGATTGTAATTGACTGGACGGTAGCTTTTGAATAACCAAGGGTGTCTTGTTAAACTTGTACGCGACAATATCTGTATCCATATACGCAAAATACTTTAATTTAGCCAGCACACAATGCGAATCAATACATATATTAGGCATGATTGTCTGCTTGCTGAAGCTTACTGAACTTTCACTCTCGGGAACGGATGAAAATACCGATAATAGTGAGAGATTAAAGAAATTGGCGGATTTGAAATTGCCAAATATAGCATCAATGCATAACCAACCTACTGCAATCATTTGCGCGGAAATGAACAATAGACCTTGATTAATCAGCCGGACGAATTTCATTAAAATAATAAATCTGCATTACACATATACCTTCTATATGTGGGGCCATGGATGTGCATTGTTTACTTTTTAGAATGATTGAAAAATATATTGTAGTAGATGTAGGATTCTCGACACTCTCTGTGTTGCTAGGAGCGCTAGCTATCTATCACTTGGTAGTCAATTTACCAAAAACAGTCAAATCATTTAGAAATTCATTTATAATCATCATATCCATCAGCATACTGCAATCAATATGTAGTCTCTATTGGCTACTGATTTGTTATATTAGCGATGAATTATGTGATTCGACGATCTATGCTGCTGGCCAATCTCTCTGTGTTGTCGCCGATATCCAACTCTTATTAATTGTATTAACAGACTTGGAAATATTGAACATTTATTCAGTGTTGAATCCGAAAATCAATACAAAGATGATCAGACGGTGCAAGCTATTTGCAGCGCTCGTATTCATGATTCCTTTTAGCGCGAGAATAATCAGCTTCACATTCAACTCTGATTGGTACGACACATTCAACAATATCAGTATTGGAGTATACGCATTCTTTTCCATGATTTATGACAATTTTCAAAATTTCTATCTGGTATATGCCATCTACAGGTTCAAAGAATCCAAACAACAAAGCGAATTATCTTCCAATTTGATATGCAAATTCCAGGAATTGACTATTTATTTTATTTTACTAGTACTAGTTGATTGGTCTGTAATTCTTTTTTGAACTAGGGAATCGCGTCCAGTGTCTATTACAATTTGTCGAAAGATGTTTCCAGATATATACAGTACTACAACCTTGCATGCGCCATGTGTGTCTTTATCCATGCGCTTGGATTGCTTTCCTGTTTAATCAAGCTAAAAGAAGTTACACTGTCCAAACAGGAGACAGTGCCTTCTGTCCAGGAAAAGCGGTTGATTGATATTGCAGATATGAAATCTGTGCAAGACCAGGATACGATGATCGTTCTATGACTTAATAAATTAATTGGGAATTTTCGGCACATCCAACTTATTGATTCGATCACATATGAATGGAACCTGCTAGCTGTACGAACGCGTCAAAGAAAGTTTCCGATTCTCAACTATACGCCTATGGTGTACCTAATTCTGCAAATTGCATTTGCAATAGCAATAATTACCCTTGCTGGATTATCAGTTTACTTTATATCATCCAAAGTACGACATACAGTAAAGTCGTTTCAAAAATCATTCATTCTCATTCTGGTAATCAACATATTACAAACGCTATTCATATTGTATTGGCTGTTTATATGTGATACAAGTGACAATCTTTGTTCCAGTGTAATTGCTGTGCGGGAAATAATTGGTGTTGCCGCAGATATACAATTACTATTGATAGTAATGTCAGACTTGGAAATATTAGTTATATTCTCGGTATTAATATCAAAAATCAGAGTCAAGTTGGTTTATCAGATACGGATCGCGATTATTGTATTCTTTGTTGCATTGCCATTCACAACCCGCATGGTCAAATACATTCACTACTCGCGAGTACTTGCACTGATTAGCAACTATAGTCTGAATTTCTTTGCGTTGGGAGCAATAGTGTATGACAATATTCAAAACATCTCGCTAGTGATAAAAGTATACTATTTCAAAAAGAGCAAACTACAACAGAATAATGCCAAGAAACTATCTTTATTATTCAATACAGTCGCTGTCTATATCGCTCTTTTAGTTGTCATTGATTGGTTGGTATTTCAATTTTTATTTTAGGGGCTTGCTACCAGCATATATTACACTTTCTTGCCTTATTCCTTGCTAAACGAATATCTGAATATTACTTGCTGTATATGCATTTATATGCATTCCATTGGCATTATCGCCTGCTTGATTAAATTCAAAGAGATGACGCTTTTGCAGAATGAATATACAATAAACCCTAGCTCTCCGCCGGTTATGCTCCTGGCAAATTCAAAGGAATCAAACCCGGCTCCAGAACAGACAAGGATTATAAACAACTAGTATGCGCCAATCTACTCAATAAACAGCATGCGATACCTAATCTTTAATTTAGCGATTTTCTAAAAGTTCTGTACATAACCGATGAATTTTCAATGGGTAACAATTTCATTGTTGGAAATTTCTTGCGTAAATTCGATAATGGTTCCTTTGATGTACATCATTCTCGATTCCATGTTTTCAATCTTTACTACAGTTATGGGAGGATTCTCAGTGTTCTTTTTGATTAGCGTCTATGAATCAAAACATGTCAGATCAATATGGAGACTGTCAATTCTTGTGATTTGTATAAATATACTCCAAACACTTAATATTTTATACTGGATCCTCATGTACTATATCAATCTCAATGTGTATTATGCTACTTGGATATACGTAAATGTTACTCTGTTTGCAGTCTCTGATTTGCAAATACTGTTAGTTCTAATAGCAGATATAGAAATACTAAGGATATTCTCGGTATTAAATACAAACTTATCGAGCAGCAAATTAGCAATGTTGAAATATGGAATTATTGCCGCGTATATCCTTTTTCCATGCTGTTCACGAGCAGCCTCAGTAATCATAAGTCAAGATTGGATGACTATCGTTGGAAACGTATGCACAATGGTATTCGCAATGCTGGCAGCCATCTACGATAACTTACAAAACATCTATCTACTTTTCACGGTTTACGAATTCAAAGGGTCCAAATATCAAAGTGAACTGCCAGAAAAGACTATAATTAAATTCAAAGAATTGGGGGGTTTATTTGTTGCAATGATTTTGATTGACTGGACGGTACAAATAGCTGATGATAGGGAATTGCATTTTACATGTATTTTACATTTACAGCCGATATTTCATTCTATCCATACTATTTCAATCTAGCCGGCTCATTGTGTATCTGCGTTCATACGCTGGGCATGATTTACTGTTTGATTAAACTGAAAGAGCTGACATTGGCCCCAAATGAACCTACAGAGCAGAACGTTCCTTTGCGGAAACTAATTGACATGCATTCGGAAGCTGCGAAAACCAATATTCATGATCAGCAAACGCAAATAATTACCATCTGAAATGAATTTCTTTAGTGTACAAATCTAAGCCTCAACGTCTGTTATTAGTGTGCTCCAATTCAACTAAATTTCATTGTATCTCATTGTGTATTTTGCCACATAGCAAATGTATCTCTTGGTGTATATTATCCTCGACAGCCTGTTTTCAGTATTCACAGTTTCATTAGGTCTAATTTCAATATATTACTTTATTATAGTGTATCGGGGAAAGTATGTGCATTCATTCCGGAAAATGTCAAGTTTTATTCTATGGATTAATATCATCCAGTCATTGATAATCGTCTACTGGATAGTCTCATTTTACATTGCTTACAGTATATATGTTTCTACTTGGTACAACACTTACAATGTTATTTCTACCGTGTCGGATTTACAAATACTGCTCGTGCTCCTGGCAGATATTGAAGTGATGACAATATTCGCAGTTCTCAACCCGACTATCACCAAGCGCATACTATACCGAATTAGGATATTTCTGATTGCGCTTTACGTATTATTCCCATTCAGCACGCGTATAGCTGGTATATTTACCGCAAATCCATCAATAGTAGTTGCAGGAAATGTATGTGTAATGTTCTTTGCTATACTCGCCGTCATCCTAGATAATATCCAAAACATTTATTTATTAACTGCCATATACAAATTCAAAGATGGAAAGTGCGGAAATGAATTATCTACGAATACAATCAATCAGTTTAAAAAGCTATCTGTGTATCTTGCAGGCATGCTTCTTGTAGACTGGACGGTAATTCCAGCTAATTTAGGCAATCGCTTTTCACGTTTACTTTACCTTCACAACTGACAAATCATACTTTCCATACTACTATAACTTGGCTGGATGTCTTTGCATATGCATTCACACATTAGGGCTGATATTTTGTTTGATGAAGCTCAAAGATCTTTCATTATCCAAGAATGAGACTGATTCTGAACCGAATGTGCCATTAAAGAAACTAGCCGACTTGAAAATTAAAAGTGCAAGTAGCAATGTTCATGAAAAGAGCACGCGACTTGTATAAAGCAAAAATATTATATATTGCTTCTTGCGTTAAATGTCCACTATTTTTTCGATCATTAATACAGCCTTGTTTGGAATACGAATTCTATTAGGGTCTCTGTTATCTTCAGATTCGCTTCTTGTTAGCAATTATTCTAATGCAATCTTTTCTCCTTTTGTAGTGATTTCGACAGTGTGCAAAATATTGTAACTGCAACCTCAGTTGACTATTGGAGATAAAAGTATATCCAAACCACAGACACTGTCATCCAAGCATGTTCAGGAGGTACTGCTTGTTTTTATCTTGGAGGTCATATTTTTGCCTACGTCAATACAATGGACAGCTTTTCAATCACCAATACATGCTTCAAAATAGTAGCAGTCGTAATATTTGGAATTTCCTTTTATATGTTGTACGTGATAAACTTCAGAAAGTCTACTGTTGGTTCATTGCGGTGGATATTCAATATTGTGATTGCAACCAACGTTTGTCAAAGTTGTTTGATATTCTATCACCTAATGCACTACAGCACAGCTCCGGGAGCAGCAACTGATAATCTCTATATGACAGCTATCGGGCTGATTTCCAACATTGAAATTTTCTTTATACTATTAATTGATATAGAGATATTGCGAATTTACATTACACTAATTCCACAGCTGACAAAGCAAAGGCTGGATATTTTCAGGAATATTGTGATTGCAGTCTTTTTGCTTCCGCTATTGTTAACCTTGAGCTACATGATAACTGGATATTCAGTGTTGCGAAAGAGCGGGAATTTATGCATAGCAATATTTTCAGTTCTGTCAGTCATCTATGACAATGTACAGCATATTTCTCTTGCTGTAGTAGTATTCAAATTTAAACAAACAAAATTTCGCCAGGAACTTTCGTCGGAAATGCTCCAAAAATTCAAGGTTATCACGAAATTGAATATTGCTATTGTGTCTCTTGACTGGTCAGCCATTGCATTGTACCTGGTATTTATATTGACTGACTCTGCCGTAGCTACCAACACGGGAATACTATATAATTTGGGCAGTATCTATTGTATATGTATCCACTCCTTGGGGCTGGTCTATATTTTGAAGATGCTAAAGGAATTTACTCTTGCCAAGAAACCAAAAATGCAGCAACATGCAACACAAGAGCATCTGATTAATACTGTGAAGCTGACGAATATCAATTGAAATAATATAATGGATTTGGGTGAATCAACTTTTTCCTGATCTTTTCGCATTTGAAATGAATAAACTATCGCAATACTATGCATCTTCAGATGACGAGGAAGAGATAAGGAAACCTCTGAAAGAGGAAATCAAGACAGCAGAAAAGGGAAAGCGCAAGATTTTTGTGCCGGCAGTAGAATTGGAACAGCACGAATCAAACCTCAAACCAGAACTTGGACCGAATTTATTAGCATCAATACCAAAAGCACAGTCAACAACTAGTAAAAATATATCTTTTGGAAAGTTGGACAAGAAACCAGCGAAAAAGGAGGAGAGCGTAGAATTGGATTGTTTTTTTACACTTCGTAATTCATCATTAATACTAGCTGGACAAGAACAGGAAGATTTAGGACCACAAGCGGGACCTGAGAGGCCGAGTGGACAGTACAATTTGCAGACTTTTCATATTAAAAAGAAAGTAAAAGTGGAACAAGTAGTAGCAATTCCAGAAAGGAAATCAGGACCTGTTAAAGTCACAACTATATCGCAAAAAGAACAGATTGGCGATGTGTATAGACTTGCCCAACAACGCCAATTCACAAAATCAGAGTTTAAGGCGTCCGATTCGTTCAAGGTACTCTTAATCTTACTTTGAATATCTCGAATCCTATTGGAAAGGATAGGAACAATCATATACTAAGCTTGGCAGCTCAAGCAATGCAGCAGAGTGATAAAATGGCAGACCAGAAGGCAGAGAGAAATGCATTGAAAAAAACAGTCAGAAACAAGTATGGATTTTAAAATTATAAACTAATTTAAAGCTTTATACAAAAATCATTTATTAATTAAATTAGTAATATTAACACTATTCTGCCTCTCCCTGCCATTTCTATTTTGACACTCTTGTTTTCCTTGTATGCCACCGTTTACATTCTCCTTGTCATTCGACAGGCTATTTTTCTTGTCATTCGACTCACATTTAGTCTTGTCATATGAATCATACCATTCGTCCGGGTACCTGTAGCCTTCATTCATATTTGTAGGATTAAAAGGTATAACCAGTATTTTGTGTCGTTGACTGTGGGGTGGTATTGATTCGTTATATGAGGCTTCCACAAGTGCCAATCTTCCATTTATTAATGTTACTTTCGGTTCATTTTTCTTAGTGTCCATGAATTATGGGAGGAATTAACTTGACTTATATGATCAGCTGTCGGGTGGCACAGCTAGTGTTGCACACAAGCCTGCAATTTAGAAATTCAAATTTCAGGAGTACAATAATAAAACAGCTGGAGGATCGCGGATTCAATTGCGTTTCTTTACTAGGGCCGTAAAACTAGACTTTGTGACTTTCACTGCTAGAGATTCTATAGCTATTGTGGACACAAAAAGAGGCGTTGCATGCACCGCTATCACCATGAATAGCGATGTGGCAAAATTGCTTAGAATACCCTTGGCAAAGACAATTAAACGCGCCCAGCTTATATTGGCTTGTTAATCAGCGGATACAAGATTTCCGCTACTGTTGTAGCAGCTGCCTTGAAATTAAAGCGTTCCGCAATAAAATGGACCGAAATTGGAAGCAATAAATGTATTGGCCCAGAAATGTGCTAGTAATGGCAATGGCAGAGTATAAAGAAGCGCAGCTAAATAAATATCAAATGGCATTGTGCAAGTTCGCACTCAATACACATACAAGGAAAAGTTGGAAATCCTACAGAGGCTACGAACAACCCGGACCAAAACTGTAGCCTATGAAACTGGTATCCATATTAGCATGCTGTATAGATGGCTGAAGAGAGAAAGGGAATATAAAATAAAAGGACGAGACGAGCATTTCTTGAAGATGAAAAAGTTTGGGTCGGGCAGGACTAAAGGTTCAAGCGAGGAGTGTGTTTAATAAATATTGCAATTGACTGTTTTTAGCAACTTACGTAATCAAGTCAATATGAACAATGTAGTGCTGCATTAGCAGCCAGTAGTTCAAAACGTTCTAGTTGGAAACCATCTTAGTATCTTGTGCTAGTGAAAAATCTGGTACTACTTTGATTGATATCCATTCGCTTTGGTGAAAAAAATCTCGGTTCCTTCCAAACTGAAATAGTTTCGCAATGCCGTGAAATTCAGCTGCGCGGTGCAAAGAATACAAATGAGACTAAACCCGCATCCAAATTCTTTATCCTATCCAACTTGCCCCATTCCATTCGGCTCTGTTTTTACGAGTATACTTTAATGAAAGAGAAGCCACTCAGCGATTAAAAACCCATCGAAAAAAGTTTGTGTTTACTTATGAAAATTATTCAAAAGCAAATCAAAAAAGCTCTTTTGTTTTGCATATACAACTTGTTAATTTTCATCGCCATTAGACAAATCATCGCAGCCGTCCTTTTTTTCTCACCTTTTGTCATGACACTCTCAAAACGAATTACATTTAGATTTTTGCACAGGATTGCCAGAATCGAGCCATCTCCAGTCCAATCATTTCATCATGTTCGCACTCCACTCTCCCTTCGCAGGTCGTTCATTTCCTCCAAGGGCGAAACCACAGGTAATTTACTGTTTATGTAGTTTTCCAACAAGCAAAGAACGCCTGGAACAGCACGAAAACCACTTGGTATCCTATCCCGCTTTCTTTAGGCATTGCTTGGATTGCTGTTAATCACTTTTACAAAATTAGCCAAAGAGATGACGACCATAATGGCCACAACAGAGTTAAAGTCGAAGGGCCGCTGTATCTTCGTTTCTATGCTTCGCTTCCATTGCGTTACTTGTCTCAATGTTGGGGTTATATCAACGACTTGGTTTTGCCTGTTTGGCTACGTGGCCCAGTATACCGAACTTACTCTTTTGTTTGCGGATGCAATTTGGACGAAATGGAAGAGACTGATTTGACCCGGTTTGAAAATTTGGGGCAATTCTTTTACAGAACCATCAAACCGAATGCAAGAACAATTGCGGGTAAAAAAGAAGCTTCGCTTGTCAGTCCTGCTGACGGAAGAGTGTTGCACTTTGGAGAAGTAGTTCATGATGAAATTGAGCAAGTGAAAGGAGTCACGTATTCCCTAAACGCGCTGTTGGGCAAAAACCCAACAAGTCTTAATGCTGAAGGTGCTACTTATATACCTAGGAAGGGCAACTCACTATTCTTTACTGTCATCTACCTTGCTCCTGGTGATTATCACAGATTCCACTCTCCTACCGAATGGCACATTGAACTGATGAGACATTTCGCTGGAGAAATGTTTTCTGTGTCCCCTTCAATGGTTAAACAGCTCCGCCATTTGTTTTCTCTGAATGAAAGAGTGTCTCTCCTCGGAACATGGTCGCACGGTCTCTTTTCTATGGTTCCAGTAGCTGCAACTAATGTTGGGAAAATCATTCTAAACTTTGCTCCAGTAAGCGATTATTAACAACAGCATCTCCTTACAAACGTCCCACATGCCGAATTAGATCGCAAATTGGGCGAGCACATTGAACAAATGGTTAATCATAACGGAAACAAATTAACTTATAAAAGAGGAGAAGAAATGGGAGGATTCAAACTTGGCAGCACCGTTGTATTAGTATTTGAAGCACCAAAATCATTTAAATTCAAGATAGAAGAAGGCCAAAAGATCAAATTAGGGGAATCCATTGGCTTAATATAATTATTTTATTCACAAATAAAATTAAACCAGAATTGGATATGATTTGCTGTCCACATTAGAGTATATCCAAAGTAATTCAGACTCCTTGGCTTGTTTCACTACTTGGCGCTTGATTTGCAACGAGTAATCTCTGCTTGCATTTTTACAAGCCTTTTTAAACACCTCTTCATCTTCAAACCAAAATTTGCCAAGTGCTACTATGTCGCCAAAGGGCAGCTCAACAGCAATGATCGGCGAGTGCTGGTATAGACTACTGGTAGTTGTAATTGATTTTTCCAAAATTACAGACGAATTTGTCTTGTATTTTTGGAAATCTTTCTTGCGCGTAAATGGTATAATTGTAACAGTGTGCTTGTTGTGGAATAAATCTGGCTCGCTTTCCGATCGTTTCACGTCTTGCATTGACCCTAGATGATAAATCAATGAAGATCGTGGCACTTCAGTTTCCTGTTTTGAAGACAAGTTCCGCAGTTTGATTACATGCGAATCTGAGCCTTTTGGCTTGATGATTATAGCAAATGTATAATCTAATGGTTAGCAATACATACCGTTCTTCCATACCGTAAAGATTTCGTCCTGAGTTGACTGAATATGGTGTTGAGACAGGTCTGCGGATATTCCTGCATTCCATAAATCACTAGCAATCAACAACTTGTGTCCGGTTAACGCAGGATTATCACCGAGTGTCAAAATTACAACATCAGCTTTCTTGCACAAGTTTGGCTTATCCTCTTGTATTGCAGCCGTTTGGTAATTTGTAATGTTCTGGATGAATTTTGACAAAGCTAAATTAAGAAAGGATTACAGTAATTGGCCCCAACACAATTGAGGTCAGTCACGCGTCTCTCAAATGGACCCCTAAATGTGTCTAGGAGCGATTCATATCTGCCTCCAACTGCAATTACATCATATTTTGCCTTTACCTTTCTGCAAACTTGGAAAATAAAAGAATTGCGGAATACGGTTGGATTGCATACAAGGAGAGGCTCAAAGCTGATACTATTCTTTAACCCCATACTCTCTAAATTGTTTGTTAGAGACAGTAGCTCCTTGGAGTAATTGGACCCCTTTTCAAAATAGACGTCAAGGTCGGTGGGCATTGATTTGGCGGTGATTGGAATGACAACATCCAGTGACATTAGTTTTTCTATGAGTTTCTGTGAGAGTCCGATCTGTGATAGCAGCCCTGCAACTTGCTTCATGTTTAGGGGTTTGTGTAACTGTGCCAAGATATCAATAACCGTATCGCAAAGAGAGTCGGATATACCATAAGACGATATCAGTTTAGTCAGGTTTTGAGAGTGATTTACGCGAATTTGGTATTCATTCACATCAATCAGCCGCAAAGTTTTTCCAAACTCTAGAATTTCAAACACTATTTTAATCACTTCAGCCTCAGGAATCATTGACTTGTCCGTGCTAGGATAAACAATATCAAAATCACACTCTTCGATGGAGCGTGGTTGGCCTAGATTAGCAATAATAGTACCCCCTGCAATATTTTTACGATACACTCGTTCAATAGTGTATCGCTTTAATGGGAAAATGATATCTACTTCAGAAGTTTGGCATAACGACCTGGCGAATGGAACAGTCAAATCATGGTACAATTGCACTACATCTCCATTCTGGTCCAGGAATTCGGCAGGCCGCTTGGAAATGTACAACTCCATTGCCTTTTTTGATTTTGGGATGATAATTGGGGTAGATATCTGGCCAGCGCCGTGTCTTGTAAAAACCTTCAGAACATGGTTGTGAGCCAAAGCCTTAACAACACTGGTTAGTTGATGGAAAATGCGAATGTTTCCGTTAAAGTCATAGGTATAGTCTTTGTGGACATCAACAAGCTGTCCAAATAACGCCTCCATTAGTCTTGAGAAATAAGTTGGATTCCTTTGTCGAACAACCCTAAGCAAGTCTTCATTGATGTATTCCTCCTCGACATTAGCAGGCACAAGTGGGGATTGGAGCAACTGGGCACAAGATGGTCGAACATTTGGCATGTGATCCAAAAGCTGTTTGATGATTTCATGCTGATCCTTTAGCACGTTATATGGGAAATCTTGATTAATAACTGGCTACCTTCAGGAAAGTTGATGTCTGGATTGCGTAGATCCCGAAGAACGACCGCTCTTTGCATTCCTGTGGTCAACGGATAAATCATTTCAAAAAAGACGATCCCTAAAGAATACATGTCTACTTTTGAATTGTATTTTCCAGTTCTAGCCAATATTTCCGGGGCAATATACACAGGTGTACCAATATCTGACGTTAGTGATAAATCTTCAAGCATTTCGCTTGAAGCCAGCGACATTTTACTCTGGGCAAGATTGAACTCTCTTTTTGCAGTTGCAAGTCCGAAATCTCCAATCTTTACTCGCCCACTCAAATCCAGGAATATATTACTTGGCTTCAAATCCCGATGTATAATTCCTTGCAGATGCAAATGTCCCAATCCCTCCAAAATCTGTCTGAGATACTTCCAGCTCATTTCCACCTTGATTCCAGCTTCAATCAAATCTCGCAAGGTTTTCTTTTCGCAATATTCCATTTGGATGTACAAGATTTGGGTATAGTTGGACGACATTACGGATGAATCGTATGAATCGTTGGTGGTGCTCCTGGAAATACGCAAAGAAGTTTGTTTGCGCAAACTAATCGATATTCCAGATGATAGCCAATCGTCGGATTCGTCATAGCTATAGTGGGATTGGGATTCATCGCTGGAGTGCTCCTCGCTGGAATCGTCACTATCGTAATCATCTTCTGCCTCTTCAAACCAAGCCTGATAATACCGAACAATGTACTCGCTTTGCAAACGAGATAGGGTCTGCACTTCGCGCAACAATCTTTTGGAATTTTCCTTGTCTGTCGGATTCAGTTTGATTTTCTTGATTGCGTAATACCTGCCGTCAATGAGATTCTTTGCTTTTACCACCGCGCCAAACCCTCCCTTTCCCAAAAACTCCAATTCTTGGAAATCGGAATAGTATCTCGACAATCTGCTTTCTTTTTTTGGAGTATGCATCGTATCCAAGAAAGATATGTCAACTGAGCTGGCAGAAATATTGTCTGGCTTGGCTATCATAAGTTTGTCGGGGGAGTTCGACCGTTCATGCAAGAAAGTGTGCTCCATACAAAGCTTGATGGCTCTACTGATCCCCTGACTCTGATCCATTAGTTGCTGCACGAATGACACCAGTGTTTGGCTGGAATTGGGCAGATTATTCGCACAGTCCAAGGGAGAAGTGAACTTTGACAAATCTGGCCCATTCATCAGTTGCAGGAATAATAATCCAGCGCTCCATAAACTAAACGATTGGTCTTTTCCTATTCTATAAACATTCGGCTGAGCCCAAATGGGGTTTGACTTTGGACTTTGCACATACTCTCTCAAAGATTGATACAAGGTAGTTCCGGATATAATCACGCTCATTTTATCATCATAATAAATGTTTTCCAGCATTAAATCGCCAAGTTGCGCAACATAGTCTCCTAGATCTTGAAGTATACCGAGGATCGTTAGGATGATTTTCTTTGAAGATTGCAGGGAGAATGTGGTCAATAATAAAGTGTCAAACAGGGATATCTTTCTGTAGTTGAGAGTCAGAATCCTCAATACCATACTTCCGTTCTTTGTCGAGATATCAAAATCAAATATAGGCGGTATGCTTGGATGGGAAAGCTGCTTTGTTTTCAGGACTTGCTTCTCTATATCGTTTATTGTCGAGTCCAAATCAACAATTGAACGCAATTCATATGTTTCTATAATGTAAGACTTTTGGCATTCTGTAAACCAGGCGGTCTGCGTTGAAGGAAACCCTGATGTTCGGGTTGGTAATATATTTGCATTTCTAAGCGTGGGGGTGAAATCTGATTCGCTTTGGAATGAATCCTCTGTAAATGATATTTGCGGAAAGGCTTTTTTCCGTGGTTTATCCTGTTGAAGCTTTGCTTTTTTCCTCTCCAGCTCCAACTGTATTTGTTTCTGAGCTGCTTCGCGCTCTTGCAGTAATCTCTCCTGTTGCTGCTTCATATCCATTTCCCTTTGCTCCAATTTAATCTTGTTTTCAAGTTCCAGCTTCTGGTTCATGTTCTCAAAAAACGACTGAGAGTTGGAATTATTAGTGATATACTCTGTAACTAGATCTGCAACATCAAAGATCTGCATTAACTATAATTACAAGTTCCCGTCCTGCATTTTCTTTTGCGTACTCCATTGCCAATTTCTCTATGGTTTTCACCTTGGACAAACTGATTCCATTCATTTTGTGGATTTTAAATACCGGAACTTTATCTGGATAGTTTTCAGGATATTCAAATGCCAACTCGATGAATATTTCCCTGTTTGAATTCCGAGGCGTTAAATTCAAAACATTCAATGTTTTCGTCGTTGTTGCTTTCCAGGCTTGGTTAATTAATGTTACGATTCTTTATAACGAGTTTTTCTTGTCGAAAGTCGGAATCGTAAATTGCTTTTATGGCTTCAATTTCTTGCTCGGCAATTTGGTTTTCCATTTTCTTGAAAAAAATGAATGAAAATATTGAACAGTGATCCAGATGGTTATCAACTTGTATTATCCAGCGCCAAGTTTTTTTTGGTCGGCCGACTAATTAATATGATAAAAATAATGGCTAAAAATACAAGTCAGTGCGCAAAATAAATGTAGAAACGTTTACTTGGATCTGGTCGGTTTAGGAGCCTGGTACGCAACAGACATCGTCCTCTATGACTCTGTCCGTATCTCCTTGATTTTTTAGCTTCAAAACAAACACAATTTCATTTTTTCATAATCAACACAGACGCGGGCACTTTTTTCGCTCACATAAAAGTTCTCGAAAAATAATGGTTGCTTCAAAATACAAACTCGAACATGGCCCAAACCACCAAAAACAGATCAAGAGCTACAATCTCCGATGCCGCTCTGGTTTCAAGCAAGTAGAATACATGCACAAACAAACCCAAACACCACAAGTCTGTCATTGCAATCGTAGAGTATTCTCAATAGATGTTCTTAGTGGCTATAAACCACCGGAAGAATGGTACACTGTATATGAGAAACTGCTTCAAGAATCAATAAAACCCAAACAAGAACAATCTAGCATCAAATACCGAACCTCAATCAAAATTGAAATGCTCTTAAATTGATACTCACTATAAATAAACCACCCAGTTATTTTGTTCAAAGGCAATTTTTACTCGCTATTTGATTAAACGGCCTTCAAGATTAGCTTTTTGCATGGGAATCTCCGAGTCGTCTCACAATGTCGTTTAACTGGTAAATCTAGCAAATCTAACTTTTAGCTAGGTTAAATCAAAGTCACCCTTAATTCTCTCAACTTTTTTCCTTATTACGGATAATTTTCAACCTAGTTACACAAATTCCTCTCTTTGATTTGATTGGTGGGCGAGAATGCCGATATAATCCGACGAAAATAAGAGAAAGGAGATGCAAGGAAAGGGCTGCAGTAGATCAAAGAGTAAGAGATTGGATATGCCAGCCTAGAGATGGAATATAAAGCCGTTTACGACTTTTTCCGAAATTCAAAATTATCCTCCATAAATGAACACCCTATTTGTAGAGAAAAAGCACTAAACAACAACCCTACAACAACAACCCTACAACAACACTCTGTTTCCGCTTGGTATATTGTGTTTCCCCTCCAAAAGCTTGGGTGGTGATTCGTCATGTGAGATTCATGCAACGCTATCGGCATCCAAATATGATAAAAACAATACACGATAACCAAACTCGGCAATAGCAAACGACTTGCTTTGGTTTCCTAATCAACCACTTTTAGATACAGAGTGATCGTTGATGATTACCATATCACTGGAGAAAGCATTACTCATGATGACTCATATTGAATGAACATAAAAAATTATACAGAATGGGTAGGATAAAAAGGTTGGTAATGGCAGGGATGGATCAGAACAAATCAAATGGGAAAGATCAACGCACAGCCATTCTGTCCAATTACTGCTGAAAACTGTATCAGGCACGACGAATCTTGGTATCAATCATACGAGACTCTTCTATTAAAATCAAGGATAATGCGCAAGAACAGTATCAGATACCCGTATTTCATATACAAAACAACTACTTTTGCCAATACCCAATAAATTATTGTATGTTTATAGCCAGCATTCTGTACCTCGTTTTAAGCAAGTATGAATTGTCATTCGAAAATCAATGGTAATTGGAAAATTTTTCTCTGGGATATTGTTCAGATATTCCTATTGAAGCGGAAGGATTTTGGACACTGTAGATTGTAGCCAGAAACTATCTTTTTATCCCAATATGAGTAAATGGTACAATCTCAAATAAACACACGGAAGGGTTTCAAAGCAACTCGATAACTATTGTCTTTCTGCCAACTAATATTCGGCCGCTGAAAGGCTGTATTCTTATTCGTTACATCTCGGCGGTACAGACTTGGCGTTGAGTAGCTGTTATTCGATTTCATTAACCATCACTGCTCGATTTAGTAATATTTATGAAAACCGCTTGATTCAAGTGCATTAAGAATCTAAAGCATGATGTAACCGACATACTTGTAAGGGGGTGTTTATTGATTAATCAAGTTATCAATACTAACAATATTTTTTTTCGGAGTCAAATTTTCAAAACTTTGGTACCATTCTTCGCTGGGTCTATACTTGCTTTCAGGATCAATCAGACTATTGAAAAAGTTATATGATTGAGTAAACCCCCTTTCTCTACTAGTGCATTTCATAGTATTCTTGGCTACGGAAGTAAATGCAGCATCTGGTTTGAATCTACGAGTGGTTTTCATTACTTTTGATGGCTGTCTTCTGTATGGAATTGATTTTTCGGCTTTGTAAGTGATATGCCAGCTATCGGCAATGATTATAATCTTGCAACTAGTTTGATCCATAATTTTCAATGAAATTAATC
The DNA here is from genome assembly GCA_027603945.1 of Terramyces sp. JEL0728. Classification (NCBI taxonomy): domain Eukaryota; kingdom Fungi; phylum Chytridiomycota; class Chytridiomycetes; order Rhizophydiales; family Terramycetaceae; genus Terramyces; species Terramyces sp. JEL0728. Next base: position 3,988 of record JADIIU010000001.1, on the reverse strand, counting down.
GGGGTTTTTCTTATCTAGTTGAACGCTTTGACTATCCTGCAAAAAAAGACAGGAAACTAGTAAAAGCAGGTTAACTCCAAGCATGGGGGAGCGGATAATAGTAAGAAAGAGCAACTCGCCTAACTACACTAGCACGTCGGGCTTAATTCAATGGTGAAATCAACTTTTAAAAGGCTTTACGCTCGGACTGGAAAAAACAGACATTTTTGTCCAGTAAAAATGAGTTAATATGACCAATCGCACCAACGACTCACCCAGACTCAGATCCCTTATCAAAATAACCAGTCACGTTCAATTTGGATGTGATTTTAATGCTTACAGGGCACTCTCTTATCCATTCGCCGGTGTTCAGCACTGCATTTAACTGGGCCAACAGGATTGTCGTTGGAAGTATGGATCTTAGCAATGGAGACTCTTAAATGACTGGGGCGAGAGAAAGAATGGGATCAGGTTCAACATCAGACTCGCTGTGCTTTGATATCCCTTTCCCTAGAAGCATACTCTGCAAGAAATAATAGACAAGGTGCGTAAAGATAGGTAATTCACTATTCAGTATACTTGAATGACGCAACGTGTAACTTTGTACTAGCAACTGGGATGGCAGATTCTTTTTTTCCAATCTCAAAATGGACGAAGATTTCGATGGACAAGTAGGGGGAAACAACAATGATGAAGACTTGTCGCTACCGAAAGGTGCATCTTAGTTAACCCAGCAACCATGGCAAAATTAATACAGGAGCTGCTTCCAGCCGATATGAGTGCTGCAAAAGAAACTAGAGATCTACTTACCGACTGTTGCGTTGGTAATTTTCCCTAATCTAGAATTTATTCATTTATTATCTTCGGAAGGTTCCTATTGCTAATTCAAGCTAATGATATTTGCGAAAAGGAAAGTAAAAAAACCATTGCCGGTGAGCACGTTATTTCAGCTCTTAAAGTACATTTATAATTAAATTAGAATCTTGGATTTGATGATTATGTAAAGGATATGCATGAGCTACTAAATGAGCATCAGCAATCGGTAAAGGTAGATCGGGAAAAAAAGAGCAGTAGAAAAGATACTGGAGGATTGACCGAAGAAGAGTTGGTTAAAGTGCAAGAAGAAATGTTTGCAAAAGCCAGGGAAAGATTGCAGTCTGGTGCTGGACCTGTCGAAGAAATCAAAACTGAATAATTAATATATCTTTTTACAACCTGAGGTACTGGAATGTTTTATTCAGCTAGTCGTACGAATCGCTCCAGATATTGACATCCGACCCAATCGCTTAGACACCGAAAATACTCTTGATCAATTGGCGTCGTATCCAGTGCTCTGTCATTCGATATTAATTTGCAAGTCTGTAAAATTAAATTCAACTGCAAATTTAATCCATCAAAATCTTTTACTATATTATTAGTAGCAAATTATCACACGAACAGAAGCTGAACTGAGGAGAGGCCGAATTACCATCGGGTTAAAAATTGCGCGCCTAAATTATCCGCAAACTCCGCTATATTTAACCCAGGTCTAACGAAAAAATCAAAACAAAAATGCAAAAAGTATTCGCAATTGGAGCTAAAGATCACAAAGGACACCTTGAATTACTCGAAATCGAAAGAAGAAGCGTTGGCGCAAATGATGTACAAATCAAAGTAAAGTACTGTGGAATCTGTCACTCTGATTTACATCACTGCAAAGCTGAATGGGGTAATTGCCCACTTCCATCTGTCCCCGGACATGAAGTTATTGGACACGTACAATCCGTTGGAAAAAATGTAACCAAATTCAAAGTCGGAGATGCAGTTGGTGTTGGGTGCTTTGTAAATTCCTGCCGCGAATGTCCTGAATGCAAGAAGGAATTGATTCAATATTGCACAAATGGAGTTGTTGGAAGTAAGTGCGTAGATTAACTTAGCCTATGGTTCTCCTCAATCTGATGGTACTAACCATACTAAGGGTGGCTATTCACAGGGAATTGTTGTTGATCAGGATTACGTATTAAGAATCCCAGCAAACCTGGATCTGGCAGCAGCTGCACCATTATTATGCGCTGGTATCACTCTGTGGTCACCAATCAGACACTATGGTTTGAAAGCAGGAGACAAGGTTGCTGTTCTTGGTTTAGGAGGTCTAGGACACATGGGTGTTAAATTCGCTGTTGCTTTAGGGTGCGAAGTAACAGTATTGTCCAGATCTGCTTCAAAGAATGATGATGCTTTCAGACTTGGTGCAAAGCATGTTTTGATTACTACGGATGCCACTGCATTCAAAGCTGCTGACAGATCATTCGATTACATTTTGGACACTGTATCTGCCAAACACGATCTTGGTGCATACTTGAGCTTGCTTAAAACGGATGGTACTTTGGTTATCGTTGGTGGTGTCCCTGAACCTTTGGAACTCAGAGCATCCAGCCTGATTCATCGCAGACTCAAGATTGGCGGTTCTTTAGTGGGAGGAATCAAGGAAACCCAAGAAATGCTTGATTTCTGTGGCCAAAAGAACGTTACCTCCGATATTGAGCTTGTGCCTGCTTCTTATGCAAACAAGGCTTGGGAAAGAATGTTGAAATCTGATGTAAAGTTCAGATTTGTCCTTGACATTGAAAAGACTTTGAGCAAGGATACCAAAGTTGAAGCTTAATAAATCCATCTGGCCCTCATTCACCTGTCCAATTCTGGTTTACCAGTATTAGTATCAATAGAACCTTTCCCACAGCAGATAGGAATCTCTTGGTTTGAATATGTATGGAAAATGCTGCTTAACAGTGGTTTGAGAATATACTGGAACCCGAACCGCTTAGTAATTATTAAATTGCCATCCAGGAGTGACTCACATTGCTTCCATTAAGTTATCCCAAAGTTGTGTGTTCGGCCACACTTGTTTACCCGAAAGCGAAAGCGGAAGCCAACCCATTTTTCCACTCGCATATAAAAAGGTTTGGAATTCCAACAAATTTATAATGACTGTCGAACAGGTACTGGCAATTGGAGCAAAGGACTACAAAGGTGTTCTCGAGTTATTGGAAATTCCTAGAAGATCTGTTGGACCAAAAGATGTCAAAATACGAATTAAATATTGTGGAATGTGCCATTCAGATTTACATCATTGCAAAGGCGAATGGGGACAATGTGGACTTCCATCTGTTCCAGGACATGAAATAGTAGGAATTGTTGAATCAGTCGGAGCTAAAGTAACGAAATTCAAGGTCGGACAAGTTGCTGCTGTTGGATGCTTTGTAAATTCATGTGGTACTTGCGATGAATGTAAGAGAGGCGATGTCCAGTACTGTGCTAATGGAAGAGTTGATACTTATGGTGCCCCACAGACTGATGGTACTAACCATACCCATGGCGGCTACTCTGAAAGTATCGTGGTAACTGAAGATTTTGTTTTACACATCCCACAAAACCTGGACCTGGCAGCTGCTGCACCACTATTATGCGCTGGTATCACTCTGTGGTCACCAATTAAACACTATGGTTTGAAAGCAGGAGACAAGGTTGCTGTTCTTGGTTTAGGAGGTCTAGGACACATGGGTGTCAAGTTAGCCAAAGCATTAGGTTGTCATGTTACGGTGCTATCCAGGTCACCTTCCAAAAACGATGAAGCATACAAGTTGGGAGCGGGAAATGTGTTGATTACCACTGATGCAGAAGCTTTCAAAGCGGCAAACAGATCATTCGACTATATTTTGGACACAGTGTCTGCCAAACACGACCTTGGTGCGTATTTGACCCTACTCAAAACGGATGGTACTTTGGTTATCGTTGGTGGTGTCCCTGAACCTTTGGAACTCAGGACATTCAGTTTGATTCATCGCAGACTCAAGATTGGCGGTTCTTTAGTGGGAGGTATCAAGGAAACCCAAGAAATGCTTGATTTCTGTGGCCAACACAATATTACTTCTGATATTGAGCTCGTGCCTGCTTCTTACGCAAACAAGGCTTGGGAAAGAATGTTGAAATCTGATGTAAAGTTCAGATTTGTCCTTGACATTGAAAAGAC